>CM076570.1:134803566-135214631 GCA_034641835.2 Pinus albicaulis | reverse complement strand
TATGGTGCAATTGCTAGTTTAAGTTTTTTTAAATATAAAAAGGTTTATGGATATATTTTTATTTATTTACCATAGCTGTGGAGTAAGTATAAAAATAGATTTTATTTATTTACCATACCTCATGTTTATTTATATTATTATTTATTTAAATTTTAAAATATTGCAATTTTGATGGGGAAATATTTATGTCTTTAAATATTTTAATTTATCCATAGAATATGGGTTTTCTTTTTAAAGATTCATTTTACAAATATTTAATTAAAAGAAATATTAAAAGATTTTGGATTTTGATTGTTTGTGTTGAATTAACTCTTTTCCTTTGATTTAGGAAATGGCATTGACTTTAGTAAAGAGTAAAGATGTTTAAAATTTTACTTAATTTGGAAATTCAATGTGGTAATTTTTTTTGTTAAAGGTAAATTTATGATCCATTCAAATTCACGTATATAATTTACTATCTATTCAAATTATATAAATAATACATAGTTGTATTTTAATAGTTAATCTCAGCCCAAGTTAAAAAAGTTATATATAATCTAAATATTCAAGTTATATAAAATTCAAGATTAGGTTGAAAAATGCTAGACGCACTATGGTGTAAACACAGAATGAGATAGGGAGAAAACCAAGAAAGCGCTGAAGAGATAACAGAGGTTCGCGTAGGGTTTCGACAGGAAGCCGCCTCGGCAGCCTAGTTTTGATCATGGCCACTTCCTCAGGAGGAGGGGCGTCGCCCTCTTACAAAAATGTAACGAGTGGAGATCATGCGCTGCGCTCCAATCAACACGCAACCGCACAGCAACGCACAGGCCCTGTTTTAGGAGCAGAATGGAAAACCAAAATGAAGGGCCAATTCTTGCCAAGAGCAATCAAGAAACCAAGGTTTGTTATTCCACCCTCGAAGTTAGACGAATACAGACATTACATGAAGAATCATGCCCTGATATGTAAGTTTATAGGTATTTTGCCTTCTGAAAAGGATTTGTTAAAATGGATTCAAATAAAATGGCAACCCAAGGGTCACATTGATCTGAATTTTGGGGCGAAAGGATTTTTTACAGTAATTTTTTCTAATTTACTTGATAAAGAACGCATTTTTGAGGGAGGTCCCTATTTCTACAGCAATGCGGGACTCTTTCTTCGACAATGGGAGGAATGTTACAACCCTGAACAAGAGAAATTTCTGGCAGCTCCTGTCTGGGTACGGTTATTTGGGCTTCCCATAGATTTTTGGGACCCTGAAATTTTGGAAGGTATAGGGAATTCATTAGGTAGTTTTGTCAAAATAGCAGATTCCACAGCTCATGGACATTATACATATTTTTCTCGAATCTGTGTTTACATGAATATCTCTGAACCCTTGCCAGAGATGATAGAACTGGAATATGAAGGTAAAGTATGGCTTCAGCTTCTAGATTACGAACACATCCCTTTTCGTTGTAGACGATGCCATGAATATGGCCATTTGTATAAATCTTGCCCTTTAAATGGTGCTCAGCAACAACCTCATCGTGCAAATGGACCAGAAGAGCAACTTTGGAAAACAGAGGATGGCTTTCTGCCAGTCAGTTCGCAGAAAAGAGTTCCCCGTTTAGGGAATAACGGCCCAGGTTCAAAAACAAAGCCAAACCCTCAAAGCTCCACCGCAACTGCAAATAGATTCGAGGTTTTACAAGAGGAAGGAGAACCAACAATTTTACAGGAGGGAGGAGAACTGACAGTACTGGAAATTGTAGATGAAGGCAAAGCCGAAGGATCTGCAACGGTGACCCAAAAACCCCAATCGTCAAAACGGAAAGCAGGACAAGAGACGGGAACACCTGAAGAACATGAAGTGCCAGAACTCACCCCAATGGAGGTAGAGCAATCAAAAGAGGAGTTGAGTGCCGAAGAGAAACTATTGAAACGACTATTGTTCGAATGGAGGAACCTTGATGATCGTTTCATCCCAGCAGATCAAAAGAAATTGTACAAAGAGACATTTGAGAATTATCTCTCAGCGCAAGCCCGCACAAAAGGCCAAGAAAGAGAACAAGAAGCTGGTAAGAAGAGTGCTCCCTCATCAAAACCAGCCAAAAAGCGAGGACGCATAACTCTGCAGGAATCAATACAGCTAGTTGGGGAAACACTGATAAATACTGGGAGGATAATACCGTTAACAACGGTATTTCAACAAATCCCTAAAAATACGTAATGAAGGTGCTCTCCTGGAATATCAGAGGTCTGAATAGTAAGGGCAAACAACGAAATCTGAAGAATAGATTGAAGGAGGAAAAACCACAGGTCATGCTAGTACAAGAAACAAAAGTTTCTGGACAGAAACTAGAAGCAATAATCCAATCCTTCAAAATGCATTATGAGTCAATGGCTATTGAATCTGTAGGTACCTCAGGGGGCATAGCAATCATATGGAATGCAACCGAAATTATTGCAGAGGGATGGATTGGCCTACCTAGAATCTTAACAGCTATCTTCAGACAAATAGGATCAGAGGAAAATATCCTTATCTCGACAGTCTATGGACCTCCAATTCCAGGGGAGCGAGCAGTTTTTTTACAGAGCATACGCACATTAAGTACAATGCATAATGAAAAGTATTGGTTGTTAGGTGGAGATTTCAATATGATTTTGAACTTATCGGAGAAAAAAGGAGGCATAAGAAGGGAAGACCCTCACATGGCACTCTTCAGAGACCTGATAACAGACCTAAGGTTAGTAGATATCCCCACGGTCAATGGAAATTTTACCTGGAACAACAGACGAGGGCAACGCTCTCAGGTTGCCTCCCGGCTGGACCGCTTTCTGGCTTCTGAAGCTTTTGTGAGTCAGGACATGCACTTTGAAGCAGCAATCCTCCCTACCCTGGGATCGGATCACTGGCCGATCAGACTAGAAGTTGATATCAAGGCTAGCACTCATAACCGACCTTTCAGGTTTGAGCTGTTTTGGTTAAGAGATCCGGGGTTCATGGATAAAGTTAAAAGCTGGTGGAATACAATTCAAATTAGAGGGCGAAATAAAATGCATTCATTCCAACTTCGTTTAAAGAAATTAAAGGAGGAGATTAAGAGATGGAATCGCCTAGAATTTGGAAATATACATCAGGAGCAACTTCAACTGAATGCAAAAATGAAGGAAATACAGCAACAAATAATCATCCAAGGATGTACACCTGAGTTAGCAATCGATGAAGGAAATACTCTCAGCCAACAAGAAGAGAGACGCAAACAGGAAGAGATTTTGTGGAAACAAAAGTCTCGTATTAATTGGCTTAAAGAAGGAGATCGAAATACCAAGTTCTTCCATAAAGCCATGCTGCAGCGCCGCCAACATAACAGAATATTCTCTTTGAAAACATCCAATGGGGAGAGGAAAATTAAACATGCAGATATAGAGGAGGAGCTGGTTAATAATTTCAGAGATAGGCTTAGGGAACCTCTACAAAATCGGCAGAAAACCATCAAAAAAATAACTACGCACATCCCCAAACTGATCACCAGAGAACAAAACCTTGCTTTGCTTAGAGAAATCACGCTAAAGGAGGTAGAAGAGGTAGTTTTGAATTTTCCCAAGAATAAAGCCCCAGGGCCTGATGGATTCACAAGTGAATTCTTTAAGGCGGCTTGGCCCTTCATGGGCCCGGATATCTTAGAGGTGGTAGAAGAATCTCGAATATTGAAGATGGTATATCCAGCGCTGAATGCCACTTTCATCACTCTAATTCCCAAGCAGAAAAATGCTGATACTTCAGAAGGCTTTAGACCGATTGCTCTGTGTAACGTTATTTACAAAATTCTTTCTACTATTATGGTCAATCGCCTCAAACCTCTGCTGCCTAATCTTATCTCCCCGGAACAAACAGGTTTTGTCAAGGGAAGGCAAATCTTAGATGGAATAGTTATTTCCCAAGAAGCCATTCACTCATTAAAACAGGACAAAAGAAAAGGCCTTCTAATCAAGCGAGACCTATCCAAAGCGTATGATCGAATAAGCTGGCAGTGTTTGCTTGAGGTGATGCGTGCATTCGGTTTTGAAGATCGTTGGCTTCAATGGTTGCACTCATTCATCTCCTCCTCCCACTACTCAATCCTATTGAATGGCAGCCCATCAGCTCCGTTTACCAGCTCACAAGGTCTCTGCCAAGGGGATCCCCTATCCCAATTCTTATTCATTATAGCTGCCAAAGGACTTGGTAGACTCATTAAAGCTCACCTAGCAGAAGGCAAATTGCAAGGCTTGAAATTGTGGGGACCTCATCTCCCATTGACCCACCAGCAATTTGTAGACGATATTTTATTGTTTTGTATGGTAACGTTGAAGGAATGTAAAGCTATCCTCAAAATATTAGATATCTTCATGGCTGCTTCGGGGACAGAAATCAATAATGGCAAGTCTAATGTCTATTTTTTTAATTGTCCACTAGCGACACAGAATTTTCTCGCTAGGACGTTGGGGTTCCAGCGAGGATCTTTCCCTATGAAATATCTTGGAATGAATTTAAATCTGGGGCCAGGTCGGATAGCTGATTGTCAGGACACCCTTCTCAGAGTGACCAACAGGATTCAGAATTGGGCGTTTAGAGCTCTGAACGCACCGGGGCGTCTCATCTTGTTAAAATCGGTGTTGCAAGCTATACCAATATATCAGCTGTCAGCAAGAGCATGTCCAAAAGGGATTTTTTCACAATTAGTAGGGCAGTTCAAAAAATTCCTATGGCAGGGCGCCCAAGATAACAAGAAATGGGCTCTTCTCTCCTGGGACAAGCTACTCAAACCAAAGGCGACAAGTGGATTAGGTCTGAGGGATCCATCCATCTTGAACAATGTGATGGGAGAAAAAATCTGGTGGCGATGGATTCAGGGAGGCTCAGACCTTTGGAAGAATATCTGGACAACAAAATATGAAATGCCACGAACTATCTCAGGTCGTTTAAAGACAAATATGATCCCAAGAGGATCCTCAATCTGGAATCTGGCAGCAGTTAATCGATATTTAATCAATTCTCACAGCTTTTGGGAGGTAAAGGAAGGCGGTACAACGCTCTTCTGGGAAGACTCTTGGCAACAGCGGGAAAATTTTTTTAGTCGATTGGACTTGGGTGAGATCTTTTTATATACAAACACTCCCAATCATAGACTTTTACAGCATTATTGGAACCAAAATAATAATGATCAGTGGAGGAAATGGAAAGACAAAACCAATTGGCCGACAGCCCCAGACACTCAACAATGGATTAACCTAGCAAACGAACTCAAAACCAGAAAAATCAGGCAAGCTTCAGGACCAAATATACTCAGATGGGGATATCTAACAAAAGGGCTCTTTACAATTAAAGAAGGTTATTATATTCACTCTCAACAGGGCCTTAATGATAATCGACCTCTATGGAGAAAAATCTGGGCTTTGAAACACTGGCCAAAGGTGGAATATTTCATATGGTTGGTCAGCCACAACAGGATTTTGACTTGGGAAAACCTTCATAAACGAGGAATGTCAGGGCCCTCTAGGTGCTCCCTCTGTAATGCAGAGAGGGAAACGACAGAACATCTTCTCAACTCATGTTCAATGGTGCAACAGCTGTGGAGGAACCTGGAACACCTGTTTAGGTAAACAGATAAAGACAATGAAAGCATAATAGAGACCATCCGGAGGTGGAAAAAAGGAAAGTTTCACTGTCAAGTGATAAACAGAGCATGGACCCTCTCATTTGGATTCCTCCTCTGGAATATATGGAAGGAAAGGAACCGCAGAGTTTTCCAAGACACTGAACAACCATTGCATCACATTTGGCAGAGATCTATCAAGAATATTCGTGAAACTATCCTTAGTGAAAGCGGGACAAATGAGGATTGGAAAACAGTGGGTTTTGAAACCCAAATTCTCGAATATTTGAATCTTAAACCACAGATGTTGTACATAATTTTGTGGAAATACAGACCACCGAGTGAAACTATTGAGGACAACTGGCGACCCCCCCAATCTGGCTTTATCAAATTGAATTATGACGGAGCCTCTAAAGGCAATCTGGGGCAAGCAGGGGCAGGAGGAATATTTCGCAATTCTCATGGGGCAGTATGCCGGTTTTATGCCTTGGACCTGGGCTATGCCACTAATAATGAAGTAGAACTGATTGCGGTTCAACAAGACATTCTTATTGCAATCAGAGAAAATTATCAAAGAATTATAGTTGAAGGAGATTCAGCCCTGGTCACTGGAGTTCTGCGCAAATTGCAGCAAGGAACACCCTGGGAGAAAATTTCGCACAGTTGGCGAACAACAGGTCTCATTCAAGAAATAAGCCACTTGATGCAACAGATCAAATACCTGATCCCAAACCACATCAGGAGAAAGGGTAATGCAGCTGCAGATTATCTTGCAAATTGGGGATGCAAACAGATTGAGCGATCAATAGATGCTCGCCCCACTGATGCAATCTGGGAGGTGGAACTCCACTCTCTCCAACTGATTGTAAACAAAGATCTTCAACCCCCCGATCGGGGTGCACACCTGTCGGCTCACAACTCATAATTGTAGAGCGATGGCGGTTATCTCGTCCTCCACGCACTCAATAGTCATAATGCTGCATTGGGATCATAGCTCAAGGCATGATGCAAACGAGCGATCTTTAATGATTCAGCGTGATGGACAGCTTGTGCTGTCAGATTGCGAACGGAAAGGTTCACACATGGTAAGTTTGCCTCCTCCCTCCCTTCAAGCGGTAATGCTTTCCTTTCTGCATGCACTCGCTCGGAAGCGACAGAGGAGGAAGCCAGGGAACGATGTTTCTTTCAGCTATTCGACTAGGTGGGGGTATGTATACAACCTTCTTTTCTCGCTTATGGCTGCAGCTGCTCTGGTTTTGAGCTGTAAGATGTATAAAGTGGTAGATTTTTTTGTTAGAAATGTCTTTAGTTATGATACTCCCATCCAGAAGCAGATAAACCCCTGCTTCCGCGACCCCTGCAACCTGCATGTCACCTCCAATTGTGGTCGAGTTCTTCTAGCTAACTCTGATAACCGTGTAATTTTGATTCAGTTTGATACCTTCCAAGTGTTGGGGGGGCACATTGAAGGAAAGCGCTGGAGTGTTCGGGTTAATAAGGGCATAGTTACCCACAGGTCTCTGTCTAGGGTAGAAATTTCATCCCCTTTGGGACACGCTAAGTTTGGTCTGCTTGCAGATTTCGGGTGGAACCTTCAACCCCATCGGGACATGCACAGCCAATTGAAGTTGCAGCGTCATGGGTATTGGTCGGGAGGGAATCTAACTATCAACCTTGTTACAGCTTACCCTGCGAGCCTCACCACCTATTTTTGTGCCCTGTTAACAACGTTTCAGCCTCTCTGCTGTGTTTTGCATATGATAGAAATATCCTCGACCTCCATCATGTCGAATAGGGTTAAACGGTCAGCGCCTTTAGCTAGCCACAGTAGCTTAAAGCCTAACTTACAGACAAATTTTCTAAGGTTAATTTACCTCTGCTGGAAGCGCAGTCGCACCCTTGCTGCTCATGGGCTTAAAGTAATGTGGCCCTATGAAGTGTTTCATGTCCTCACTATACTTTGTTGTATGTTTCTGTTACTGTTTAGGATTCCGCAAATCATGGGGAAACGTCGCTCAACTTCCCAGTCCATGAAAGAGAAACAGTCTGTCCAGCTTGAACCACTGCCCAAGAAACGTGGCAGGAAATCCAACCAGGAACTCTTAGAAAAGCTAACAGACAATTATGTCAAGGGAAACTCCTCCATGATTCGCCAGGAAATTCGGGGATGGGAACGAGAGATCCAGACCGACCCCGAAGACAATGAAACAGAAGATGAAATTCTAGACTTCATAACTGATCCTGGAAACACCCGCGGTCGTCTCACATTATTCAAACAGACTATCCACACCTACTGGATAGTTAAATGCCTTCTTGCAAAGGCCATGCAGAGTTTTCCCCCTGGACAGGTACACACTGATTCAACAAAGTTGGAATCTCGTATTATGGAAAAGCTACAGGATATGCAAGACTAGCTATACCATATCAAGATTACCCAGTACCAGGCAGCTCACCGAATGGGCATACTTGATGACAGGGTGGGCCGTATGGAAAAGCAGCTACAACAGCTCCAACAAGTGGACATGCCAGGGTCCAATGTTAAAGACCCTGCCCCTGTTTCTTCCTCAGATGGATAGTTGTTTCTTTACCACTGTTGTTTTATGAAATTTGCAATTTTGTATGAACTCATTTTCTATTATCAGCATGTAGATAGGTATGCAATAGAACAGATAGCCCACGTGGGATATATAAGAATGAAACTTTTTCAATTCTGGTACGCTTTTCATGCACTCAGATGGCCAACAGACCTGGTTTCCTTCGGGCAGGTTGAGGCCATAGACTGATTTTATATTTTTGTAACCTACTTTGCAAATATAAATAGAAAATAGTGAGGCCCTACTATATTTACAAAAAAAAAAAATTCAAGATTAGGTTAATGCTTTGGGGGACATTAGAAAAAGTAATTTTTTTTTTTTTTTGAGAACGTGACATCCGACATTGGGATCATACTGAGCTGTAGATTGGGCGCAATAATGTGATAGTTATCTTTTTTTCAATAAAAGTGCTCCTAGATGTTCATATTCCTTTGTGTGATTGACTTAGTAGGAATTAGAGTTACCTTGGTTCCTTCATATGCCTCCATTTTATTTATTTATCTATTTACAGGAGAGGATTTTAATTTACTCTATTAACGTTGTTGTCATAATTACATCTCAAGCCACCATAATTTTTTCCTATTTGATTTGTAGGTAGATCTATGGGAAGGATCTAACTTTAATATATACATTTCTCTATTCTATTACCCTTCACCAGTTTTAGATCTTCCTTCAGAGATCTTAGCCAGCGATACCTAATTTAGGTAGGTTTTGATGTGTGTGTACTAAGTAACCAATAGTTAGACTCCTACCTTAACCAATTTGCATATTATCTGCAAAGATTTGATTATCGATTTTTTTTTTTTAAACACAAACTTCTATTAGCATCCCAATTATGTATTGTAAAGTTCCCACTTTTTATGAGAGACATGTTATTTATCTTGATAAGTCTTGAGAATACATCCCTTTCTTCATGACCGTAATTTTCAGTAATCAAATTACTTATTTATCATGGTTCTACTTCCAATCAACCTTGTTTGGAGACTACTCTACTAGTTATTTCCAATAAGTGTGTTCCAAGAAATGACACTTTGTCCTCTAAGTGCTTCCTTATTTTAGTAAGTTATCTGTTTTTTATATACTATTTTCTCTTTATTCTATGTAATTTCAACAATAATTTATCTAACTTTTCAACTCCAAGTTGGCCCTTAGGCCTCTGGGTTGAACCTAGGCTCTCATACAACTTGTAACACCTTCTCGCACTCACATATAACTATTTTTTTTTAACCTAAGAAATAATATGGTTAAGTACGCCAACATAACATCATTATGGCTTATTGCATACTTCACATAGGTTAAGATTTATGTCTGGAGTACGTTTACATAATACTACATAGTTTAAAAACAAAGTCATAGTTGAATATTTAGAGGTATGGATCACTACTATCTATCCATTACCATAAAAGAATACAAATTTACTACGAGTAACAAATAAATCTTATTCCACAAATATCACTAACAAATAAATATTTTTCACAAGCTATACGAATTTACATACTGACGGAACCTTGCCACTAAGGTAATACAATGTTATCCATACGTTAATGGCTATCTTTTTTATTCATTACATTAATTCTGTTACTAACAAAATTTCTTAGATTTATGGCGTACATTCGTGCACTTGAACTTTGTATTGGAAATTAAATTAAATTAAAGGTCACAATTGCTTCTGTACTATTCCTGCCGAATTCTAACCTTAACCGGTCATTAGTCACCTGTACATGAGTTGGATACTTCTCAAATGCAGGGTTGCTGGCAGGTGTTTGTTTCCGAGACTACAGGTGCACATGGGCTAGCCGTCGATCTCTGTACCTTTGATCTGATGTCGGAAATTGTTCTCGAAGGGGTAAGGGTAACTAACCCTAACCGAACGCTGTGTGTGCCTCCCATTTTCCTCTTACCGTTTTGGCGTTGTAGCTATGCAACACTGTGTTTCTTATCCGGTGGTGAGGGTTCCACCCTCCTCAGGTCTATAAATAATTATCTTTAGCTATAGTTATTACTCTTTTTTTTTTTTTTAAGATTGTTACTCACAGGTACCTCACTTCATTGCACGTGCGAGGATTATGCTCTTGAAGGTTATGCTTTTTCTTCCACTCTACCGATGTTCTACCAGACTTTCAAGTCCCCCTTTATTGCTTGCACAGGGTTGTTTCTTTTTCATCGACATCCATTTATTTCTTTTACATTTTTTTTTCAGCCAGAAAAATACTACTGATATATATAGTGTACCAGGCACATATTTATTTAATTTTTTTACATACTCAGGTATTTTTTTTATGAATACTTGTTGACTCACCCTTGGGACCCTTGGCACGAATTTATTCGTTTGCATGCTGCTCGGATTTCCACGGGACGAAGAAAAAGGATTTCTGACACACCGAGGCAGCTCCATTGACCCAAGTAGGCTTTTTACCCAAAAGCATAAGTTTGCTTCTCGTTTGCAATTTTTCTTTTGAAGAAAAGGGAAAACCCACATCTAGTCATAACTGGTATTTGTGCAGGGTATGGTGATGATTTTTTTGGTTCTTATACCCATAGCCATCTCGATATCCAATGTTCTAGCTAGGGTTTCATGCAATCGATTAATTTACTATTATAGTTTGATTTAATGTAAACGGTTTCATTTTTTGTTTACTGGTATCACCCGAATTGGGGTTCGATGGTCACTGTGCACAAGGTTTAAATCTTAACATTGCTCCCTCAAATCTGCAACAAGAGGGTTTTCGCCATCTGAGCCATCCTTTATTTACGGGGTATTTATTTTATTTTTTGGTCCAGCGTCACTAGTGTATATATTTGTATAATTTTCTAGATTGAATTCTCGGACAAGTGGTCGAGATCACCAAGGCCTTTGGTCAGCCTTGTTGCGTGTTTGTAAACTCTAAACACCGACTTAATGTATTTTTTTTTGTATGAGTACCTTTGGAGATTTTAATTTTCCCGTTTCTATTAATTTTCCCACTGCCTCTTGCTCGACATTTACATACAGGGTTTGTGTAACAGTTTTGTTTTCGACTTATCTAGCTCTTTAATGGCGCAGTGTGCATCCTCTGTTACAGTTGAATAACTTATTTCATATGTCATGGTTTTGGTTGCTACTTTTCTGTGTTATGAAGTATATGGGACTGTTATATGTTTAATTCGTGGGCTACATCGTATGGTCATAGTCCGAATGAAGATCAAGACTCATGTCTAGTATCTTATAGTAAATAGTTTTTCCGTCATTATTCTCCAGAATATACCTGAATTCGAAGCTCTGGCTTTTTCAAATTATTTTGTTTGACAGTGGTATCCAGGGACTATTCCAGGATAGGCCGTCACGATGGCTAAGCTGGGGAACTAACCCCGGTACATGTTTACACAGTATTTAAAAACCCCATTCTATTATAACCAGTTAACTAGTAACTTGATTCGGGTGTCTTGCTTGTACAATTACATTACTATGGTTACTTAGACACGAAAATATTATTAACGTTAATAGTACATGCTATAATCATAATATTTTTATTACTCACCTGGCCTACATTATTTTACTCATGAAACATACTTCTTAAATCTACTTGAACCTGACAGTTTTGAATGAACTAAGAATACTATATTATTTTCAAAAAACTTAAAATACTTTTCTATTTTTTCTCTATCTCTATCGATTCGAAATTTGTTCATATATAGCCATTTCCAGAACTATCTGTTCATGGATATCAAAAACAATGTTCAGAAGTAACATTTCCATAAACCTAGTACAGAACATGCTCCTTATTTAAATAAATTCAGAGACTAGTTATTTTATTAGATTCAGTCTTTCCTAGGGACATTTCAGATATGTACCAAATATATTTTACAGATCACAAAAAACAACTTTATATGTGCCATTTACAAAAAAAAATAAAATAAATATAATCCGTAAGAAATACTAACTAGTATCGCACATAAATACTTATGTATTCAATATTAGTAGGTTGCCAAGGAAATCACCAGAGAGGAGAGAATGTTCCTCCCAATTTTTGAGCAGGATGTTCCAACCAAGCATAGATGGAAAGTGAAGAGAGAGAATAAGAGAGATAGAAAGGAGGAGATAGGGAGAGAGAGATAGATAGATATGGAGAGTGAGTGTGTGTGTTTGTGGGGGGTGATATAGAGAGACAAATAAGGATTGATGGAGGGAAATATAGATGGAGGAGAGAGAGAGGGAAGAATATTTCTTGCACTAGATGCACTTATTTAAGTGTAGATCATGAGTTTTAATCCTATTTGACTGTTTGCACTAGATGCATTTATTTCAATGTAGAAGACTATTTATAATGATATTTGATTGCTTAAACTAGATTCATTGATGTTCATTGTAGATGTTGATTTCTAGTTCTATTTGATTGTTTTGTCTAGATGCATTGATTTCAGTGTAGATGGTGTTTTATAATCCTATTTGATTGCTTGCACTAGATGCATTTATTTCAACATATATGTTTATTTCTAATTATATTTGATGTTTTTGTGTAGATGTTGAATTCTAATTATATTTTATTCCTTGCACTAGATGTATTGATTTCAGTTTAGATATTGATTTCTAATCCTATTTGATTTCTTGCACCAGATGCATTGATTTTAGTGTAGATGTGGATTTCTAATCATATTTGATTTCCTGCACTAGATGCATTGATTTCAGTGTAGATGTTGCTTTCTAATCCTATTTAATTTCTTGCACTACATTCATTGATTTCAATGTAGATGTGGATTTCTAATCTTATTTTATTTCGTGCTTGATTTCTAATCTCATTTCATTTCTTACATTAGATGCATTGATTTCACATGAAATTATGACCAATTTAATTTTATGTAAATGAAATTATATATATGAATACTATTTCAATAAATGTTTATGAAATCCAATTGATAATTTAACCATTCACATGAAATTAGGTTATCTATATAGAGATACACCTCATTGCACACTCGTTAAATTGGAGTATCTGCGAAATTTTTTCAAGTAGTGACATGCTCAGGGTTCAGAGTAACTATGAACAATTTTAAATTAATGTAGTGAACAAGTAATATTATTATATGTACCACTTGATATGTACGACATCGAGAGAACACTTCCTCCAATGTGTTCTGGTTAGCGTCTTCAGCACATTCTATTATCCCATTCTTAAAGTATAAAATTACCAATACACACATATCAAAATACCAATACACACTGAAGGATATTTTTCAGATCCCTACAGCTTCATTCATCTCACGAAAGAAATGAACGAAGCGTCGGGAGAGCATGCCTGCATCTACATATCCTTTTGCAGCTATGACCTGCACCCTCAACTTACCCATGTAGATTGTACTCGTCACAAGAAGTACTTGCCATGTTCAAATCGAATGGATAAATGAAAATCACAGATTTATGATACATTAATATTTAGATAAAACAAAAGAAAGGGCCACATCGAAACTGAGGCACACCAGATAGCGAGAAATATAAATTTTTAACCATATTTCCAACTATGGATATCTTTTCTCCCGGTCCAACCATATTATTCTCGTTAAGGGTCATGTTTGTTAGGTTTTTGTACATGCATTTAGTTAATGCCTAATACAGCAACATTCCATATAATAATAAGCACCTCAGTTTCAGGTTTTATTCTGTAATCTCTACTCCAGATGCCAACAATAATATAATAATTATTGATTTACTCATGTACCTCAGGTCCTTTCACTTTTGTTACATAGCCCAGAGCTTTTCCCTATATGAAGACTGCCAGTGACATTTATTTCTGTCTAGATTCTCTTTTACCTTGCGAAGAATGTCCAGAGGATTATCCAACTTCTCCATCAGTATTCCAACATGTAAAAACCCAAATATGTTTCCACAAGGTGCTTTATTGTTGGGTTTAACCATCTCATTCAAATCCTGCACATTTCAATGTGTTACACACATTCATTTGACTCGAAAAAAAAATTCCTTCAAACTACAACGGAAACAAAAGATTTACTAAATCATACCTTAGGGCAGGGCCTAACTCTCGTGTTCATCAAGACCAATGTCATTAATCTCAATTTTTCTACCGCCCCAACAATATTCTCATTTGCATTCTGAATCTCAATTATCAGGAGCTAGGCATTGTAATTACATGAATGATAAAAATAAAGAAAAGGGATTAACGATTTGTTTGTGACGACCAAGAGTAATCCGCAGGGAGCATTGAAGTCCTTAAAATACCACACCCATTAGCACATCATTAACTGTCTGAAAAACTATGCAACAATGTTCAGCAAAGCCAAGTCCTAATTGTAAAAAGTTTCAAAATTAAGAGCAGACTGAGAATATATCCCTCCAATAGAATTTTTGATGTGTTGGATGTATTCCATTCTGAAAGTGGTAGAAGACATGACTTTAGGCATCCACTCCACTCCAGGACCTCCCCGAATTGGCAACTGATTGTCGTCCATCCATTTCACTCTTAATAACCTGCTCATCAAATCTAGCAGCGTGTACCACATTATAAACACAACGGTGAAAATATGTTAGTATACATTATGAATGGTGAACCCATGGATTTTGGATTTCTGATATTCTGTAAAGAGCTACGTACATTCAGAAGTGTGATGGTTTCGATTATCAGCCTTGATAGAGCAGGAAAGAATTAAAGACATGAGAGAAAGTCCATCTGCCATAGCATTATACAAGTTTAGAATCACTGTCGTTGATGTTGTGCTAGTCTTGTAGCTGAGAAAATGAAACTCCCAGAGAGGACGAAAAGGAGGAAAGTGAGTGAGGTGCATATTGGAAATATATTCATTCACATACTCACTTTAGTCTTCAATTCCCAGAGGAAAGTTGGGAACAAAAGCATGATCATTCACAATCACATCCACTTTCTTCTAGAGTGCAACTCCTTCGTAATCTTTTGTCTGCTTGTTAAATTTGGAAACTAGGGCCAAAATCCATGATGCACTACTCATATGATGGAGATGATATTTTTGTTGGTTTCCTCATTCAAATAGGTGCAATATTGATCTAAAGATCATCTTGTTTGGATGAACAAAAGGTAGATTTTGAATTTATTTTCCACAAATGTGCAATTTATGAAGGTCGGCCAAAATTGTAATATAGGCTGTCAAGCCCCAAAAATTGTGTCACACACCCATAGTCATGGATATAAAAAGGAGATACCTGATGCTTATTTCATCATTCACTCACCTCACAAATCTCTCTCTCAAATGATTGTTTCATGCAACCTTAGAGGTTTCTCTCTCCTCCACACGTGTGAAACAGGACGCTGCAATTTTCAGACTGGTTCAGGTCTTTTCTGGACAGCCTTGATCAGTATTGAATTTGGGTCAAATCTCATCTTTTGACTATGTTTTTGAGGGCATAAATCTGATTTGAAGAGGTCACATATATAGGCACAAAAATCGAGGCAAGATGTTGACCTTGACTGTAGATAATCCCAGCGTTGACCGTAGAATTGACTGTTGTTTTGACCATAGAGTTTGACTTATGCATTGACCAGTTTGTGGATTGTTTTGAGGTGTATTTGAATTTCGCTGAAGGCTGAATTTGACCAAGGTTGACAGAAGCTTAATTGGAGGTTGAAGTGTTGGTTTGACCAACGAAGTCTTTGCTGGCTAGGGCATCTTGTTGACTGCTATAAAATACTTTTTCTCTCTCTCTCTCTGCTGAATAAGAAGAACTATAATAATTCTTGTGTCTCTTGTCTTGGCTTGTCCTCTGTCGATTTATTTTATATTCTATCAACATTTACTGTCAATGGTTATGTGATTTCAAATTGCATTGGGCTAATAAGAAACATTGAAATAAACTTCTCTAAGCATATAATATACCATGGTTAATTAAAACCATGGTATCAAAGCTAAGGTGAAGACAAAGCCCAAGCAAGAGTGAGAAGAGAAATCACCGAACTTATGATAGACAAGGAACATGCACAATGACTTCCTCATTCTTCAAAACTGATGACAAGCTGAATGATAAGTCTGATTATCATGCTTGGAAAATTTCCTTCGATCTGATATTGGAGGATCAAGATGTCATGGATTATGTGTAGGGAAAGATCACCGAGCCTTCATCTAATGCACCGAATGCCACTAAAAAAAAGTACAAGAAAGGGGAATACAATGCGAATAAGATCATTAGGGATTCTATTCATAAGCACTTGGTTGCTTATATCTCCTAGTTGGGCATATTTAAGGAGATGTATGATAAACTGGTTAGCATGTTCAGGGCAAGAAATACTAATCAAATTCTCTTTTTGAAGAACAATTTTAATAACATAAAGATGGACAAAGGAGAGTCCATCCAATCCCACTTCAAGAGGATCACCGAAATCGAGAATGATCTCTTAGCTATTGGAAAGGCTATAATTGACCGACATCTCACTCTCATTTCACTTGGAGGACTTCCTCGACCATGATATGTATTTAATACTACTATTCTCAATAATAATATAATTTCTCAATTTGAAGAATTTTTGACGAGATGCACTCAAGAGGAGACAAAGATGATGGAAAGAGACCATCCCTCAAATGGGTATGGAAGTGACGCTACTACCTTCATCGCTCATGCAAATAAGAGGAACAATGTTGGCCCGAAAAATCAAAATCATGGAAGAGTGGGTCCCAAAGGAAGAAAGGGAAGACGCTACAATTGTAACAAGTTTGGTCACTATGCAAGAGAGTGCCCAATAAAAAGGACTCTCCCTGAGATGATGACTACAACAACAACAAAAACTTCAGGGGGAATGATCAAAGGAACAATAGGTTCAAAGGAAAGAGGAAGGCTCCTTCTAATCGAAATAGAAATGGAAATGCTCAATCTTTCAAGAGGTCAAGAAATTCCAGGTATGATGAATCCAATTTTGTTGATAATAAGAGAAATTAATATATTATTATATCTACCCTCTCTGATTCATCTCCTTCTGACACCTTGAATAACTGGTTGATTGATAGTGGTTGCTCAAGGCACTTGACTGGATATAAAGAGGCCCTCTCTCATTTGATTGAAAATTATACTAATTTGGAAATTATATTTGGAGACAATGTGTTTTATAGATAAATCCATTTTGCGGACAAGAGTGATCTTTCTAGTATCCCAACTTATAACTAGAAACAAATAACCATTTGGATACCTATTTCCCTAAACTATTAGAATTCAGATTATCATAACTTAGAAACGAGGAGGTTATGCTCCTACCTGTCAATAATATTTTTGATGTAGACCTTGCCTTTCGTTCCAAAGAATTCCTTCAATGTTGAGAAGAACCTGCAATCACAAACATGCAAAGAATCAAAAGAACCTGTAGTATATAATAATCCAAAATACTAGTTTAGCTTAATGATCAAGGAGATTAAGAATTGTCATTGTTTTAATGAATCTAAAAACAACACAATGAAAAAAGAGATTCATATGTATTATCAAGAATTATAAAGAGCAGTCTTAAAACATGAGCCTTTATATTGTACAAATTTCTCTCGCATGTGTTCACAATCGTACTCTTTGGTTTGACAAGATTTCCTCTCTAGAATGACCAACATAGGTTTATATTCAATGAACTATTATACAATGTACAATATCTAGAGTAAAAAGTTCCAAAATCTACCCTACTCTTGAAGCTTCAACTCAATTTATAGGAGAAATTGAGGAGGTTTCAGATCCATCAATAAACAGATGAGATCCTCTAATGAAGGGATTAGGGTTACTTTATCCAAGGGGATAGTTTCCATGAGTGGAGGGATATAGCTCAAACTTGTGCGTCTCAAGAGGCTCTTAGTTGGAATAATATTCACCCAACTATGCTTCTAGAAGCTACTTTTTTCGT
Organism: Pinus albicaulis; assembly: GCA_034641835.2. NCBI lineage: Eukaryota > Viridiplantae > Streptophyta > Pinopsida > Pinales > Pinaceae > Pinus > Pinus albicaulis. The sequence goes on along the minus strand of CM076570.1, from coordinate 135,196,607 downwards.
GTTTACTTTCTTTTACGGGGGTGCGCAGGTTTTATGGGCAAGCATAGCGGAGATCGTTGCAGCTAATAGAGGAAGTATCAACATATGTGCAATAAGTGACCACAAAAAGTGCGCAGGAAATTTTTAAGAGCTTTTAAGAGCTTTTTCCCAATTTACATAACTTGGTTCAAGAATATAAATGTTTTGACTTCTAAGGAATCATGAGTATGGATGGTGATAGATCCATATTGATAGTCAAATATCATGGTGACAAAATGACGTGTAATAGATTGCACCTCAAAGTGCGAAGTCTAAAAAAATATTATGAGAGAGTGAAGCACTTTATAATTCCAAGGAGTGGATCGAAGACATCGGTTGAAAATCTGTAAGAAAAATTCAATGCAAATATATAATCATAACTAAGGTAGGCATTCCCATAATCAGAGCAAAACTAACTAAATGTTCTGGTACATATATAACTTTAGCATTACATTAAAAGTAGACGCAGTATGGGAATAACCACATGTCATGAATAAGTTTATTGTATCATGAATATATAACTCCTCGCAGCCTGGATGGTTGAAACTAGATCCACAGTCTTGATTTTATCTTCTCCAACTAGTACAAATATATTCATATCACTGATTGTTTCGTAGTTGAACATGGTAGAAACCACTTGATTATAGGTCAATGATGAAAATAGTTAACAAGTGTGAGAAACCAACAATAATGTCAATGGATCTCAAATTACTTCAGTACAATATACGAAATGTGAATGAATGATTTGCAGCTAAACACTCGTAGAGTTATTTGATCAAAAGTCAATGATGAAAACTTGTCGTCGAAGGCGAGAAACTTGCCATTAGGGCATGTAGATTCCAAGGTACTGATATGATTTCTAGATCAACTTCCTAGATAATGAGCTGATGTCGATAGGAAGTGATACGTCGTGGGAGGACCTACGACACAAAATGATCCGAATTTTATGCAGGAACGCAACATAATACAGAAATAACCATGAACATAGAGATGCAGCGGAAATAATGCTTCATTTCATTAATATCAAATAACAGAAATATGCTTACAGGCATAATGGAAATAAAATAGTTAGGGTTCTGGTAGCGAATCTCTGAGGAGAGATGTGATGGCTACAGACGTTTGAATTGTGTTACAATGAGGCTCGAGGGCCTATTTATTGTTGAGAAACAATGTAGAATCCGAAACGTCAAAAAACCTAACCGTAGGAGATGAGGCGCCAAAACTGTGGGCGCTCGTTGGGTAAATTGGTGGTTCAACTTCCCGGGGGCATAACTTTGGCATCCGATCTTCGTTTGACGCGCTCAATAGCTTGTTAGAAATATATATTTGAGGAATACAACTTTTGAACGAGCAACATTGTCCATGGACGCATGTTGCTCTCTGTTTTCCCAAAAAACATCGTTTAGGGCCTCAAAACGGCTTCGGAAGTTCAGGACCCAAAAAAACTGCTAAAAATAGTAAGTTTTGTTGCATCTTGAAAATTGAAAGAACTGATGGTGGGGGTTCAAATGGACTCGGTGGGTGGCCACCAATATGCACCTGGATTATTAATGCCCCAAAACGGCTCCGGGAGTGGACCCGAAAACCTGCTAAAAATAGTAAGTTGTGCTGAATGTGAAGAGCTGCAAGAATTGATGGTGCTAGTCCAAATGGAATAGGTGGGTGGCCACCGATATCCACCTGGATCATTCCTTCCTCCTTAGGAAGCAATGGTCCCCATTGCGTTGAGATCCTCCATGAGATGAGGCAAATTCAGTTGAACTGAGTATTAGATGTGTTGAAGATGTCAAGGACCTGCGGGTGGACATGCTGGATGCATTTAGTAAATTTGGTTTCTTTATCAGCCTCAGACAGTACATGTTTGGATTCTGTATGTGTAGTTGCAGGATGTATGGCAACATTAGGCAGTGGTGCATTGAGAGTCAGATCAATGGAGTGCTTGTCCTGACAGTGTAGAGGAACCTCTATGAGTGAGGGGAAAACTTCTTCGTATTCCTCCATGACTTTGTTCATCTGCTGCAGCCGTGTAAGGGAGCCCTGTTTCGAGGTTGTGGCCATAATATTTTTCTTTCCCTGTGAGTGAGTTGCAAGGAAAATGAATTTCTTGGTTTGGGAAACAATCTTACTGCGTTGTTTTGTAGTAGTTAAAGAGATGACAGGAGGCGGTGCTACCTCTGGTATCCTGTACAAGTTATTTCCCAAAGTAATAATAACAGCACGAGGCCTAGACTCATACACAGCATGTCGGCTCCACAAGTATGGTTGGCCCAATAATACATCCCCTACGTCAAGAGGAGCAACATCACACAATACCTCATCCGTGCATGGCTTGATACTGTACGGAAGGCGGCACTGCTGGCGGATGCGGAGATCTCTCCCTGGGTGGAGCCACCCGATGGTATACGGTTGTGGGTGTGTTATGGTCGGTAGGCCGAGACGCTCTACGACCTTAGCTGAAATGAGGTTCTTTTGGCTTCCGCTATCGACGAGAAATTGCAGCGGAGAACCCTTCACTCACATCTGCGACTAGAAGAGGCACTCCCCCTCTTCTGGATCCTCTGGACCCTCCCTTTGGATCTTGGTGGTGGCAATAATGGCACTGGGATCCGTGTCAATGATCTGATTCCCTTTGTCATTGCCTTTGTTTGGTTCTAACTCAGGATCAAAAAATGCATCTGATTCGGGTGCCTTTAGTTCGGCCACCAAAGACTGTTTGGCTCGACACTCCTTTGTATTGTGAGTGGGACTGTTATGAAATTCACACCAATTCCCTGTGTCCTTCTTTGGAATTGTGGTGTTGTTCTGAGTCGCATTGCTTTGGCCTTGCCCCTTGTTCTTTGGTTTGAGGGCACCTTTCGGATTCGCAGATCGAAAGTCTCGCTTCTTCTGCTTAAATTTCTGCTCGATCTTGGCGGCATAGCGATATGCCGTGCCAAGGGATGTAATGTCGAGGAACTCCATTTCCTCCTAAATGTGTTTGTGCAGACATCCACGGTACTTGAGCACCAAATGTCTCTCTGAATCTTTAATACCCAACTTTGTGCGCAGGGTATGGAACAGATTCATTAGTTCATGCACATCTTGATCCTTTTGTTGCCGCAGTGTGGTCCATTGGATGTATTTGTCCTCATAGCTCCCCACGGGGTAATATTGTTCCTTGATGTTGTCTCAGAATGAATTCCAAGTGGGTGTGTCCGAGAACAGAGAGGGTTTCCCTTCGCCCTTTTGCTCACGGTAGGTTTCCCACCAGTGTTTGACATGGGGGGCGGCTTTGAGGAGTGCAAAAATAATCTTTTCTCGGTCAGAGAAGTCATGGACCGAGAAATACCCTTCCAGCAAATTTAACCATCTATTTACGGTGTCTGCATCTATTTTTCCTTCAAATATAATAATGTCAAAGTTTACTTGTACCTTGAAGGGAGTGGCGCCTCCAGAGTGGCTGTTGGATGCAGATGCGCCATATGTGGGCAGTCGTTGAAGGATTTGAGCAAAGTTATCCATCATCGCGTTCCTTTGTTTCTTGTGGGCCTCCTCGAGCAGTATTTTGATAGGATCTCTTGCTCCCTCGTCTTTCTTTTCTTCCGCCTTGGGAGGTCGTCGGGGTTTGCGAGGTTGATCTTGCAAGAGTTCAACCAGATCGAGCCCTAACTCCTTATACCCTGACCGCGTTGGGGACATGCAAAGAAAAACAAAGAAAGAGCAGACCCGCTTTGATACCACTGATCCAGATTTTATGCAGAAACGCAACAGAATATAGAAATAACCATGAACATAGAGATGCAACGGAAATAATGCTTCATTTCATTAATATCAAATAACAGAAATATGCTAACAGACATAATGGAAATAAAATAGCTAGGGTGCTGGTAGCGAATCTCTAAGGAGAGATGTGATGGCTATAGACCTCTGAACTATGTTACAATGAGGCTCGAGGGCCTATTTATTGTTGATAAACAATGTAGAATACGAAACGTCCAAAAATCTAACAGTAGGAGATGAGGCGCCAAAACTGTGGGCGCCCGTTGGGTAAATTGGTGGTTCAACTTCCCGGGCGCATAACTTTGGCATCCGATCTCCGTTTGACACGCTCAATAGCTCGTTAGAAAGATCTATCTGAGGAGTACAAACATGGGTCCATGGATTCATGTTGGTCTCCGTTTTCCCAAAAAACATCGTTTAGGGCCTCAAAACGGCTCCGGAAATTCAGGACCCAAAAAACTACTAAAAATAGTAAGTTTTGTTGCAACTTGAAAATTGAAAGAACTGATGATGGGGGTTCAAATGGACTCGGTGGGTGGCCACCAATATGCACCTGGATTATTAATGCCCCAAAACGGCTTTGGGAGTGGAGGACCCAAAAACTTGCTAAAAATAGTAAGTTGTGCTGAATGTGAAGAGCTGCAAGAATTGATGGTGCTAGTCCAAATGGAATAGGTGGGTGGCCACCGATATCCACCTGGATCACAAAACCATTATGTCAAGTTTTGAAGAAATTTTTTGCAAGGATCAACTTAGGGATGATCAACGTGAATGGAGACAAATGTTTGCAATGAATAGTGAATTTGAAGTTAAATTTTCTCTTGAATACATAACAACACTGTAAATGACTTCGCAACATTTGACTTAAAGATAATACGGAAAACTAATTGAATAATTTCAATGAGGTTTGATTAACTGTAAGACAAAAGGATTACCCAACCCAAACACGAGTGTGATAAAGTGTCGTGTTCAAGAGAAACATGTTGCTTTTAAAAACAAGTATAAAATATGGATTATTTTTCTCACTTTTCCCCCCACCATTACTGACAAGGACCTCTTTATTTTTGTTAAGCTTGAGGAGGATAACATTTGCTTGTTGTGTAAGCTCATCCTTCGGATGAGTCTATCTCAGTAATTTTAACGAACCCTAAGAATGAGTGGTTCGATCCTGTTGTAATCGATAGGTCCTGCACTGTTTAGTTTTAAAGATTCCATCATAGGATTAACTCTGTGTTTTTCAGTTTTAGGGAGTTGGAAGAAAAACATAAGTAAACTTTGTAGTGTTAATTTTTGTAATTTTAGTCTTTAAAAACCTAAAAAGGATAAAAGTATGTAGGAGAGAACTCTATTGACCATGTTTAGTCTACGCATACCTTTTTCGTAATTAGTCTAGCTCAGTCCGGAAAATGTGTACACTTATACTGAGTAGACAATTATTCATTTATTTTAACGAGATTGAATATTCAAGTGCTCGACGATCTTTTCATGTTTAGAGAGTCTGAAAAGGGCTTAAAATAGGACTCCATGGTTTCCTTTTTTCGTATTTTTCGAGAGCTCGAAAAAGTGATAAAAGTTTACTCTGTCGTCAAAATGATTCGTTTTCAAACATAACCTGTTCTTTGCACAAAAACTCAAAAATTATAATCACTTGCTCTCAATCATGGTAAAAATATTCAAAATTCAACTTCTAAAGGTAAAAATAAACAAAATAATATTATTTTATTCATGAAAATCTATAAAAAGTGGTCAGAACAAATAATTTTAACCTTTTGATTTCCATAGCATTGAAAAGGAGTTTTTTTCCATAAATCTTTTGAAGCGGATATCGGGAGAAACAACCAACCATTTCGCAAACCGTCAATTCCAGGTATTTAATCTCTTCATTGTCTTGCATTTCATCCATATACTTTTTCAATTTAAGTTTTTAGATTTTTTTGGAGGAAAATTTGTCTTAGAATCCGCCCTCGGGTGTGCGCATGTTCCTATGGCGAAACCCGCACACCCCAATGATTTTTTAATATAAAAAATCACTGTGTCACATGGTTTTTATACATAAATCGTGCACACAAAAGATTTGTTTATGAAAAAAAATTGTGCAAGTGACGTGGGGTTTTCAAAAATTGAATTTCTTTCCACAAAAATTGTTCCAAATTCTCCCATAAGTTTTCTAATGTTCCTAAATGATTGTTTGCAGGCAATCAATCATGCTTGAGTGGAGAGAATGTGAGCATGAATCACACGATAATGAAGCCATCGATAGGCCAATAGTGCTTCATGTGTTAAAGAATTGTGGTTTATACAAATTTTGGGAAATACAAGGAATGAAAGCCCAAGTGGAACTCATGCCTCGGTTGGGTAATGCATGGGATGTCCAGGAACAATGTTTCATCATCGGGGATCATAGGTTTGTGATTGAGACAGAGGATATTTATTTCCTCACCAATTTACCTCGAAGAGGAAGAGACATTTCCTTATTCGGCGCACGACCAAGGAGACCTCCTACTAGTTCCTATATGGTGCAATATTGCACGCCTGATTCAAAACTGAAGGATTGTCATATTGACATAAAGAACATCATAAGAATAGACCTTAATATCATTTCTTTCACAGTTACTCGATTGTGTGGCAGTGAAGCTCCTCATGTTACTACCAAAGCACAAATGCCGACTGTTGTTGAGTGTTTCGGGGAACAATATTTAACTAGTGCGAAAGAGTGTTGGTCAATATGAAAGGCCAGATCATGCGAGCAAAGAATGGGAACCTAAAGAACTTCCACTATGGAGCCATTCTCATATATTTCACTTTGGAGAGAATTTCACTCGTACCTCAGCAATTGTTAGTGGATCCGACGGGACCGAGGGAACCACACATGTTGCGATGGGTTTCATTGATGGCTCTACATAGTGGAAATTGTGCCCTTGTGGTCTGATATACTCATTAGTATTTCATATGGCTCAATAGTCAAATCTTCATGATTGAGGATTTTTCTTATGCAGGGGTTGATTTCTGGGTGACCCCGACACATCACTCCCACCGAGAAGACAGTGGGATGTGTTAGGTAAGAAGTCTCATTTTGAGTTTTTTTGATATCAAATTTTTATTTTATTTTATCATCATCCAATAGTGACAAAAAAATTAAAATGTAGACGTTGGCCCAACACGACTAGCAATGCTTTGTCGTTTTAATAGATGAGAAGCATAACTTGTAGCAATAGCTCCACCACTCACTGACGCAACAGAGACCCTCGCAGAGTTGGAACACAACCTGGATAGGTTGAACATTGACATCCCAGAGACCAGGATGGATGATTTTCCTCTCAGATACTAGAGGCATGTGACTGGGGTTCCTAGTCCATTTGGGCAATATCTGCACATAGTGGTACGCACTATACTCTGCTACCATGATTATCATCATGGATAGCTAATGGTCGATTTAGATGGCATTTTTGTTTTTTATATTAGTACATTTAGATCATAATGTGTTTGAAACCTATAATCACAGATGATGTAATATGTTTTGACACACAACTATTTTGAACTAATGATATTACTACTTTTGGTCTCTGATAATCTTGTTCAATATGGATTGAATATTGTTTTTTTTTACTTTCAACGCTGCAAATGTCTATTTAAAACAGTACAAGGAAAACACCATTTAGTGGATGTTTTTGAAGAACCCGTTATAAAAATAGCCCAGATATCCATTTATAAGGGAGGTTTCTAGAGGAGGTTGGCGGGTGGAGGTTTTTTGCGGATTTTTTTTTTGTCTGGTGCGTTTCTCAGCCTACACCGCACCGGTGCATTCAAATATAAAAGCACCTATGCATACTACAAATTGGCACACCAGGACACCGTTTTCTCTGTAAAAACACTCTCGGTGCATCTAATTACTGTAGCGCACCGGTGCGCTACACAGATTCAGCCCTGGTGTATCATAAAAACCCACGCCAAAACTGAAACAACCCAGTGCGCTTGGAAGAAACCACCCGGTGCGCCTCAAAAACCTGCGCACTGGAACAAGGTTGAATAAAAAAAATTTACGGCAAAAAATCCGCATTTTCACTTCTTCAGTGCTTCAAAGCTCTCAAGCACTGGTGCAAATTTCCCTTGTGTGAGGCGCCTTGCCATCGGTGCTTCCATTGCATGCACTGCTGCTGTCCATTGCCCACCATCTTGATTTCGAATTTTGGAAAACGGTGGCCAAATTTAGTTTTTAAAATTCTACAACAAATATGCATCCTCAACACCCAAATGTATAGATGTTTTACTTGTTTCTCCATAATTAAACTTTTTAGTGGATTAGTTTTGTTAAAAACTTAAAACTCACCCTTTAAAAAAAAAAAAAATTCCTGCACAATGCGCTCGCGCTGTTAGGCTTGCACCGGTTCATGGTACTTCCTGTAAATTTACAGGTTGCACCGAGACCAATGCTAATGGTAACTGCAACGATTCCGGTGCAGTACTGAAACAGAGCATCATGTTTGTTTGTTTTTTTTTTTTTAAATACAAAAATTGCAGTGCGGTCGGTTAATCGGCCGCACCGTTGACTATGTCAAAGTTCGGGAGGGCAGTGCGTTGACAAAAATATGTGCTTTTGGGCGGATATTTTGGTTAGCACACCACCCTCCAGACATCGGTCCATAGTCAATGGTGAAATCATGTAAACAACCGCACCTTTGACCATGTATTGATGTCAGAAGGGCGGCGCGCTGATTAAACTATACACCTCGGGGCACATAGTTTGGTTAGTGCACTGCCCTTCTGATACTAGTACATAGTCAATGATGCAATCGGTTATACCACGACACCATTGACCATGTAATGATGTGAGGGTGGTGTGTTGACGATAATATCCACCACGGGGCGAGTAGTTTGGTCAGCGCACTGCCCTCTCGAATTTGTACATAGTCAACGGTGTGATCGATTAAACGACCACACTGTTGACCATTAACTAATGTTGGGCAATGCATTGATGTAATTATCTGCCTTGGGATGGATATTTTCGTCAACGCACTGCTTGAGAAGTTACAGTTCACGTTGTGAGGTTCACTGAAAATTTTCAAGCGCACCATAGACGGTGCGCGATAAAAACAGCCGCACCGGTACCAGTGCATGACTATTTTTTTTTCCGCACCAACCGTTTAAAAAAAAATAAAAATTAAATATATATTTTTAAATACATGTCTCATTTAATAAAAAATTGTATTTAATATGTGAATCATTTAGCGTTGTCAAAAGGGAGAAGAGAAGGAACAACATGAACATATGGCGGACCAGTATAACGTGGTTCCCCTGTGGGAGGCACGAGAGAGGGAGAGACTTATGTACCTTCACCCTATTACAGCAGCCACCCAGGTGCTCCTTAAGGAGGTAGGCCTCTTCAAGTTCTATGAGGAGGCTACATCCCTAAAGGGCCATAATGGGTTATTGCGACAACTTATCTTCAGGTGGAATGCCCACCAACATGATTTCTGGGTTGGTCTTAACCAGTGGTATGCGCTCACTGAGGAGGACATGTATTTTATTACTGGCCTATCGAGGAGAGGGCATGATTTTTCCTTGTTTCTAGAGGTCCCCATTAGCTATGCCGCAGGGAGTTAGTTGGTGTACTCCTAGAGATACATTAGTGCCAATATAATGTCTCTTGCAAATTTTTAGGTCTCCGATGGTTAGTTACGTATTGCTTCGTTTAGTGGAGAGGAGGTGAGGTGCCTCTCACTACTGATTTTGACCATTGCACACCATACCAGTGATGGGAAACACATTAGTTGCCCACTTTTATTTTATGTTGATTCTTTATTACATGTGTTACGACTTGTGAGGTGGTCTACGATTTTTTTGCAACAGTTCTATACAGCTTTAGATAGATGTCATGCTCAGGCACAAGGGAGGGTGAACTTCCCTTTTGCTTCAGAGCTATTTTGTTTATTTTTTGAGAGGTTTCTAGAGACGAGGCCTAATTTTGTTCAACAACCTTGTAGGTCGATGCTGAATGTATGGATGCAAATGTGGGGACAAATGATGCCCAAGAGAGATGAGTCTGAATTTTCTGCGAGGATATCTCATGATGAACTGGAGTTGCTATCCAGTGTTGATGATCATGCCTTCGTTCTGGTTCCATGTCTGTATGCCGGTTTGGATTGGCGAGGGCGTGCCAACATCCTCTTCATAGTTGATCAACTGTCGGATGATAGAGGTAATATTAGTGTTTTCTTTAAATTTATTCTAACATGTTCTTTAAATTGTTTTTATTAAATTGTTTAATGAAAATTTCAAATTATTTTTGTGTACTTATATATATTTTGTAGATATTGGGTCATTTGTTGGTGATGAGATGTCGCCACCACCAAATGATCTAGGTGTAGATCCTGATGACGATTAGGAGATGGCAGATGCGGAGGATCAGGTTGGTGACAGACTTGGTCCTCATGATCATGCACAGGTACTGGCGGGTGTGAGGCATAGGCTTGACACTAGATTTAGGATGGAGTTGGGAAACCAACTACGTCGACTCCTAATTGTGGAGGGAGTCAGACCAACTGCTATGAGAGAGATACATGTCGATGACAGGTTGTCAATGATATGGAGATGTATGTCACGTGATATGTTGACCCTGATGCGGCATGTCGTTGGAGCTACCAGCGTAGTGGCGCGGTTAAGGAGGGTCATTCGACGTAGCTGTGGTGGAGATGCAGTACGTCGATAGTCAAGCAATAACACATCATATGATGATCACGATCAGGGGAGTGATCATCGTTCACTATGCGTTGGAGATGAGTAGCCTGCAACATCCAACATTCATGATCATGAGTAGGCTAGACCATCCACGTCGAGTTATCAAGAGAAACCTACAACATCCAACAGTCGTGATCATGAGTAGGCTGGACCATCCATGTCGATTCATCATGAGTAACCTGTAGCATCCAGTAGTCATGATCATGAGTAGGCTGAACCATCCACGTCGAGTGATTATGAGCAGACAATTGATCCTGATCAGCGTTAGGAACCTCCAGATCAGCAGACACATGATGATCGACATCTATTTGAGCTTGTCGAGGCTACATCATTGACTCAGTAGGCCTCGACTAGTACTATTATTGATGTACCATGAGTTGATATTGACATTTATATCACTGTTGCATATTTTTGACATCATATATATATATACACACACACTCACACATGTAGGTTTTAACCTTGAACAGAAATTATCTACACACGAATCTTATAATAGAAAATAAACAATAGCGAGAGCATAAAACATAAAACAGATAAACACAGACATTTTCCCCTGGATCCCAAATCGGGACGACCAGCTTGATTTTTCATTATATTCCTTTTAGTGTTATAACACATATATACACATGCCGAAGCATATATAAACCCCAATCCATTAACCCTAGATTAGAACATAACCGTAGTTTACTTGACCGGATCTACAAAATACCAGGGGCCGAAAACCATCATACCCCAAAAGCATGTGCAAACTCATGCACAAAACATGGGTGGGTCCGCACACCAAAACAATTTTCGCTAGGGCACTGCCCCAGACCCCAACAGTGGGGGCTGCCTCCCCCCTTGTGACCCCCCTGCTGCGCCCGGCGCAACGTACAGCGCGTGGGGCTAGTCATGGAAAGAATATAACACACACCCAACATTCTCCCACTTGTTGTTTTCTTTCTATAGGGGGCCACATGAGAGCTTAGTAATTGGGCCAATTCTTCAACACCCATTGTTTTTCTACACCAAGAGAGCTTCTGAGTGCTCACAGACTTCGTCATTGCATCTGCAACATTCTTCAAAGTGTCCACCTTTACCAGCAACACCCTTTTAGCCTCAACCATATCTCTAACAAAGTGATATTGAACATCAATGTGCTTTGTCTTTGAATGATAAGCAGGGTTCTTAGCCAAAAAAATTGCACTTTCGCTATCACAGAGTATCCTTATAGCTTGCTGTACCAACCCCATACTTGAACACAATCTCTGTAACCAAACTGCTTCCTTGCTTGCATGAGTGGCTGCTATGTATTCTGCCTCTGTAGTTGAAAGCGCCACTACAAACTGTCTTTTACTCATCCAACTGACTGCACCTCCAAATAGGCTAAACACATACCCACTTGTAGATCTTCTTTGGTCCAGATCTCCAACCCAGTCTGCATCAACAAAACCACGAATGTCCAACATTATTTCTAATCCTGGTCTTCCTTGGTAGCACAAGCCATAATCACTAGTGCCATGTAAATATCTGAAAATCCGCTTCACTGCTGTCCAATGCTCCTTCCCTGGGTTTGACATAAACCTGCTCAATACTCCCACTGCATGTGCAATGTCTGGTCTAGTACAGACCATTGCATACATCAGGCTACCCACTGCACTTGCATATAGAACACGGGACATATCCTCCTCTTCTTCTTGTGTCTTGGGACACTGTTCAGCAGACAGCTTTGCACCTACAGGAATAGGAACACTCACCGGTTTACTATCCTGCATATTGAACCTCTACAATATAGTCTCGACATACTTCCTCTGGTTTAACCAGAGCTTCCTCTTTGCCCGATATCTCTTAATTTCCATGCCCAAAATATAGTTTGCAGCACCAAGATCCTTCATGTCGAATTTGGAGAAAAGTTGGGTCTTCAAATCTTGGATAATTTCTTTGTCATTTCCAATCAACAACATATCATCCACATACAAGACCAAATAAATAACACGGCCACCAATTAATTTAAAATAAACACAGTGATCCTCCTTGCTTCTGGTGAAGCCAAGTCCCCGTATATAGGTATCAAATTTCTGATACCACATCCTTGGTGACTGTTTTAACCCATACAGAGACTTCTTCAACCTGCATACCAGTTCTTTCTTGCCCTTCACCATAAAGCCTTCAGGTTGCTTCATGTAGATCTCCTCTTCTAGATCCCCGTGAAAAAATGCTGTCTTCACATCCATCTGTTCTATCTCAAAATCAAATGCAATAGCAAGAGATAAAAGTAATCTAATAGAAGTAACTTTGGAAACAGGAGAAAAAATATCACCAAAATCAATTCCTGGCACCTGGGAATAACCTTTTGCTACCAAGCGAGCTTTGTATTTCTCCACCTTGCCTTCTACATTCATCTTCTTCTTAAACACCCATTTGCTCCCGATGGGCTTCCTTCCAGCCGGCAACTCCCCTAGATCCCATGCCTCATTTTTGTGCAAGAATGCCATTTCATAAACCATGGCCTCCTTTCAGAGTTTTCCATCCTCTGAATCTAGTGCCTCCCTGTTAGTTCTGGGATCATCATCAGTTATAGTTAAGGCAAAACCTGAACAAAAAGCAGATGGACTATACTTTTCTGGTTGCCTTCTTTCCCGAACTGATCTTCTCAAAGCTGGGGTTTGTGGCTCTTCCTCTTCTGAATATTCTTCTGTTGTAGAGTCTGATTCATCCTCCTTTAGCTCAAACTCTATCTTCTCAGGTTCCTTTGGTAGGACTTCATGTGTAACAACATCTTTCACCTTTCTAAACACCACATCTTGGCTGTACACAACCTTCCTTGTTTATGGGTTCCAAAGCTTGTAACCTTTTAAACCATCCTTATACCCAATAAACATGCACCTTTCAGATTTATTATCCAACTTGGTCCTTTTCTCCTTTGGAACATGTACATATGCATCACATCCAAATACCCTTAGATGTGAAAGAGAGGGTTTATTACCAGTCCATACCTCATGTGGAGTCTTATCCTCCAACGTTGATGAAGGTGATCTGTTAACTAAGTAACATGCAGTCTCCACTGCCTCTGCCTAGAATTTTTGTCCTAACCCGGTACCACTGAGAATGCTTCTTGCCTTTTCCATCAGTGTTCTGTTCATTCTTTCTGCAACTCCATTTTGTTGAGGTGTGTATGGAGTATTCTTCTGCCGTGCTATGCCACACTTCTTACAGAACTCTTCAAATTCCTTCTTGCAGAACTCCCCATCATTATCTGTCTTCGGTGCCTTTATATTCTTCTCTGTCTGGTTTTCCACCAGAGCCTTAAATTCTTTAAATTTGTCAAAGACTTTAGATTTCTTCCTCAAGAAATATATCCATGTATTCCTTGAGAAGTCATCTATGAATGAAACATAGTACACAGGCTTTCCCAGTGATGAAACTGACACAGGTCCAAACACATCACTATGCACAAGTTCTAATATCTTGTTTGCCCTCTTAGCATCAGAAGGAAAACTCACCCGATTCTGCTTCCCATATACACAATGTTCACAAAAATCAAAATCTAGAGAGAAATTAGACATACCTTTTACCATACCATTTCTATGCAGTATTTGAAGTCCCCTCTCTCCAATATGTCCAAGCCTTTGATGCCATAACATGGTGTTTTCTCCAGAGACATCTAGGCTTTCCGCTCTACTTTCAGGGACCACATAACTGTTACACCCATCAATAAGAGTGTTACCTTGTAGCTTGTACAGAGTTCTAGTCCGAACTCCCCGCATTAATACCAGTGCTCCCCGAACCATCTTGCAAGCATCTTTCTCGAACACTGTTTTTACACCTGCATCATCCATCTTGCTTACAGAAATCAGATTTCTGGCCAATGCAGGAATATGCAGAACACCAGGAAGTGTTCTAATCCTTCCACCTTGCAGCTTCAGCTTGACTTTTCCACGTTCGACGATTTTGGCCTTCCTATCATCCCCTAGGAAGACATCACCACCATCATATTTCTCATACTCGCAGAACCACTCCCTATGGGGAGTGAAGTGAAAGGATGCACCTGAGTCAATCAACCACGACTCATGATCTACATGTGTATTTGAAGAAGAAGCCAAATACACATCCCCACCTTCATCCGAGGTGGTTTTTGCCTCTGCAGAAGGAGCATCATCAGATCCCTTTCCTTTCTCAGGAGCTTTAGATCTGCAGTCCTTTTTTTAGTGCCCTTCCTTTCCGCATTTCCAGCATACCTTTACAAACTTTCCAGGAGATTTAGATCTCCCTCTAGATTTGGATCTCCCACTCGAAACCTTATTCTTGTTTCTGTTTTGGGACCTTCCTCTTACAGATAAGGCATCTCAATCTGACCTCATATTTCTCCGTCTCATTTCCTCCGACAGCAAGGCTGAGACAATGTCATCAAAATTCGAGGTAGTTGTATTGCTACCTATTGCAATAACCAGACTGTCCCACGAGTCTGGTAGAGAGCACAACAAACTGATGCACTTATCTTCATCTGAGATTTTAATGTCAACAGATAGAGATTGTTCATAGTATTGAAGGCGTTCAGATGCTCTGTCACCGAGTCTTCATCCTTCATCTTCAGGTTATATAGCTTTTTCTGCAGGAACAACTTATTCACCAGAGACTTAGATTGGTACAAAGTCCCAAGTTTTTCCCACAAATTCTTTGCCGTAGCTTCCCCAGATACATTCAAAAATACTGAATTTGAGACACACAACCATATTGTGCTCTTAGCCTTCCGATCCAGTGTCTTCCAATCTTCATCTGACATTGCCGTTGGTTTAGTACCTGGATCTACCGCGATCCACTGATCTTTATCCACCAGAAGATCCTCCATCTTGAGCTTCCATAACTCAAAGCTCTGACCATTAAATTTCTTGATCTCTATCTTCTCATTGCTCGCCATCTTCTTTCACCGCAAGAATCAATCCCGCAGATCTCCCACTGAACAAGGTCTACCTCAGGCCCGAGAAAAAAACCCTCAGCAGAAAAGGCATCTCCTTGAAGCCAAAACAACTCCGATACCAAATGTAGGTTTTAACCCTGAACATAAATTATCTACACACGAATCTTATAACAGAAAATAAACAATAGCGAGAGCATAAAACATATAACAGATAAACACAGAGATTTTCCCCTGAATTTCAAATCGACACGACCAACTTGATTTTTCATTATATTCCTTTTAGTGTCACAACACATATATATACATGTCGAAGCATACATAAACCCCAATCCATTAATCCTCAATTAGAACATAACCGTAGTTCTCTTGACCAGATCTACAAAATACCGGAGGCCGAAAACCATTGTACCCCAAAACCATGTGCAAATTCATGCACAAAACATGGGTGGGTCCACACACCAAAAAAAATTTCGCTGGGGCGCTGCCCCGGACCTCAACAATGGGGGCTGCCTCCCCCCTTGTGACCCCCCTGCTGCGCCTAGCGCAACGTACAGCGCGTGGGGCTAGTCGTGGAAAGAATATAACACACACTCAACAATACACACGTGTGTGTGTGTGTATTCAAATTCGCTAACATCATCTAATCATCCTGATCGTGATCGTCTAACAAAACATAAGCCTTGTATAACATCATCACAACACAAACATCAAATATACATCTTATGTCAAATAACTGCTATCACATACACATCTATCTACAAGCTGCACATTAAATGAACATATCTAACGTGACCCAACAATATACACATCATGATGATCACCAACCTGTAATTTAAGTACAACTGCAACATGAACATAAAATACATGGACCACATTATTTTGTTAGACGATCACGATCACGATGATTAGATGATGTTAGAAAATTTGAATTTATTTTTTAGTCGAATATGATGTTTGTACGATGGTTATCATGATCATTATGTTTATTTTTAATATTAAATCATGATATTTATTACAGGTTGGTGACCATCATGATGTGTATATTTTTAGGTCATGTTAGATATGTTCATTTAATGTACAGCTTGCAGATAGATGTGTATGTGATAGCAGTTATTTGACATGAAATGTATATGTGATGTTTGTGTTGTGATGATGTTATACAATGCTTGTGTTTTGTTAGACGATCACAGTCACGATCACGATGATTAGATGATGTTAGAAAATTTGAATGTATTTTTTAGTCGAATATGATGTTTGTACGATGGTTATCATGATCATTATGTTTATTTTTAATATTAAATCATGATATTTATTAAATATTATGTTGTGATTGTAATTGAAATTTTAATTTTAATTGTATGTAAAATTGTAAAATTGTATTTGTATTTGTAATTGTATGTAAAATATTTGTAAAATTTTAATTGTAATTGTAGTATTTAATTTATTGTGAAATGATTGTAATTGTAATTGTATATATGTAAAATTGTAATTATAATTGTAATTGTAATAGTATGTGAAATTGTAAAATTGTAATTATAATTATAATTCTAAATGTAATTGTAATTGTATGCAAAATATTTGCAAAATTTTAATTGTATTAATGTGAAATTATTGTAAGTGTGATCGTTTGTAAAATTGTAAAATTGTAATTGTAATTATATTTGAAATTGTAAAATTGTAATTGTAATTGTAATTGTAATTTTAATTGTAGTTGTATGTAAAATATTTGTAAAATTTTAATTGTATAAATGTGAAATGATTGTAATTTTAAAATTACAATTGCAATTGTATGTAAAATTCTAAAATTGTAATTGTAATTTCTAAAATTGTAATTGTAATTGTATGTAAAATATTTGTAAAATTTTATTTGTATTATTATGAAATGATTGTAATTGTAAATTTGCAATTGCAGTTGTAATTGTATATAAAATTCTAAATTTGTAATTGTAATTGTATGTAAACTATTTGTAAAATTTTACGTGTATTAATGTGAAATGATTGCAAAATTCTAAAATTGTAATTGTAAATATTGTAATTGTAATTGTATGTAAACTATTTGTAAAATTTTACGTGTATTAATGTGAAATGATTGTCATTTTAATTTTAATTGTATATATGTAAAATTGTAAAATTGTAATTGTAATTGTAATTTATATAAAATTCTAAAATTGTAGTTGTAATCGTATGTAAAATTTGAAAATTGTAATTGTAATTCTAATTGTATGTAAAATATTAATTGTATTAATGTGAAATGATTGTCATTTTAATTTTAATTGTAATTGTATATATGTAAAATTGTAATTGTAATTGTAATTGTAATTTTATATAAAATTCTAAAATTGTAGTTGTAATTGTATGTAAAATTTGAAAATTGTAATTGTAATTCTAATTGTATGTAAAATATTTGTAAAATTTTAATTGTATTAATGTGAAATGATTGTAATTGTAAAATTGTAATCATAAATGTAAAATTCTAAAATTGTAATTGTAATTTTAAATGTAATTGTATGTGAAATTGTAAAATTGTAATTGTGATTCTAATTGTAATTGTAATTGTAATTGTAATTCAAATTGTAATTTTAATTGTAAGTGTATGTAAAATATTTGTAAAATTTTAATTGTATTAATGTGAAATGATTGTAATTGTAATTGTATATATGTAAAATTGTAAAAATTGTATCTAAAATTCTAAAATTGTAATTGTAGTTGTAATTGTAATTGTAATTGTATGTGATTGTAAAATTGTAATTGTAATTGTATGTAAAACATTAATTGTATTAATGTGAAATGATTGTACTTGTAATTGTATGTAAAATTCTATAATTGTAATTGTAATTGTATTGTGAAATTGTAAAATTATAATTGTAGTTGGATGTATTGTCATCATTCAATTTCATTAAAAATTTTAAATTTGTAAATTTGTAAAATTGTAAATTAATTGTCAATTTTGAGCCATAACTAACGTAAGTAAAATGTATGCCGTAAATATTGTTAAATCACCATAATTGTAAAATTGTAAATTTGTATGAATATAAATAATTGTAAAATAATAAATCTAGAATAATATAAATTTGTTTAACATAGTAGAGTTTAGAAAATAATGCAAATAAATTCATGTACTTTAGAATTATCATGATTTTATTATGATCTTACATACAAAAAAAAAAAAAAACTTTTTACAGTACACCATTGTTTTTGAGATCAACGTAATTGAAAATTATCAAGTGAAATGATTTTAACATTAACACAATGCAAATTACCTATTAATTCAAAAGACATATTATAATGTTTCGAAAAAAAGAGTCTTAGTTATAAGGTAATTAAATCTTCTTCTTTATAAATGTCCATCTTAAAAAATATAAATGATGAAATAACACATGTACCATATCACTCTCGGTTCTCATGATCACCCTCATTATCTTCCTGTTTGCTTGGCATGATAACATTATTGTCCTCAAAAATATGTTTTGATTTAGGGTCACGTCTCAATACGAACCACTAATCCCTATCCAACACATCTGGGTAAAAAAACACTTGGTTGCAGTGTTTGGGGAAAACATAGGGCTCCTTAGCTTCATCCCACATCTTTCTAGAGGTTGTACATATCAGCCCACTATCGCAATCTTACTTTACATTATTATGATCAAAGGTGTCCCACCACTTGCACATAAAAATAACACATTGGAAAGAAGAGAAATCCACTTCAATGATTTCTTGTATCTTTCCAACATAACCTAATATCCCTCGTACTATGTTTTTATCACGGTGGCTAGATCGACTAGATTGATCGAACTCGACTTCCACTCCACAGTATTGTGTCATGTGTCCATCATTGGCATTTTATGTGCGAAAATGGTCTCCATATGCCCACATAGATGGGAACAAATGCACCTATAATAGTGTCATGTGTCTTATAATAACCCAACAGTTAAAATATGAAATATAGATGTAATTAAATTTCCAAGTTGCATTATTAAGTTTAAAATGTACATAAATAGATTATTACCGAGTGGGTGCAACCAATCCCTACATTTAGCGCATCCTCTTCATCATGCGGGTAACGACTAGTTACACAGTATTTCTCTTTGACTTGGTTAGCAACCCAACTTTTGGGGCATATTTTTGGCATATTTTCTTTTAAATGATCGGGATAAGGCACACCTATACCATTCAACCATCTAAATTATTTCCTGTAACTATCCCATTTCATCCTCTTTTGTTCGTACAATGCAACCCATGGTTGTGTCACTTCATAATGGTAAAGAATGAATTTATTGATTGCTTCAATTTTTGCATTGACTAATGAAATCAAACCAACATATAATACATATGAGATCAAAATATACATTATATCAAATTTCAACATGAAGATTTATTTTGTGTAAATTTGAAAAATTATAAGTCATTTACTCTTTATCAAGTGCCTTTTTTCCATTAGTTTGGAGCAACTCTCCTTCTCTTTTGTCTTCATCCCTTTCATCGTTCCAAATCACCGCACCTCGTCTGTTGTCGATCTGCTTGGTGTACTCACTGCCATAATAGAAAGACTCTTACAATATGTACTCCTCTGCCATTGACCCATCGTGTTTTTCCCTTTGTTCAAAAAAACCTTTCAATTTCTTCATGTACCTCTCTAAGAATAACATCCAACGACAAGAAACCACCTAACTAATTCAACCTCATCTACTAGGCCGATTAGAAGATAAACATGCAAGTCCATGAAACTCATCGACAGTTCCTTCTCAAACATACAAATAATGTCAACTATCTCTTGACGCCATTGTGGAATGCTAGCCACATGAATCTCCTTTGATGTGATCCAACGTACAAATGCAAATAATTTAGATATGACACATCCTAGGTCTTGGGGGAATTCATGTTTCACACACCCACGCACGAAAAAAGGATATTGACACTGCAAAGTTATAAACACATGCAATAATATACAAAATTAGTTATGTTTTATGATCCCTACATGGGATAAAATTTATTAATATAAAAATAATAAAATCATGCTTTTGACATTATATGTACTCTTATAAGATTCAAATGGTCATGTGATTTCAACCTCGACAAATGGTCATCCACGGTGAAGCAACGTCGTAGTGAAGACTCGTATAGAGATGGCACCCTCACACCCATTATAACTTCCTTTGCCAAAGAAAGATCATCTTTTTTTAACATCCATGGGACATCACCTTCTTTGAAATACCATGAATTAGAGGGACCAGTGCCTGTCTCTGATCCTATACTTTATAATCGTCTTGGCCAATGTTTCTTTTTAGTTTTTGAAGTAATAAGATCTTTTTTAACAGCCAATGTGTCACTTCTTTTGTATTTCAATGGTCGCTTTGTCTGCTACCATTGCCGCAAGATTTAGGGCCTTCTCTCCTCTTTACATTCACCACAACTACACTTGCAAATGAGTGAATTTGGAGGGAAAATTCCTTATTAAAAGAGAAACCTCTGAATTTTCTTTCACTTGCTGCGGAAAAACCGCAACTCAGTTTGATAAACCGTCTGTACCGTTGGAAAGCTCTCATCAAGCCCTCAAATGGGTATCTATTAGTTTTTCGTGATTTGATACTTCACCAGGACATAGTTTGTCCAAAAAGAGTAACTTCACCACTCCTCAAAATCGAATTTCTTCAGTTGCAACACTTGTACTTGGGGCACCACTTTGCCTCCATACTCATCCATGCTCATGTTGATTTTCATCGTGAGTAACCATATTGTACTCATGTCTTTATGGTCCCCACTGGACCTTTTTTGTGTGGTAGCATCATCGAGTCGCCCTTGTTTAAAGCATCCGAGTTGAGTCATCATCGCATCCATGGAGTCTATCCCGAGTCTCTTTGTATCTTGCTATAGTCCTCCATCCTTCATTGATTGGTCTCTCTCTCGTGTCACACATTATGGCCTTCAGTCCTATTGTCCCCATCCCCTTTGATATTGTGTTAGTCGCTGCCAGGTCATTCATGCCCTTTATGCTCTAACAAGGGAAGTCGTCCATCCGCTACTCAGTACCCTCCATTTCATCATCATCCCTGGTGTCAGTCTATCAGTCGATCTACTATTCTCTCTTGTGCCTTAGTTGAGGATCCCTTATTGTCTCACCTATGGCGGACCTCCTTCTGTCTACATTAGATCATTCATTTTAGAAGATAGGTCTAGAGGGCAGTGTACCTTGGTACCAGCTTCCATTCTTTTTAAGTGCCTCAGATTAGGCAAAGGGACTCCTTATTTCCCTGTGAATTCATTGTTTCTCAACTTCAACTCCTTACATCATGATCGGGATCCGTATACTTGATGGTTCAGTGATGCAGCAGATGATACCGGTGATTCCCAGGTGTGTGTGAGATGTTTTTAGACCTCATGAGGGGGTGGCCCTTTAGGTAAGCTCCCACATGCTCAGATCACCTCTTCATTATAGCCTTTGATGTAGCTCCATCGATTTGATGATGTCGGCCACAACCGCTTGCAACACCTTTTAGTTTGCATGTATCAGTCAGATTTTCAGAGCCCTTTCATATTTACAGGGGCACATTAGTTGTATTTATATCTCATGTACTTAGATATTATTGTATAAGTCTTGAATGTTATCCCAGACACAATATGTATGTGGGATTCATTATCATGTTTTTATTCGGCTCATGTTTATGCCAGCATGTACTATATAGTCCAGTCCCTTGTTTACTGGACACATTATTCTTTGTACTTTGTCTCGGCGAGCATAGGTATGCCTCCCCCGCCACCTATAGCACATGTACTCACTCATAAAAGAGACTTGTCGCACCTGTAATTCTCACCTCCTTAGGGTTTAGTCCTCTATCTCTTTGATCTACCTTATATTTCTCTCTCTCTGACTTCCCCTTCGGTGTCTAGTGATTGAGTTCTTACAACGTACATCGGTCACATGATTAGCTCCTAACGCTCGCGTGCTGGGGGGCAATATGTTAGACCATTTTTTGGTCATCTAACCTGTTACTATTAGATGGACGAAAGTACACCATGTAAGACCAATTTTACGCTAAGTAAAATTGCTTTCACTATGAAAAATAACTTAGTAAACCACATTTATTAAGTTGTTTATGGTCTAAACAAGAAACCCTATGAGGAAATATTAAATAAATTCATATTTGTTTGATTTTCCTCAAGGAATAATTAGTTAAACAATAGTTTAATTAAAACTCCTAGTCATATTTAACCCAAAACAGGAAAATTAATTAGATAAATCATTGTTTATCTTATTATTTTCTAGGAATAATTATTTAAACCTTATTTAAATAATATTCCTTGTTAAATTTGACTAAATCATTTATAAATAATTATTTATTTAAATATTACTCAACCACATCCTTAAAATAATAAATAAATCATTTATTTATTTATTATTTACAAATAAAGGGATTTGACCAAAGTCAAATTCTTTTTCCCTCCAACAAATATAATAAAATATTCCATAAAAGTTGGATCTTGATTTGGTTAATAATATTTTAATTATGCACCAATATCTAGACTAACTCAATATTTTGTTAGAAATAGAAGGGTTTTTCCATTCACTCACTACCTTTTGTTGCCTAAAGATCAATCTGGATCTATACTTTTGGTCTGACTTTGATCCACCATCATTGTCATATTTTTCTACCATTTTTCTTGTGAGTTCCCTTTGAGTTCCATTTTTGTCTAGGTTTTCTACACCATCAAGAGAGAGGGATTTTAGATCTGAAGTGCTGAGGACTTACAAGAACCCAACCCATTGAGGGGGACTGGTAACATCTTTCTATGTTCCCTTCCCAGGTGTCAAAAAATACAAAAAAATCTTTAAAACAATCTTATCTTGTCTATTGGATGCATGGAGAAACTCTTGCTTTTATTTACTGCTTAATGTCTATTAATGCATAGATCTATATTTTTGCAGCATTTATCTTGGTCAACTAATTGCAGATCTAAAGATATTAGCAACCATATTTGTTTTTAGGGTTGTTTGTTATGCACGGCTAAAGTGAGCCTTTTTCGTATGCTTGAGATTAAGATTCATACTAACAACTGGCAACTCCACTGGCGACTCCACAAGGGTTTACAATTACGACCTTTGTCGTTTTTCAGATCCCTGCATATCCAATTGCTTCAAACCTTAGGATTTCTCTTCGGCTTCTTCTTTTTCTTTTCTTGATGTTGTTTTTAACCTATAAAACACTAAAACATTAAAAATTTTAACTTCCATGTGTTTTCGGACCAATTGTGCAGGTGACAGGCATCAGTCACAACTGAGATGACAAAATTTTCTAAATCCTATTCCCGAGAGTGCCGGAAGTACAGGTCTCACTTTTTAGGCCAAAACCTGTGAGCTAAACCTCCAGGGCACAAAAAACATGCCAAAACCTGCGACCTTTGCAGAAAACAGGTCATAAACTGCGACCTGGACTTTTTGTGAAATTTTTCTGAGATTTTTCTAGGTTTGTCTGGGCCTTTGTTCAGGGTTGTCTGACCTCCGTCTCCACCAGTTTTGGACCTATACTTGTTCTGTTTTACTCATCAAAGTGGGAACCTAGCCCCCTAGTGCTTCAGTACCTTCCACTTTTCGTGGAAATGTTTTAGCTGCTGCAAGTCGTCTGAAATTTCAGTGTGTTCAACCATTTTTCAGATCTGATCCCTTACCTTTAGATCCACTTCAGATTGGTTATTTAGCCATCCAAAACACCTCGTTTTATTTTTGTCTAAGTTTTCCTCTAGGGTCCCCTCCACTTCCCTCCAGGTTATATCCTTTCGCCACCTCATTTACAACAATTTTTCCTTTGATTTTTTGCTGTTTCTCTGCACCTATTTCCAGCAGATCTAACCTTTAGATCATTGTCCCTCCTGAATTTAGATCTATTGGCTATTTTGGTGTGTTTTGACTAGATTTTTGCCCACCTACAGACTACTTGTTGAGAGGCCCGCCTCCTTGGGTTTAGATTAATGCATAATTAATTGTTCATTTTCTGTTATTTTAGTTTCATATACTGTTATCTGTAGGTTTATTTACAGTTATACAACACACTTTTTTATTTTGCTCTACAAACGTCTGGGTTTAAAAATTAAAATTTACACACTTAACACACACACCCTAAGTGAAGAAGAGCTTGGTTAACACCACCAGGAAAAGACTTTAACATTGTAATCAATTGATCCTGCACCTCTCTGCCCTTGTTTCGACATTGTAATCAATTGATCCCGCACCTCCTTGCCCTTGTTGGTCTCTCTTCCCTTGGTGCTGTGTTTGTGATTGAATCATTGCGCCCCCAAGGCATTTATCCTGGAGAATTCTTGGCCTTCATCCTCAGTTTCTGGTAGGAATACTTACTCCTTCGTGTAGCATCCGAGTTAGTCCTCCACCGAGTCCGCACTCTGACTCCTCTTCTGGTTCATTGGGTTCCCATTTTGGTTCTGCCCTCGGTTCTCCCCCTGTCACCTTCACCATGTCTGGTTCAGGACCTCACGCTGGTGGTAGCCCCGGCCTTAATGCTGGGAATACTACTAGTGGGACCGCAATAGGAACTACTTCGGATGCTCCCTTGCTCCCCTATATGGCAAGTCTTAGTCTTCCTGATTTTAACCAGTTGATCAATGACCTTATACGCCATGATGCTGGTTGGCCTGCTATGCCAATCAAGCTCCCTTCCAACATCCCCAAGTTTGAAGGTCTTACTGGAGAAGATCCTACAAACCATGTTTGATCTTTCCACATGTGGTGTTCATCTAACTCCATAATCAATGATTCTGTCCGTCTTCAGTTTTTCCAACGTATTCTTACTGACAAAGCTTCTAAGTGGTATGTTTATCAGGCCTCATCCTCTCATACCACCTTTGCGACTCTTGCCCGGGCTTTTCTGTCTTATTTCCAGCTTCCCTTTCATTATGACACTGGTACCGAACTTTTGACTTCTTTCCGTCAATATTCTGCAACCGACCTATCCGATCATGTCTAGGAATGGCAAAGAAGAAAGAGCCTATGTCGAGCCCCTACCTTCGACGATCGTGTCCACATGGACTGATTCCTTAGATCCATTTTTATTTCTATAGGCAAAGATGTCGCATCGAATTTCCCTCAAACTGAAGAAGCCATTCTCCAGATTGCGTTAACATATGACTTGATCTACGCTCAGTCGGGTTATGTTTATACCATCTTACCTAATCTCCCAAGACCCAGCGATGCCAATGGACTGGGGGCATCTCATGTCGCTGATGGTATTGTTGGAGCTCTTTCTCATCCATACACTCAGCCTCCCATGGGCTATGGTTTCTCTCAGGGAGGGGCCAGTACCTCCAACAATTTTTCCCCTCTCGGTAGCATGTATCTAGGATACGACATGCCTCCTCATTTTTCCTAACCTGTTTACCACAATGTTGCTCAACCTCCTTATTATCCGTATCCACAGCCTGGTGCTCCAGCTCCTCAAGCATTAGCACCCCTGCCTCCCTTGCCTTCTCAAACCCCGCAACAACAGCCACCACCCCCTTAGGGGTAAGTGTATGCACAGCAAGGCGCGACTAATCTTCCTACTTCCAAAAAGACACTCAAAATCAATCTGCCCTTGGTAATCCTAGACCTAATCCTCAAAATAATGCACCTAACACTGCTAACCAAAAACAAGGCACTCAGCGCAAGCATGACAGGCCTGTTCGCACGAATAAGCCTTGTTCTTGTTGTGGTGTTTATGGTCATTACACACACGATTGTTCTCTTTTACCATAGATGCGTCAGATGTGGGAGACTCAAGCAATATCATGAGGACAACAAGCCTCCCCTCCTGTCCTTCCCAACGTTGCACCTAGTCAGCTGGTTGTGTTTACTAATCCTTTCCCTCAGCAAGGATTCATGGCTACCCAACCACCTGAAGGTCAGGAGACCACTCAACCTCCTCCATTTGGTACCTCCGATTACTATATTTTCATGATGAACTCTGACCAACCTATTACTGTTGACCTCAACCCTCAAACTCGGTCCCGTCAGTACAACAAGCCTCCCTATATGTTTACCCTCGAGCCCTCTTCATTAGGTTCTAGAGAGCCTCTTTCGACAACTAATGGTCCTTTGCAGATAAATAAATCATATTTAACCCAAAAACAGGAAAAGTAATTAGATAAATCATTATTTATCTTATTATTTTCTAGGAATAATTATTTAAACTTTATTTAAATAATATTCCTTGTTAAATTTGACTAAATCATCTATAAATAATTAAATAAATCATTATTTATTTAATTATTACTCAACTACATCTTCAAAATAATAAAATATTTATTTATTTATTTATTATTTACAAATAAAATGATTTGACAAAAGTCATTGGATCTTGATTTGGTTAATAATATTTTAATTATGCACCAATATTTAGAATAACTCAATATTTTGTTATAAATAGAAGGGTTTTTCCATTCACTCACTACCTTTTGTTGCCTAAATATCACTCTGGATCTATACTTTTGGTCTAACTTTGATCTGCCATCAATGTTATATTTTGCTACAATTTTTCTTGTGAGCTCCCTTTGAGTTCCATTTTTGTCCGGGTTTTCTACACCATCAAGAGAGAGGGATTTTAGATCTGAAGTGCCGAGGAATTACAAGAACCCATCCCATTGAGGGGGACTGGTAACATCTTTCTATGTTCCCTTCCCAAGTGTCAAAAGATACAAAAAATTCTTTAAAACAATCTTGTCTTGTCTATTGGATGCATGGGAAAATCTTTTTTTATTTACTGCTTAATGCCTTTTAATGCATAGATCTATATTTTTGTAGCATTTATCTTGGTCAACTAATTGCATATCTAAAGATATTGGCAGTCATCTTTGTTGTTAGGGTTGTTTGTTATGCATGGCTAAAGTGAGCCTTTTTCGTACGTTTGCGATTAAGATTCATACTAACATACATTAATGCAGATATAATTATTATCATTGATAAAACTGACCATTTGTAATGTTCATTGTGCGATTATATTTCTCAAAATATAAGGGAGGAACTTATGGTAACTTACCTCAAAATTTCCAAGAAACATGCATTTGACAAGCTGAACTTTGCTTTCAAGTTTTACAGTAACATCGTTGTCCCCAACTGGGTAGACTTTGACTGATCGCTAGGTCCAAAGAGAGGGGTGGTGTAAGAAAATTTAAGGTTTTCAAAAAAGGTGTCAGCGATATGAGCATCATCCCCTAGCTAATCATCATTCTGGAATGCATATAACAACATTGTTTCCATGGCAGTCGTATCCCTTAATTAATCATCCATACCAACCACTATTTGATTACCTCCATTTCTAGCTTGTGAAGAACTACTATTTCTGTAGTAATTCCTAATTGGTGAATTTAAACGTAATGGGAATTGAATAGGTGGTTGATTCGAACATTCTTGGTATTGTTCCTCTCCGATTTTTTCTCTTAATTCAACCTTCTTTCGATTTAACATTGTCGTGAGGTGCAACGGAAGATGGCAGGTAGGTCGCTCATAATCACTAGAATCCTAATAATTTCAAAAAATATATTTGAACATGATTAGTACAAAATCTATGATATCAATTAGTAAGCACATTGACAATGCATGATTAATTGGTTTGTCATTGGAATAATTACATTAATATACCAAATAATTATTATTACTATCATTGTCGCGGGATTGTGGCTAGAAGATGCAATATTGTTACAGTTGGCAGGATGAAGCAGCTGTCCATTTTCATTTACCAAATGCGCCTTGCGGTATGCTGCTCCTGATAAGAGCTTCCGACATTTTGGAGTTGTTCGAATATTTTATGCATATGAACTCAGTTATGAATCTGCATGAACCTGCAAATTTGTATGCATTATAAATTTTATTAAGATGATTGACATGGATAAAAAAACATAAATTCAATTAGATAATGAAAATATAAATCAAATCTGAAGTAAATATTACGTCTCGAGATGGATAGGGAGAACTCCGAGATGGACTTTGAGAAATATTATGAAATGAACTGGATTTTGAATAATTGTCCATTCGATATAATTATGACATTTTCTCCCTGCATTTGAGCAAAATCAACAATAAATTTTGGTGCACACCTAGAAGTAATTTCAGTGCCTTGAAAATGGAATTATTGTTATCGGTGCTAATGTACAGATAACCGCACCGGTGCGTTTTAGTTACTGCACACTGGTGTGGTGTTATTAATTGACGCACCAATGTCGAATAGCCGCAAATAAAAAAAATGCAACTTTATTTTTTTAAAGTGAAAAGAAGGCGGTAAATTGAAAAATGGGTGGAAAAATATTTTTGAAAATCTAATTTCATAAAAAAATTCTTTAGATAGTAAACACTTTTTATTATTTCATTATTTTTGCAAAAAAATTCAGGGAGAGAATTCCACGAGACATACCTAGAGCAGCGAAATACTTTTGAACAGAACTATTCAGACAATCAGAATTTCAGACCTCTGGTGATTCAAGCCCTGTAGCATAGAATTTCAAACTATGTGGTGATTAAATTTTATTGTTTTTTTTTACATTTTCTGCAGTATTTTTTACGCAATAAATAAGAAATTTAAATTTACTGTTCGTTTTAAAAGAAAACAAAAAAACAAAACCAAAAAAATAAAAATAAATAAATAAATAAATTTCATTCTTACGCTAAACCCTTGATTCTTTTTGTTTCTGCCCTGCTTCTTCCTGTTTCTGTGATTTCAGAATTAGGGCTTTTCATTTTAGATTTATACGGATTTATTCATATATATATAGGCCTATGACATCTAACCCACAGGACGACTTTGCATAGTCGGATCCCAATCTATGTCATCCCTTGCGTGAATTTTTAAAATATAATTTTTTTAATTAGTGCACCCTGTGTAAACTAGTGCACTAGTGCGTTGTTATGTTGCAGGGCACCGTGCACGTATTGTTTGATAAAAAAATTTAAAAAACATATTTTTTTAATACATGCACCATATGTAAAATAGGGCACCGGTGCACTATTTCATTATAGCACACCGCACATGTACTGTTTGACACAAAAAAAAAAAATTATGTCTGTGTTATTCGGTGCACCGTTTAACATATAACACATAGGGTCTCCTTGTTGACAAGGAGCACCATATGGTGGTCTCCTATTTTCGTGTTGTGTTTATAAGAATATGTCGCACCGCCCCCTCCACGACATCATATGCTACAAAAAATAACATTAGAGGTTTTTTATTAATTTGTCTGTGTTAATTGGTGCGTTGGTTAACATATAATGCACCAATGCTCCTTGTTGACATAGGGCATCGTATGGTATTTATACTGTATTGGCGGTGCGTTTATAAGAACACATTGCACCAACGTCAGTGTGTACATCATTAAAGACGCACCAGTTTTTTGACTTTTTTTTTTTACTTGAAAATTTTATGATTTATTTATAAAATATATTAATGAACGGTATGGTACATGTTTCATATTGAGAAATAAATGACTGACAAGATATCAAGTAACAAAAATACTGATAGCACATCAAGAAAAGAAAAGAAGTTAAGTTTTTTGTAAATTCTTTACAAAAATTATTATTTTTTAACTATATGCATGTTTAACTAATATGTATTTTTTACTGTGTATCATGCATATCCACAAAATGACGAAGCTCGATAAGGTTATTTCTGATCTAGGACGAGAAGAGCATAAAATCTTGATGAAAAAATTGCAAAAGGATGAATCACGTGAATGGAAAAATACTATCGATCCAATATGAGTTTATTTTTTTATTTTTCGTTAATAATATACTTAAAATTATTATATAACATGTTTCAAACAATATATTAATTCACATATGTTTAATGTTCTACACGACCAACAACAAAGAAAATGAATTGTGTTCTAAGAAAAGAAAAAAATAGAACATGCTAATGAAAATGAATTGCTCCTTAGATCATCTGGAGTGGTGCTGGAGGTTAACGAAAGGGGGAAATTCTTTTACAAAACTTAGAGAGATCTAGTGGAACAAATGTATAGACATTATTTCCACTTACAATACAAAAATCAATCCAATGATTCAAAGAACCAAATTTTATCTAAACTATAGGATGAGTTTCCAAAGAATTGGTCAATGAGACATGTGAGACTTTTAATAGCAAAAACATACAACAAAAAAAAAGAATGAATGAAAAAGTAATATTCCTTTAAATGTTTTTTTAGAATTATATGTATATATTACTAGAAAGCAATCATTTATAAAGATCACTTTTTTTACATTTACTTTTCATATATCAATATAAATATTAAATAGTTTATTTTCATGTTACATTTTTAGGAAGATTATGAAAATCTCAAAGGATGAACGAGCTGATAGCAGAAATATGCTAGTAGGAATGTCCAAAAGGTGTACAATGAGATGGTTAAAGAAATAGACAACGTAATCATTAAAATTTTCGATTAGACAACGTAATCTCAACAACAACGTGCTTCAAATGTAATATGTAATCATTAAAATTTTCGATTAGGTACAATAAATAAACAATTTAGCATTAAATATTAATCTTCAATTATTTTCTTGTAGAAAAGAAAAGAAAATGGAACCCATTTAGCACATAAAATAGGACGAAAAGGAAGAAAAGTGTTGATATCTAAGTTTGTGAGTAATTGTTACTTCCTTATAACAACTTAACTAGATTTCATTTTTGTATATTTTAATTTTTTTTACAACAATCATCATTGAATGTCTTCAAATAGGTGCTAATATACAAAGAAGAACCATCAGACGAATTGATTAACATTGGGCTAAATATGGGTTGTCAGTATATGTTTGGCATATCAGAAATTAATTGTGGAATTTGTAAGTATCTATCGATCCTGTTTTACTTAGCTCCTTCTATAATTAATAGAACAAAAAAATATTCTATATTAAATATATTATTTGTTATGGGGTATAAAAATTGCAAGAAAAAAAGTATGGAACTATGCGAACAAGTGAAATATTGAAAGATGGCATGAAATTCGGTTTTGAAAGAATGTGTATAGTTCATGAGTCAATTTTTGCTATGGTCCATCATTTATTTTCGATTTACATTGATGTATATTATTTAATATTTCAATTTTCATTATTCTCACCAATGTATATACACTCATTACAGTTTATTTTTATGTTTGTAGATGGAAGATGAAGAAGAAGAAAACAATCAACACCGTGAACAAAACATTCCTCAAAATAACCCAAGTCATGAAAGTAGCTCGAGCACTGACAATATTTCAAGCGAAGAATGATGATCATTATGTCTGGATATCAAAGAAAGGTGTTGTAATTTTTGAAATATTTGTTTGTGAAATCAAACATTTTGTTTAATGTAATGGACATACTGTCCCAATTGAAAGACAAAGGGATACCAATAACCATCCCATTTTGTATGAGAAAGAGTGTCTTCATATATATCTAATAAAATACATTTTAATTTATTCTATTGTGTTCTCCATTGTCATTGTGAAATGTAACACCATTGATTAAATATTATAATGAAGAGATGTGAAATATGATGATATGATATAAAAAATTAATCCATAAATCACATTCAAATGCACTAATAAAAATTTAATGGATATGAATACTGTTATAATATATGTGTCGTCTGAGGGAGATCATGTTGGAGAAAAAAGGAAGGAGATGAAAATTTTCTGCCATTGAAAAATGTTGACCTACTCCTCGAAACCCTAGCCATGGTAGCTATGGGAATCACAAGTATGGAAATGTTTATGGGCCCATTGGTATATGGATAACAGTGTACATCAGTATTTACTGGTCCGCATATCGGTTAGATATAGTTTTTTCACATTCATTATGCTTGATTCGGGCTTCCTGCGTTTTGGTTTATTAACTCTACTGCGAGGTTCATATGCCGTTATTATATCACTATTTACTTTTTGAATGTTCATCATGATACAAGATTTGTATTGGGTTGGAGGTCACGGGCTTCACGGGTCTTATTGTTTTGGTTAGTGCGGGTCTCTGACGGGGGTTACTGACCATTCTATCTCGAGGTCTATTTTTTATTTTGGCAGTTACGAGTTTCTAGGGTCTATCTATGTTGTTTTCTGCTCCTACCTGACGGTGGCCACTGACCCATTGTCTTGAACCCGGGAAGATCTGTTGCGGCCTTGTCCTATATTTATCACGTGGAGAGCACATTGTGACATCTGGTTAGATAACTCTTTTCACTATCAGATTCCACTGCATTTTTTTGGGTAGTGGTTGGCTCTCGCATCTTCCACTGGCAGCGTATCGGGGAGTTCCATCCTTCTCGGTCATATACTTGACTGTGGTGGTTACCTCCCTGGCCCTACTATAGTGATGGGTATATATGAAGAAGACCTTGATTACTTTGCTGACCCACTGGAGGGCGTGGAGATTAGGGGACAGAGGACAAATGCTGATGTGGTAGCCATGGAGCATATGGTGCCCATTTCGGATTCTCACCAACTAGGACCGCATATGTCGGTCTCTCTCACGAGTTGCTCAAAACCATTTGTGAGATGTTTGGACTCACCGGCCTTTTCACTCCCTTCACCCTCGGTTCTGCATCTTTGGGATCATTAGGCACATGACACACCGGACATTCCGTCGATACACACCTCCGAGATGGTCTCGTGTGTAGTTGATACTTCAGATAATATTTGGGCGGATGCTCTTACCTTTGCAAACCTATACATTGGCGGAGAGGCGACATTACAATAGAATACATCCTCCACTGCTGCGATAGTGCCGATAGCGGCTTCGGGTTGTTTCATTAATATTCCATTCGATGCTCAGATGGTTGAAGCCTATCCCTCGTTAGATTTTGACGGCCTAGGGGTACCTGGGGCAGATTCTGAAGATCAAAACCTTCGCAGTGGTAGGGGAAAAAAACAAGATCTGCCAAAAATCAGCACAGTCAAAGCACGAATATTGGGCGAGATAGAGGTATGGCAGACTTAGAAATTACGATCGCTATTGTTCTTTTGGGGAAGGTCCGAGGCCGTAAATACACCATAGAGAGATTAAAGCTCTGGATCGAAGAAATTTGGGGTGGACTCATGGAGAAACTTCTTGGGGTTATACTTATTAACAGGGGTTGGTTCTCTCTTTCATTTTCACAGTCGGTTCTGGTCGACTGGGTACTTACCAAATACTATCACAAAGAGATGCATCCGGTCCTACTAAAAATATGGTTCCCTCTATTTGACCCCTACAAGGAAAAATCTAGTGCGGGACTGATTTGGATGCGTTTTCTAGGGCTCCCAATTCAATTCTGGAATGATGCTGCTCTTCGAGGCATCGGGGAAGATTTCAGTATCTACCTTGATCATGACAGATCCTTTTTAGAGATGGGCATACACTATGTTGCTCACATATTGGTATTCTTGGACACCCGGGATTGTTGGCTTGAGGGGTCCTGACCAAGGTTCGTTGTGCAAGGTTTGCCAAAAAACCTCTATACTACTGGCCTTTTCGGCAGTGACCCACTTTCGTAGGTCTCAGTCTCACCCGAAGTAGTATGGGTGGGTGCTGGAACCAGGTTTCTGCACCCTGAGAAAGGAAGGGTAAGGCAAGCAGAGCTGCTTTTTGTTTCTATAATTCCCAGATTACCTGGTTCTTTGCAGGGTTAAGTATTTATCTATTTGCATCCACATGCACTAGATATACAATTATATGCTTTCTATAACATCAACACAGTATTATCTAAACAGAGTGGAACATATCTAGATCTAAGCATTCAATACATAGATCTTCGCAGCGAAAAGACATAAAATACATAACACAACAATTATCAGCAATTCATACAACAGTTTCATAGGTTCAGATCTATAATAATCCTCGCATTCATTCATTCATCAATATTTCCTTACAATTCCCTTCCCAACCTACGCACACAGCATCAGGGTCCGCACACAGCCAGCAGGAGTCCGTTATCCAAAACCTAAAAAAATAGCTTAAGCAATAGATTGCATCAATATCTCATCAATTCTTATCCTCTTTGATACAAAATACATCTCTATTTATAACAATCTAGCTTCAAATTTCCTATGGTCCGCAGCCCATGGTTTTCGGACCCCTAGTTTACCCTTTGACCCATTACAATGCGTTCGGGGCTTTGACCCACCCCAAAACCCCTGCGCTATACTAAATATAATCAAAAGTAATCAAAATGGACCAGTTTCGCAGCTTGTTAGGAGACCTCGTTCCAACAGTCCCCCAACACAATCTTGTGACTCGTCTCGAGTCACTGCACCGATGCGACCACATAGTCCGTAGCCTGGTATGGTTTGAGTCAAATACCATTGATAAAGCCAAGAATGAGGTCACCGCGTAGGGTAGCTAACTAGACTTCTTCACCATTTGTAACCTCCTTAACTGTGTAGGGACCAAGCCAGTGTTGCCGGAATTTTCTTGGATGTTTTGCAAATTGGCTATCGTATAAAAGGATGAGATCACCTTCAACGAATGTATTCTAGCAGATGTGTCGATCATGCCAAGCTTTATCTCGAGCCTTTTGAACTTTTTGGTGAAATTGAGCAATAAACCGATCTTCCTCCAAAGCCACCAATTGCGCTAGGCACTCTTCGATGATATTGGAGTCTGCCATATTCGTGAATGTTGCGATGCGTAGGCTAGGAACAACGTACTCTATGGGCATAATGGCCTCCTTTCCATAGACCATCCGGAAGGGTGTCCTGCCTGTCAGCTTTTTGCAGGTCATTCGGTATGCCCACAGAATCGAGGTGATGCGAACGTCCCAGTCACTACGATCGGCATTACAAACCTTCGTTTATGCCTGCTCCAAAATTTTGTTAAAAGCTTCAACCGCCCCATTGGCTTGGGGATGATATGGTGTACTCTTGGCATGGTGGATCCGGAATTCCTCATTCAGAGCTTGAATCGTTTGGTTAAAAAAATGCGTACCTATGTTGCTCATTAGGATCTTTGGGCAGCTAAACCTAGTTAGAATCTGCTCAAAGATGAAGTGCGTAGTAGTATCAGCGGTACAATATTTTACTGCTTGTGCTTCAGCCCATCGTGTGGCGTAGTCAGTGGCAGTGATAATGTAGTGTGCACCTGTTTTCTTGCCTGGTGGATTGATGGGTCCTATAAAGTCAATGGCCCATTTATCAAAAGCCTGTAGTTCCATTTGAGGCTGTAATGGCATGTCGTCTCATCGTGAGGGTCGACCAGTTCGCTGGCATGTATCACATGATCTGCAATAGGTGTAAGAATCCTGATGCAGGGTAGGCCACCATAAGCCAGCCCTCAAAACCTTTTGTGCCGTAGCCCTGCCTGCATAGTGGCCACCTATGACTCCATCATGTGTTTCTATGAGGACAGTGGGCCATTCATTTTCCAATACATATCTGTGGAGTATTTCATTGGTGCCTAGCTTGTATAGCTGTCCTGCAATGATAGTGAAGTCTGCAGCCCAGGTAACCAACTCCTTTTTCTGTTGTACCGAATATGTAGCAGGGGCCATGCCCGTAGAAAGGAACTCAATGATATCAGCAAAGTGAGAATCGACCATCTTAATGGTAAACAACTGCACATCGGGTAAGCCTTCGTCCAAGTTAGTGGGTTCTTCCCCTGTATCGATACGAGACAGATGATCCGGGCCTGCATTCAATCTCCCAGGCTTAACGATGATCTCAAAATCATATTCTTGAAATAGAAACAACCAACAGCAAATATTCGCCCCAACATAGGATTGTTGACCAGGTATTTCAAAGCCGAATGGTCTGTGAACATTTTAAAGTGTCCACCCAACAGATAATGCCGATACTTTTGCAGTGTGTACACCATAGCCAGTCCTTCACGCTCAGTGGTAGAGTAATTCATTTCGGCGCTCGAGAGTTTACGACTGGCAAAGGCAACCGGGTGATCAATATCTCCTTCGCCAGGCTGAGTGAGGACTGCGCCCAGGGCGATGCCTGACACATCGACATGTACATGAAATTCCCTTGACCAGTCTGGGAATATTAGTATGGGTGCATAAATCATCTTCTCTTTTAGCAGTTTGAAGCTCTTCTGACATTCATCATTCCAGAAAAAAGAGACATCTTTTTTTAGTAGCTGTTCCATGGGTGCTGCGATCAGAGCTTACCCTTGAATGAATTTTCTGTAATAGCCTGTGTGACCAAGAATCGAACGCAGTTGTTTTTCCATTGCGGGGGCTGCCAGGTTGATAATTTTGGCTATCTTCGCAGGGTCAACCATCAATCCTTGCTGACAGACCATGTGTCTAAGAAAGATACCGAAAGGTACGTAGAAGATGCACTTATTGATATTCAAGGAGATCTGGTGCTTCCGGCAGGCATCCAACATTAATTGCTGGTTTGAGACATGTTCTTTCACCAAGCCAAAAATCGTCTAGTCATTGAAGTAAACCTCCAGGAACTTATGAATAAACTCCTTGAACACAGCCACTATGACCTTTGAAAAGATAGCAGGTTTGTACTTGAGACCAAAGGGCATGACCGTATACTGGAAGGAACCCCATTCGGTTGCAAAGGTAGTATTACTACGATCCTCAGGTGCAATTCTGATCTGGTGGTATCCTGAGAATCCATCAGTGAAGGAATAGGCTTCTTGGTCACCCACGTTATCAAGGATTTCATCGGAGAAAGGTGTAGGAAAGGGGTCATGAACGTAGGCGTCATTCAACTTTCGTAGGTCCACACAGATGCGTATTTCCCCTTTTGCCTTTTTCTCTTGGACGACCATTGGACTTACCCAATCCGACTGTTCGACTGGTTCAATGATAGCGGCGGTCAACATTTTTTCCAATTCTTCTCTAACCTTTTTCTTATATCTAGGGTTCAGCGGGTAGGGCCGCTGCTTGACTAGCCGTGCCTCAGGCTTCAGAGTGATGTGCATAATGCCGAGGTCCCCAGTGATTCCTTTGAGATTAGAAAATTTTGTAGGGAATAATTTCTGGTACTCCATAAGTAAATCGGAAATTTTTCCCACTATACCCTCATCCCAATAGTCCCCAATTTTAGCCAGCTTACGGTGTTCTTATGTCCCAATATTAACTTCGCATAGCCGGAGAAGCTGTGTTACATCAACATCCTGGAGCGATGGTCTAATAACGGTATGTTCCCCTTCAGATTCCGGAACAAAGATATTCCGTGGGTTATCCTCTTCTTTGTTAATCACCAAGCTCCGGCAATTGGCTATGTTGGGCATCTGGGCCTCCCATGTCAGAACGGCTGGTGGGGTGCGTGGGTGAGGCTTCTTAAAAATGAACGCATCAATGCCTTGCAGGGCTTCATCAAGCATCTCTGTTCCCCCAATAAGTCTGAACATTCCATAAAAGTCCTCTTTTAATATTTCCCAGTGGTGTGTCCGCTGATGTAACTCTGCATCTAAGTACCAAGCAGTAGGGATAGGGCCCAAGGCATGTATAAATAGATGGATCCATTCGTTTGGGGTTCGTTCGGCCCATCTGGTCGTCCAAGTACCCAGATGCACATGGGGATCCCTGGGCCCCAGGAATATCTTGGTGCGCATATCAGCGGGAGGTGCGAACTGAAGCACCATCCTATCCCGACATGTTTCCCAGTTTGAGAATGCCTTCTTGTGGGTATCCCACCAGCATGCAGGTGTGCCCCGAAGTGCCAGATTGAGTGCCAGAGCTGCCGATATTTTGGCACCCTAGCCTCCAATGTTCTTAAGAAGTCATGGATAGTACTAGACTCATCAAAGTGGGGAAGGTCTCTTACCTCCGAAGTTATGCGGTAGAGGGTCCTTGCAACCCGAGGGCATCGTAGTGTTGAGACATTGTGTAGCCGGGTCTGCCAATTCTCAAGTTCTTCATCCGGGTCAGAAAAGTACTCCCTGTTTTTTTCCCAATCGAATATTTTTCCTGTTGTAGGGTCACCCTGGTCTTCTTCCTGTGCTGTCATCCTGTAGATGTGATCTAGTTCCTCCTCTTCATATGCTAGTTCTGTATACCGCATACCCTCAGCGGGATCCAATGGTACTATTACACGTGTACCGTTCTTCTTGAACACCATGCTACTTTTTTTGAGATTAATGACACCCCCTACGTCGATAGCCCAATCTATTCCTAGGAGTGCAGGATAGGGATCCGTATCTTCCACAATTTCTATGATCTCAAAGTCAGCTAGGACCTTTACTCCTACGATATCGACCACCACTTTTGGCAATCTTCTCAGAGGGATGATCTTCTATTGATTCCCCATTTGCAGCTGGATGGTGGACCAGTCTAATTTAGATTCTCCTATTCGTTACCATGTCTATTTTGGTAAGACATTCACATCAGATCCAAAATCAAGAATAACTTGATCTATCTCATAGTCACCAATCTGTGCAGTCAATCGCATTTACCTTCCGGTGCACCTTTTGTAGCTATGTAATTTGTGTACTTCCTTAATTTCAGCCGCTATGGTGGTCGGGGCTGCGTAGTCCTGTAGCAATACTTGAAGATTTTATCCAGCATGTGGGTTGCGTAGTAGATTCAAGCATTCCCTTAAAAAGGTTAAACCTCCTCTTCCATCGAGAGGTGCGCTGGCGGCTATGCAGGAGCTTCCAGCGACTCTTGTTTCTTGGGATTTGGTTCTTTCCGAGCAACAAGCTCCTCCCCAGCTTCCTGGGTGACCATGCTGTGCGTTATGAATTTTATACTTGGATCTTCGCTCCTTAGCTCCGTTTTGACTCTCTGTACATTTTGTGTGGGTGTAGACTGTTTTTCCTTCATTTTTGTTAACAAGGTCAGGTAGTCTTCGATCTCATGGTCCAACTGTCAAAAATATTTACAGGATTTCCTAGTGGGATTTGGGCAGTCCCTGGCGAAGTGCCCTACCTCTCCACAGTTGTAGCAGATCAGTTGGCCCCATCCTCATCTTGCACTCCCGCCCCGGGCCCCCCTGCCCCTTGCAGGAGAGCCACCAAAGGTCACGGGAGATCTTGGAGAGGCAGGATCGGATTTTACCCTATAGAGGTTTCCCCGATCTACCAATAAATCATATGTGTGACAATTCAGTTCATCGTGCCCTACAGATCGACAGAACCTGCACCATTATTGCTTCAATTCACCCTTATTTATCTGATGGCACTGGGCTGTGTCATGTAGTGCTGCTACCCGGCAATCTTCGCACCAGAGGTCCATGCTGACTCCTTTTCCCCGTTCCGTCCATAAGCTCTATATTTCCATGTGCATGGCTCTGATATGCTCCTAAATTTGCTACACTCCTTCCCTCGTGTTATCCTTAGGCACAACATCAAGTTTCATGGAAGCTTCCAAGGCTTTTTCTTGTGATTCGAAGGTATGGTGGCCCATGGGTATGCGTAAGTGAGGTAGTAGCATAGTGATGAACCATTCCGTGTGTTGTTTGTCATCGTACTTGAACTCACCCTCCCTGATTTATTTTTTTAACCGTTGATCAGCCTCCCATACCGACTCAGACGTTCCTTGCTTGAAGTCTTTTACTTCTGCCACCAGCTGGGAATAATATTTCGACTTTCAGAATTGTTGTTTTAGGGCATCCTTAATATGTTGAAGCGTTGTGCTTCCATTTTGAGATATATACCACATATACCAGTGCAGCACCCTCTCTTCGAAAGCCAGGGATAGTTGTGCTCTCTTCATAGTCTCGCTTACCACCCCTTGCGCCGTCCATACCGAGTTGGCCACGAACCAAAAACGTTTCATGTCCTCATCGGTTGTGCCTTTAAAGGTGGGTAACTTTAAGTGTGCCACGATGGGCTCCTTTGGTTTATCTTCCTAGGGCCCTAATGTTGGGGTAGCTGACGGACCTTGTGTAGGTCTCGACGAACTATGAGCAGAGCGATTCTCTTCTCGACTGTTTCGATAGTTCTTACCGCTCCGCGTTGCGCTTTCGCCCAGAGTCTCACTCATTCAACCCCGCGTTAGATCTCCAATGCCATTACCCGATAGCATTTCTTAGATTTCTTCCGGTCCCGACAACGGAACCATTTTTTGGCTTGAGGGGTCCTGACCTAGGTTTGGTGTGCAAGGTTTGCCAACAAACCCCTATATTACTGGCCCTTTCGGCAGTGACCCCCTTTCACAGGTCACAGTCTCACCCGGAGTAGTATGGGTGGGTGTTGGAACCAGGTTTCTGCACCCTGAGAAAGGAAGGATAAGGCAAGCAGAGCTGCGTTCTGTTTCTGTAATTCCCAGATTACCTGGTTCTTCGCAGGTTTAAGTATGTATCTATTTACATCCACGTGCACTAGATCTACAATTATATGCTTTCTATAACATCAACAGAATATTATCTAAACAGAGCGGAACAGATCTAGATCCAAGCATTCAGTACACAGATCTTCGTAGTGAAAAGACAGAAAATACATAACACAAGAATTATCAGCAATTCATACAACAATACTCACAGGTTCAGATCTCTAATAATCCTCGCATTCATTCATTCATCAATATTTCCTTACAATTCCATTCCCAACCTGCGCACATAGCAACAGGGTCCACACACAGCTGGGTTAGGATCTCTGCGCACACAACCAACAGGAGTTCGTTCCCCAAAACCCAAACAGATAGCTTAAGCAATAGATCGCATCAATATCTCATCAATTATTATCCTCTTCGATACAAAATACATCTCTATTTATAACAATCTAGCTTCGACTTTCCTATGGTCCGCAACCCATGGTTTTCGAACCCCTATTTTACCCTTTGACCCATTACAATGTGTTTAGGGCTTTGACCCGCCCCAAAACCCCTGCGCTATACTAAATATAATCAAAAGTAATCAAAATGGACCAGTTTCGCAGCTTGTTAGGAGACCTCGTTCCAACAGGGATGGACTCCACGACAACTATAACATGATCTTTGAAGGGATGGTTTGGCAACAGATGTTAGACTACGAGGGGATTCCATTTCGATTCATGAGATTCCACTCAGTTGGGCATATTTACAAATAATTCCCACTCATGGGCGTGGATTTCCCTCTTTAAAATATGGTTTCTCATATGGCCACACAAACCGATCCGGTCACCATTATCCCGTAACCTGATGGGCATGAGTAGGACGGTACTACTCAGTCTGAGGCTGTTCTTACAACCTAGCAAATGACTCAAGCTTGCACTCACTTCACGCCTCTCCACTCATCTTAGAAGGATTCGACTTCAGTTCCGGGTACCACTCTGCCCTCATCTCCTATTTGCAATAATTTTTTACCTGCATCATCTATTACTGTACATCTATCTATAGTTTTATTGCACTCCATAAGTTGCTCTGTTGCATCGCGCCTCCCCCCCCTCGTTTATCTCGCCTACCATCCCCCACACCTCTATGGATTCATCTGGCTTATCCCCCCAAATGACCACCGACTCCTCATTAGTCGGTGATCAATATTTCTTAAGATCATCTATTTAGTAGCCCACCTTGTCGGAGCTAGGCATCGGCTCAGGACATGCCCCATCTACTTCTAAATCTTGAGGCACACCATCTGTGATTTCTAAGGCCATCAAGAGGGCCAATTTGGAAGTGGAGGTGGGCACTCAATAATCCCTTTTACGAGTTCGTAGAGCAAGGAAACCCAAGGATGGGCCAAAATTATGATATGTTTCTCATATAATTCCAAGGTACTTGCCAACCCTATCAAGAAACTAACACTAAGGACACTATTACTTACCGTTCCCATTGATGCAATTTTCCTTCAAGAAAATTTGGGGGATGGGGAGTCCATTAATCGATGCTTGGCTCTCTCTTCCCAGATTGGACTTTTGTGACTAATGATGCTCATGAACGATTTGGGGGCAGTGCCTTAGCCATCAACAACAGGACCACTCAGATGCTTAATTGTTGGCAGCGTGAAGCGGTCATCGACATGGAGGTATCAACTGGTGATCTTGCTCATCCCTTCACTTTGATAAATGTGTACGGCCCATGTGTGCATAGAGATATTTACTGGAAATCTCTACTTCGATGCACCCTACTTCAAAATGATCATATCATTCTAGGTGGAGACTTAAACTTTTCTATCGGGATCTCGGAGTCTTGGGGCCCTCAAGCCATCTCGGATCCACTCTTTGATTTCTTCACCATGAACCTGGAGCAGGCTGATCTTATTGACATTGACATGCAAAAGAAGCAACCCACTTGGCGAAATAGACACACCAGTGGGGCTGCACTGGCCCGACGACTTGATAGGTTCCTTATCAAGCAGCAGTTTCATAACCATATGGTTAGGTCTAGACAGTGGGTGGGCTCGGGCGGGGCCTCGGATCACTCACCTGTATATTTTGAATTTCTGGCAGGGGATAAGAAACTGAAACCACCTTTCAAATTCAATGCCAGATGGTTACAAGACCCTGAATTTCACATACTTTTCAACCAGGAATGGCATCACTGCAATATCTTCCTTGATAGGGAACTTGCCAGGGTTTTCAATGAAAACCTTAAGTGTATCAAAGAACTTACTATTCGATGGGGTCGGAGAAAAAATAAGCTTGAGGAGGAGGAGTTGAATCAGACTGACATGGAAATATCTCAGCTCACTGATTCAAATTATGAGGGATTCCATTCGATGTCCTCCAAAGAGTAGCTGATAGCACTTGAAACTACCAGGGATAAAATCCTCTGTCAAAAGGAAGAGGACTGGAGTTTAAAAAGTAGGGCCATCTGGTTGAAAGTTGGAGATGAAAATACAAAATTTTTTCTGCAGTGTGCTAAAGGAAGGCGCACCATCAACACTATATGGGAACTATCTGATCATACTGGTTATGTGGCCAAAACACATGCACAACTTACTGATATGGGTATACATCATTTCATAAATCAATATAGAGCTCCACACAACATCAACCTACCGGATATCATGAATATTTATCGATCCTTCCATAGATTTGTTGATGATGAGCAGGCGAAGGAGCTCAATTCACCAGTCACCTTGGGTGAGATTGAGGGTGTGTTGAAATGGTTTAAAAAGGACAAAAGTCCTGGATCAGATGGTTGGCTAATTGAATTCTATCTTCATTTTTTTGAACTTATTGGTTGGGACCTACTCCAGGTCATCGAAGATAGCAGATTATCCAGTAGGATATTTGATGGGTTTAACACTACTTTCATATCCCTCATTCCAAAAAATTATCACCCCAATACCTTACATGACTATAGGCCTATATCCCTCTGCAACTGCATTTACAAAATTATTTCCAAAATCATTTCTAATCGTATTAAGCCTATTCTCTCATCACATATTTCCATGGAGAAATTTGCCTTCCTCCATCACAGACAGATCCATGAAGCCATTGGTACTGGTCAGGAGGTTTTGCACACCATTAAGACCAAAAACCTCAAAAGCACCATTCTTAAAATTGACCTCGCCAAAGCCTTTGACCATGTCAATTGGAACTACATCCATCTTATTCTCATTCAAACGGGGTCCCCCCAATCAATGACTAATTGGATAATGGGCTGTATCAGAAATGCTACTTACAACATCCTTATTAATGGAGCTCCATTTGACCTCTTTCATGCTGGTAGAGGTCTTCGGCAAGGTTTCCCTCTCTCACCACTCCTTTTTGTACTTGTCATGGAGGGCCTTTCGACCCTCATTAAAAGGGCTAAGGAAGCTGGTGACATCCATGGTATTAGATTAAATGAATTTCTACAACGGAATCACTTATTATTTGTGGATGATGTGATTATTTTTTTGGATGGCTCTTGTTAGGATGTTGCTCAATTTGATATAATACTTCAGATCTTCTGCAGAGCTACGGGTATGGCTCCCAACCACTGCAAATTCAACATTATTCTAACTAGATTCTTAGCACGAGAACACGGGCACACTATTCTACACTTTCCTTATGAGCGCAACAACATTGGAAATGGCTTGAAATACCTTGGATTCCACCTAAAGCTGAATGACTACCAGATTAAGGATTGGAATTGGCTGATTGCAAAAGTAGAATGCATAATCAATATCTGGCACCATCGATGACTCTCCCGAGCTAGCAGACTGATTTTAATTAAATTAGTCCTGGAAACTATACTGGTGTATTGGATGTCTTTGGCATGGCTCCCCAAGGGTGTGACTAATCGCATACAACAAATTTGCAAACATTTCCTCTGGAGGAACTCAAGTAGTGAGTGCACCTTTGGATGGGTTTCTTGGGATCATATCAGCAGACAAAAATATTGGGGTGGTTGCGTGTCAAAGATCTCCCCACTTTCACATCAGCATTGGCCGCAAAATTGCGTTGGCACATTATCACTGGGCAAAGTCTGTGGAAGGAGGTGACAGTCACCAAATACATCTCCCCTCAGACCACTATGGATTGGATACGTGGCACTGTTCATCATCGACTGAGCTCTTCCATCATCTGGAAGGCCATATATAAGTCTTCGCACCTTATCCAGCAAGGTATGATGTGGAAAATTGGCATAGGAAATATGATCAGATTGGGT
The DNA here is from genome assembly GCA_034641835.2 of Pinus albicaulis. Taxonomy (NCBI): domain Eukaryota; kingdom Viridiplantae; phylum Streptophyta; class Pinopsida; order Pinales; family Pinaceae; genus Pinus; species Pinus albicaulis. The sequence continues at coordinate 135,151,793 of CM076570.1, read as the reverse complement.
GAGGACTCATGGTCGGGCAGTGGAAGACATTTTAAGCTTCCACTTTTCATCATTAATCACCTTGCACAGGTGGAATAAAATATCTATCACAGGTGGCTGACCCATTGAGGACAAATTGGAATGGATAGGGATGGCTATCTGCTCGGGACCTCAGGATACCAATTGAGGGCCACCCAGAATGGTCTCAGTAAATTAGGGCACTTCAAGCATCTCGCATTCATCTTATGGATCAGGAGGACAAAATTTTATGGGCACTCTCACCCAGAGGATGATATTCCCCAAAGATTAGTTATATCACTCTTTGTGAACCCAAGGAACCTCTAAATAAAACTTGGTGGTGGCACTCTATCTAGAAACCACCGACACCCCACAAAACTAGACTCCTTATGTGGTGCATCCTCCATAATTTCATATCGACCATGGATAACCTTCAGAGACGAGCTACACAGGGCTCGTCCAGATGCTGCTTCTATTTCACTCATGAAGAAGATTCTCAGCATCTTTTCCTTGAATTCCCATCGATCGGCAGTCTCTGGCATATGGTTACACAAGCGATGGGTTGTACACTCACTTGGCATGGATTACCTTTATCTGAGGCCTGGTCATCTTGGTGGAATCCTGCCACTTGCAACAAACTTAGGAATACCCCTCTACTGATGTCATGGGGCATTTGGACTCGGCGGACTAGATATACATTCGATGGCACTCAGGTGATATGGGATCACGTTTGTTCTAAAATCATCTCCACCTATCACCTCATCTCGAATGAGGAACATACCTCCTGTATTAGGGACATTACTCCCGAAATCATTGATAATACTTATCCCTAGGCATATTTTGATGGGGCATCAAACATTCATGGGTGTGGGGGCGGTGCGGTACTTTACATTTCAGTTTCTCATTATTTCCACCTTATGATGGAATTGGGGCTGGGTACAAACAATTTTGCTGAACTTCTTAGCCTATGACTTCTCCTGTTATTTTTCTGGGAACAAGGATGCAACAGAATGTAGATTTTTGGAGATTCACAAATTGTCATTAATTGGTTTAATTCTCATTCACAGTGTCATACACACACACACTCACATCATTATTGAGGGAGGTCCATCATCTGAAAACTGAGTTTGATACTATATCTATCACTCACATCTACACGCATACGAAGCAAGTGGCAGACCAACTTTCCAAAGAAGTTGTGGAGCTAGTTTGGGGCTGTTGGCACATTTCTGAACATGATGGGGAGAAGATTTACACATACTATCACAGACCATTCATAGAGGATATCTAGGATATGAGAGCAGTCACTTCTTGACTGCATTTTTGACAGACATATATATTTCTTAGGACTCTTTTTGGTGATTATTAATTAGCTCTATCTACCGGCTACTACATTGTATTTATTCTATGCTTATGAACATAGTAGGATTGTTTTGAACTTGCAGCGTATATGCACATATTTTTGCAGACTACTTTTCCTCCTTGGTGCGGATTCAGTATTATGATCTATGATTGATTTTATATGTAAAATGTAACATGTAATTTTTCTTCATTAATGAAAAATTGCGAATTTTTTCCTGGGAAAAAAAGATATGTGTCATATTTTGATGAATAATGAATTTAAAAAATTCACAATAATTATGATATGATATAAAAAATTAATCCAAACGTCACATTCAAATGCACTAATAAAAATTTAATTGATATGAATATTGTTATAAGATATGTGTCAAATTTTGATGAATAATGAATTTAAAAAAATCACAATGATTGTGACTATCACATGTCGATGTTTCTAAAAAATACAAAATGAACACTGGTGCATGTTAGTTACTATGCACCGGTGTGTGTCAGTTACTGTGCACCGATGTGTTTGTATTCTAATGTGCACAGGTGCGTTTCTACAATCTATGGGCACCACACAAATACCAATACCAATTATAACTCTTAGTGCGTTTGTGTGATACTGCGCAGATATGTGTTTATGTGAGACTGCTCACCAGTGTGTTTCTACGACCTATGGGCACTACACAAATACAAATACCAATTAGAATGATCAATGTGTTTGTGTGATACTGTGCGTTGGTGTGTTTGTATAATACTACGCACCGGTGCGTTGATATGACCTATGGGCACTGCACAAATACCAATACCAATTAGAATGGATCAGTGTGTGGTATCACCTATAATGTGCCTGGTGCGGTTTTAGACCTTAACGGCCCGGTGCATGCATATTCGATCGAACCGAGGCGACTGTCTGGCTGACACGTACCGGGATGTTGCTAAACACCCTGGGGTGTCCTATATTTGTTTTCCGTCCTGGTGCTTGGTAGGTTTCCAATACCGGTGTGTTCAATCTAAAACACACTGGTGCATTGACACCTTATTAGTGCACCTATGAGAAAAACATTTGCAATAACCTTCGGCCATCCAATTTTTTTAGTTGTGTTGAAATTCCATTAGAAGCTCCCCAAAATTTCCATTACCGAAAACAAATGTTGTAGAAAATGTTTTTTTTGACACTTTTGGCCAATTTTATAACACTAAAAAGCTCTGTTATAACCTCCGCTAGAGGTTCTTTTCCTTGTAGTGAAACTTGATTAGCCAATGCATTTGCTAATGTGTTTAAATTTATTGAAATGTGTTGATATTCAATGTAATCAAATTTTATTTCCAAGAGATGAACCATTAAAACATTCTTAACAAAAATGGATTTCTAATTACATAAACACCATTCAAATGTAATAGAATGAGTTGTGAATCTAGCCTAACAATAAAACTTCGAATGCCAAATGTAATGGAATCAAATAATAGCACAATGACTGCATTATATTCTGCAATATTGTTCGTTGTTTGACCGAGGCATATCCCATGAATAGAAACTAACTCATTAGTGGGTGAATAGATAACCCAAGCAGCGTAAGAAAAGCTTCATGTACTACGACAAGCACCATCAGCAAAGCCAATGTAAGTCTGAGGGAATGTTGACATCTGCAATATCGAGAGTAATCAAGATAAGTAGCAAAAGTAGTGAAAAATCGGCAAAAAAATAAAAAACTGATTTAAGGCACACTGTTCTAAAATGTAACTAATGTACAAAGAAGATCTTCACACAAAAAGTCATGCATAATATCATTTAAAATAAATACCATTTCTGGGCTTATATAAAGAGACGTCGTCATAATCAACTAATTCATAGGCCCCTTTTGCAAGCACACACTTGACAATATAAGGACCATGCCACATTTGTTCAAATTTACCAGCACCTAGTTTATCATGAGCTTGATTGTATACTAAGACTAGGTCACCTTCTGAATAGATACAAGGGTTAACACTTTGATCATATTGAGACTTAACACATTTTTTATGAGCTTCAACATCTAATGCAGCGGTGCGACGAGTCTCATCTAACTGTTCTAGGTATAAGAAATGTTTTTCCTCTTCAGAGGTTGCTGACAATAACTCAATGAATAGTTTGAGTGACGAAATTTCACATTCAATGGGTAAAAAAAATTCTAATCCATAAATGAGTTGAAAAGGAGTAAATCCCGTGGATGTTTTTGCAGAGGTACGATATGCCCACAATGTAGAAAAAACCATGGTATTCCAATTTGATTTATGGCTTCCCACAATCCATTTAATCATGTTGGTTAAAACTTTGTTAACAACCTCAACTTGGTCATTGGCTTGTGGGTCATGTTAGCATAAGAAGTCACTCCTTTAATGCTTAAGGAGTAAGCCTTACAGATCATAGTTCATTTCAAATTTTAAAGCAGTTGTTTGAGTGGTGGGATGGATTTCTAAAATATTTTGAAATGATTTTATGTTCTTTAAGACTTTCATGCATTTGGAAAGCTTTGGTAAGTATAAATTGTGTAGGTAAAAGGTAGTATAGGGAGCATAGTACACAAGTGGAAGAAGATGAATAACTGGTACCTATTTCAAGAAATATTCTTATCCTAAATTAGTCACACAACTATGATGATGACCTTTAACAAAAACTGTGCTTATGTTAAGAAAACAACACTTAGAAAATAGATTGCATATATAAATTATTCCACAAATCCTTTATTAAATCTTCAATGACATGTTCTATTACACACATATAAGTTGCTGAAAACTGAAAGCATATAATTTACTGCTAAATCCTTTAACATATTATCACTCACACCTTACTAGTTCGTGCAATTCATATTTTAGAAGAAATAAACAAAGAAAATATATACACCACACATTAGATGTTCCTCGAATCAAAAAATCCTCCAGCATGAAGAAAACTTGTTTTATTATTATTATTATTTTCAATCTTCAGGTATACTAACATCCAACCTATAAATAGTATTTACAAGTGCTATATATAGCAAGAGAGGAACCAACTCCATCTCTTCTAAAAATAAGGAAACATTAATTCCAACATAGCATATGTGCCAAAAGACATTACATCATTATCTCCTTGAAATATAACAGAAAGGACAGATGGAGAAAGAAGAAGAGAAGAATTTTGGGCTGGAATGTTGAGTGTGCTCTCATGCTGCCCCTTTTTCTGCTGAATTATCTCCTTGTGTCTTGGTTATTTAATAACCATGTAGCTCCATTTAATAAGACCTCCAACGAACTCATATCCAACTCTCACCATCAGTTGTATTATCCATTTGGTTATGGGTTCTTATCCATCCTTAACTGGCTCGGAAAAACTTGATGATAGGTGTCAAAATTCAGTTAAAATAGGTGTTGCTAGAAATTTCGGTAAAAACCTATAACTGCGCAAAATTTGGAATGCTACCGGACATTACGGTAGCACCCTGTTTCTTTTTCAAAATACACAGAAAAATGCTGAAAATTCTATGTTGACTTGTATTCCATAACACCTAGGCCGCTGTTCAAAATTTGTAACTGATAAGCAAAAAGGGATTAGTACCAAAAACCTTTTTACCTTTCCTCTATGTGTGCTGCAGCTTCAGCTAGTTTATCTAAATCAATTTTGTTGTCACCAAATGATGTTATGGATCTGGTTGCTCTTGTAGTTGCCTCCTTGATAGGGGCTTTGTCCTCCTTAGAAGCCTTTTGTGCTTTTATTCTCTTTGACGGCTATGAGTGTTGTCCTGAAGGGGTTGTATTCCATTTTTTCTTCATGGTTTTCTCCGTCTTTGAACCTTTAAGTTTGCCTTCAATATCAATTACCTCTGTCATTAGGGTGGATTATTTAGAGCCTTAGACTTAAGCCTAAACTTTTTTCTATCTTTGGTATGCTTCTTTCTGGAACCAACAATAGGATTAGCTTCTTCTTTCTTATTATTACTACTAATTTCATATCCAACATGCTTGAGGAATTATTCATCTGATGGTGTAGGCGAATACTCTTTCTGCATTTTTTTTTTAATATGTGTTTCCGGAATTTCCGGTAGCAACTATGCTTTTGATTTATCTGCATTTGCAGACCTTCCTCTTCGGGATCTAGTGTAAACATTAGGAAATGGAGAAACATGGGGCACTATTTTCATAGATTTTGGTTTTCTCACTGAGCAACTCTCTCTTTTTTCCAACCTTCTTTCAGCCTTGACTGCAGAAACCTTCTCTTTTTTACCCTTGGCCTTCTTATGAATGTTTTCTTTTTCTACCTTTCTCTTTGTACTTATTTTTGTAGGCTGAGGGTTTGGTTGTGAAACTAGAGGTGTAGGTGCAAGTTGGCCTGCCCTATAGAATAAAAAGTGGTCCCAAGTTTGGTTTCTCTTCTCCAACTCTTCTTCAAATAGAACTTTGATCAAAGCTTGATGGTACAAGCTATACTCATAAACATTAGTGTGAGTTTGAACCCTTGCTGACATTTTTTTTGGGATTTTAAACAATAAAATGGAAGATTTAATGTCTTCATCCCATCAATATGAAAAATAAACCTCATGTGATAGAGGAACACAATCATATACCTCCTTTCACAAGTGAGGTATATCTTGATAAGCTTGATAGCTTCTGCCCATCCATTCTTAAGATAGCTGCTTGGGATGTATTTTTCCCAATTTGGATCTCTATGAGAATATTTCAAGAATATATTGAGATCTCCTCCTGTAATAACTGTTCCTTTGAACCACCTTTCTCCTTGATGAGGAAGGTTAAAGGCTTCAATGATGGAGTCTTCAGAAACCTACAAAGTGAGGCCTTAAAATGAAGCTTCTTTTCCATTAAAAGAGTTAAAAAAATATTGAGAAACCCTTGAATTAGAGCTCCCCAACTTGGTACAAAGAGGATACCATCCTGACTACGTAAACAAACTTCTCACCCTCGAATTGGCATCAACCAAATCTGCACCCTGTGGCTCTATTCGATTTTTCTTACCACCTGTTTTAGTGATCTTCAGAAAAATAAATGAATGTCTCCTGCAAATGATAGGTGGAAAAATAGGAAGAGTTTTACCTTATAGCTGTGGCCTTTATTCTCCTATGGAATCTTTTCTAAAATCTAGACTCCTTCTCAAAGTATGACTCACAACAATTTGAACTCAAACAACTACAACTTCGAATGACATTCTCCTGCTTTTTAGGTGGTTTTAAAATCAAATTTTGGTTCATCACCCCATGCAAATCATCCTTCATCATTGAAAATATTCCTCACCATGATGTGCGCCATGTGATAATCCATCATTACCTTCAGTTGGCTACATTTTTCGTATGGAGTGCTTTAGATGTCTTGACATTAGTATATATGTGACAAACAGTCACTTTCGCAGTCTTTGCTGTTAATTGGCCGAAATTTCCAGAAAACTGTTGTGTAGCCAGCGAAACGATTATGGCGTTGAGTGTAATAACCATGATCTCTTTTATTCAGGAAAACACGTACCTAAACATACATGAACTAAATTGGGTTTGATAGGCAGGACAGGGTAACGGTTTAGTCCATAACTACGGCTGATACCTGGGTTCAACGTATATTACGACTTGAATCAAACTAACTGACTGCAATATGACACCTATCATTAGATCTAAAAATATTTAAAAAATATTTGAGGCATATTTACACTATAACACGTGGCTTAACTAAAGCGGATGCACTTTTTCCTTTATTTTTTTTTTAAAACAGAGTATGCTTCCAGAAATTCCTGTAGCATTGGAATAAAAAAAAAAAATAGAAATAGGAAAATAATAGACTGTCCTAAAGGGCTAAAAATGGTGCTTCCGGAAATTCTAGTAGCGACCAAAAACAAATTTTGAAAATTTGAAAATTTTGAAGTTTAATCCTAAAAATAAAACTATGGAATGGACTCATGACTTAGCAAAGGATTGTGCTAACATTGGCTCCACAGGGGATAGAGCTCTCCCTACGAGACTCTACGAATATTTTTTAATTTCAGTGCCTTTCCATTGGGCTATGAAGTCTTACTAAGAAACACACTGGTATTTATAGTGGAATTAGGCTACCAACAACCTTAGTAAAAGAATTTTTTGAGAAAGCTTCCATTGAATGGGCCTCCAAACAGTTCTGCTCCATCAAGATGTTGCAACTCAAAAGTATTGTTTTGCAAAATATTTGAGATTCTGAAAGGACCAAGCCATAAAGCATCAAATTCGGAATGCTTACCTAGATTTTGATACTGTGCATCCCACTTCAACACTAGATCTCCAATCTAAAAATATTATTTTTTAGTTCCTTTATCAAACACTTTCTTTACAGCTTGCCGATATTTTCTCACCAAATCATATTGTTGTCCTCACTTTTGCTACACTTCTATGATTTGATAAATTCTCCTGGTCATGTCATATGGTTCATCTTCATGATGTTGCAGAAATTTAGCTATGAGAATGGATAATTGGACTAGAAAAACAACATCGGTTCCATAAAGCATTTGAAAAGGTGATGTATTAATAGAAATTTTGATTGTCACCGTGTCTGCCCATAAAGAAACTTCGGTTTTGAATCCCAAGCTTTCTTGTTTTTCTCCAACAGTTTGGTGATGATTCTTAACAAACTTTTGTTTGATGATTCAATTAAACTATTTCCTTGAGAATAGTAAGTTGTAGAGTGAGTGAGCTAAATGCCATAATCTTCATAGAAATTTAAAATCGAGTGGATTTAAAAGCAACTGCATTATCTGCTACTAACCATGATAGACATCCAAATCTGGTTATGATTCCCTCCTGAAAATTTATGATAACTTTATGAGTAGCATTCCTGGTAGGTATTTCTTCAATCCATTTGGTGAAGTAATCAGTTTCAACAAGAATCCAACGATGTTGTCCACTTGAACGTGGATGGATTTATCTAATGAAATCTAAGCCCCATTGTTGAAAAGGTGTAGAAACAACTATGGGCTTCAGAGGCAAAGACTTCAAATATTTCTTGTCGGTGAACTTTTGACATTTTTCACATGCTCTCACCTCAACACATATATCAGAAAACAAGTTAGGCCAAAAATAACCAGCTCTTAATATTTTGTATACACTAGTTCTCCAATAGTGATTTCCTCCACACACACTACTATGCATATTAAAGATAATTTTCTTGGAATGATCTGGGTCAATGCATCTCAACAAAACTCCTGTAGGATCTTTCCAATATAAGAAGTTATCTTTAATGTAGAACTTAACAGTTTTCACTTCAAAGATCTTACTTTGATTTTATCATAATTTGGAGGAGGTTTAAAATTCCACAGAAAATAAATGATGTCCTTATACCAGCTGCATTCAGAAATATTTACATCTACGACCATGATGTGTATAGGTTCATAAATCTGCCCTTAAAAGTTGTGATCCATGAAATTCAAGCCCAAAAATTTTCAATTTTCTTCAGCTAGTAGTTGTGCTAATCCTTGACCCTTGATTACTTTAGTAGGCTTTATTTATAAATCAAACCCAAGAACTTTAGTCACCCACTTGCTTCTTTTTCCATCAATATCAGGCTGAACTAATATCTCTCTAATAGCAGATGAAGGTACATAAGCAATAACTTGAGCATGCAGAATATAAAATCAAAAAGCTTTCAGAGCTTTCACTAATGCATAGGCATGCTTTTCCAACATTTCATACTTCAATTCTGCATATCTAAGTGTTATGCTGAAAAATTCTATGGGAGCTTCCTTATTTTCTGAATCTTTTTATAACAAAACACCATAAATAGTATCTTGTGAGGCAAATGAGAATATTAAGAAAGGCTTTGAGTATTCGGGGATTACCTACTGAGGCGCTTCAATGATAGATTTTTTTATCAACTCAAATGAATTTCTAGATTCAATGGTCCACTTGACTTCTTTTTCCTTCTTCAACATGCAAGTAATATGCTTCACCACTTCAGCAAAATTTGGAATGAACCTTCTAAATAAATTTACCTTACTAAGAAAATATTGAACCTCTTTCTTAGATCTTGGAAGTGTTAAATCCTGAATTGCAATCACTCTCTTAGGATCAATTTTCACTCCATCTTTAGAAACTATGTGACCCAAGATCTTACCTTCCTTGATAGAAAAATGAAACTTCTTTGGATTCAATGGTATACCATATTTTTTGCATTTAACAAATACTTATCTTAAGTGTTGAAGTTGTTCTTGATTTGAATTTGAATAAATAGTAATATCATCTAAATATATGACTGATCTAGGTGGATGTCGGTGGCCACCCACCTATTCCATTTGGACCGACAACATCAATTCTTGCAGCTTTTCACTTCCGGTAGCTTACTATTTCTACATGTTTTCAGGTTCTGAACTACCGGAGCCATTTTGGGGACTTAATGATCCAGGTGGATATTGGTGGCCACCCACCTATTCTATTTGGTATCAGATTCAGGTTACGAATCCATGGGAATGAGGGTTTGAAGCATATTTCAGTTTCAATTTTTTGCAGCAATCTTCAACAAACTCCATGAATTTTTTGGGTGGCGAGTTTGTAGATCAAATCTGAAACTTTTGGTGAAAAATTTACCCAAATTCAAGAAAACAATCGGCTGAATTGGAGTTCGGATGAAGGAGATATCACTCATTCAAAATCAACAATGTTGCAACAATTTTTTTGACGACAATTCATGGATGACATCTCTTCCATCATTTATTGCAGTTTTAAGTGAAAAATTTTAGATAAATGGTTACATATCTGATATCCTCTTGAAAAATCGCCTGATTTAAAAAAACAATCGGTTGAATTGGAGTCCGGACGAGGGATTTATCGCTGATTTAAAATCACCTATTTTTTCAAAAAATCTGTCACGGTGAGACAATTCTTGCGTGAATCTGAGAGTCTAGAGTATCCAGATAAAAATTTCAAACATGTGGGAAGATGTAGAATGATAATTTCATTTCTAAAATTAGGTTATAATAAATATTCTGAGTTATACTGATTGAGTTATGCTCATTTTAAATCTGGAGCAACATTAAGAGTGGGTTCCCTTTGGAGATGTGCCCTCCCACCCATATTTAGTAGGCACCTGCTTCACATTCATCAGTTTCAACATAGCAGTATTCGACTTGAGTTATTTGGAGACGTTCCCTCCCACCCCAAGCTATGTAGGCACCTGCTACTTCATCAACAATCATCATCATGATTATGGGTCAACCGCACAAAACCCTTTTCTTCGGTGGCTCTTCATATTCAACAAAGGCTTCTCAAGAGGGAATTTCACGCAATGGGGACCATTGCTTCTTAAGGAGGTAGGAATGATCTGAATGGAAAATGGCATCCACCCATGGTGTTCAGCCACCCATGTTATCCATCCACCCATGGAATTTATCCATGGTATTGTAAATGGCATCGACCCATGGTATTTATTCGCCTATGGTATTGCAAGTGACATATATCCATGATATTCATTAACCCATGGTATGTTTCCATCTATGTTATTCATCCACACATAAAATTTACCCATGGTATTGTAAGTGGTATCTACCCATGGTATTGACCCATGGTGTCCACCTATGGTATCTACCCATGGTATTGTAACTCAAAAAAAGGCTATAAATAACTTTGTAAAAGGAGAGATTTTCCACCACAATGTAGCTTCTACAATTGTGTTTTGTTTTAATAAAACAGGTTTCTTTGTGGTTTTATTTGTAGTGTGTTCTCTCATTTTTTTTGGCATTCTAATTTTGCAGATCTTGTCATATCCATTTCAAATTTTTAGATCTTGGGGGCCTACCCCCAAGATCCAAATAAATGGTATCATATTCAGGTTACGAATCCATGGGAATGAGTGTTTGAAGCATATTTTAGTTTCAATGTTTTGCAACAATCTTCAAAAAACTCAATGAATTTTTTGGGCAACAAGTTTCCAGATCAGATCTAAAAATTTTGGTGAAATATTTACCAAAAAAAAGACCAGATCTGGATTCCTTGCGAAAAAATACCCAAATTAAAAAAACAAATCGGCCGAATTTGAGTTCAGATGAAGGAGATATCGATCGTTCAAAATCAGCAATGTTACAACAATTTTTCTGACGACAATTCATGGACGGCGACTCTCCCATCATTTATTGTAGTTTTAAGTCCAAAATTTCAGATAAATGGTTACCGATATGAGTTCTCCTTGAAAAATAATCCGATTTCAAAAAACAATCGGTTGAATCGGAGTCCGGACGAGGGAGTTATCACTGATTCAAAATCAGCTATTTTTTCAGAAAAGTTTTCACGTCGGGACAGTTCCTCCATGAATTTGAGAGTCTAGAGTCTCCCGATAGCTATTTCAAACACATGAGAAGATGAAAAATGATCATTCCATTTCCAAAAACAAGTTATAATAAATATTCTGATTTATATTGACCAAGTTATGCTCATTTTAAATCTGGAGCAGCATTTGGAGCGGGTTCCCTTTGGAGACATGCCCTCCCACCCTGCTTTAGTAGGCACCTGCTTCACATTCATCAGTTTTAGCATAGCCGTATTTGTCTTGGGTTATTTGGAGATGTGCCCTCCCACCCCAAGATATGTAGGCACTTGTTTCTTCATCAACAATCACGATCACTATTATGGGTCAACCGCACAAAATCCTTCTCATCGAAGTCTATTTGCTAGGCCACATATTGTTAGTATGATCCAAACGGAAAATGGAATCCACCCATGGTGTTCATCCACCCATGTTATCCATCCACCCATGGAATTTACCCATGGTATTGTAAATGGCATCAACCCATGGTATTTATTCGCCTATGGTATTGTAAATGACATCTATCCATGATATTCATTCACCCATGGTCTGTATCCACCCATGGTATTCATCCATACATGGAATTTACCCATGGTATCTACGCATGGTATTGTAACTGAAAAAAAGGCTATAAATAACAAGCCTCACTTTGTAAAAGGACAGATTTTCCACCACAATGTAGCTTCTACAGTTATTCTCTGTTTCAATAAAACAAGCTTCTTTGTGGTTTTATTTGTAGTGTGTTCTCTTTTTTTCTGCCATTCTAATTTTGCAGATCTTGTCAGATCCATTTCAAATTTTTAGATCTTGGGGGCCTCTCCCCAAGGTCCGGATCATTGGTATCAGATTCAGGTTATGAATCCACGAGAATGAGGGTTTGAAGCATATTTCAGTTTCAATGTTTTGCAGCAATCTTCAGCAAACTCCATGAATTTTTTGGGCAGCGAGTTTGCAGATCATATCTGAAATTTTTGGTGAAAATTTTACAAAAACAAAGACTATATTTGGATTAATTGCACAAAAATACCCAATTTAAAAAAAAAAATTGGCCTAATTGGAGTTCGGATGAAGGAGATATCGCTCATTCAAAAATCAACAATGTTGCAGCAATTTTTCAGACGACAATTCATGGACGGTGGCTCTCCCATCATTTATTGCAGTTTTAAGTGCAGAATTTTAGCTAAATGGTTACAGATATGAGATCCTATTGAAAAACCACCCGATTTCAAAAAAAACATTGGTCGAATCGGAGTCTGAACGAGGGAGTTATCATTGATTTAAAATCAACTATTTTTTCAGAAATTTTGTCATGGCGGAACAATTCTTGTGCGAATATGAGAGTCTAGAGTCTCCAGATAGTGATTTAAAACACATGGGAAGATGAAGAATGATCATTCTTTTTCCAAAAACATGTTATAATAAATATTCTGAGTTATACTGACTGAGTTATGCTCATTTTAAATCTGGAGCAACATTCGGAGCGAGTTCCATTTGGAGACGTGCCCTCCCACCCCGCTTTAGTAGGCACTTACTTCACATTCATCAGTTTCAGCATAGTAGTATTTGTCTTGGGTTATTTTGAGACGTGCCCTCCCACCCCAAGCTATGTAGGCACCTATAACTTCATCAACAATCATCATCACGGTTATGGGTCAACCGCACAAAATCCTTCTCATCGAAGTCCATTTTCTAGGCCACACACTCTTAGTAACACAGTTGGTCACAAGCATTACAGTGTATCTCTATCCTTGGATCTTCATTTGTCATGGTTTTGGGTCATCCACAAACCCACACTTCATCGAAGTCTATTTTCTAGGTCGCACACTGTCAATATCACAGTTGGTCACAAGAATTCCATGGTATCTCTATCCTCAGATCTTTGTTCATCATGGTTATGGGTTACCCACACAAAACCCTTCCCTTTAGTGGCTCTTCATATTCAACAAAGGCTTCCCAGGAGGGAACTTCAAGCAATGGGGACCATTGCTTCTTAAGGAGGGAGGAATGATGCAAATGGAAAATGGAATCCACCCATGGTGTTCATCCACCCATCTTATCCATCTACCCATGGTATGTTGTGTAACCAGCTCCAAAAAGAGAAGAAAAGAGATATAAATGCCTTAGAAATGAGCCACTTCGAGGGGGAAACCTCCAATACATTACATAAATGAACAATTCTTGGATGATACAATTTACAAAACCTCCTTTCTATATATAGGAGTTCATGGGGCCATAATGTAATCCTAGTGGGCCACAATGTAATCCTAGCCGACCTAACAATAATAATTTAAGGGCACAATAATAATAAAATGGGGGTTACAAGGGTACAATAATAACAATAAGGGGGTTACACTAACAACAATAAGGGACTATACTAGTAATATAGGGACCTAACCTGCCCCTCTCCTTCAAAAAGTGTTGTCCTCAACACTTGAGTAGCTCTGGGTGCTTCTGTATGAAATTCTCATCCTCCCATGTAGAATCTTCAGTGGGTAAGTTCTTCCACTTGATGAGATATTCTGAAATTGATCGATTCCGTAGTTGTCGAGTTCTTGTTTCTGTGACTGCTTCAGGTTCCAATATGATTTTTCCTTCCTCATCAAGTTCTGGTAATATTGTTTGAACCGGAAGATTTTCACCGATAACCTTCTTTAAGCATGAAACATGGAAAATTGGATGTACTCGCGAAGAAGTAGGAAGCTCCAATTTGTATGCCATAGTACCAATCTTTTGCAACACCCTGTAAGGACCATAGTACTTTGGCGATAATTTATTATCCTTCTTTGCTTGCTTGAGGGACATTTGTTTGTATGGTTGTAGCCGTAAAAATACCCAATCTCCTACATCAAAACTTCTCTCGCTGCGATGTTGATCTGCCTGTTGTTTCATTCGATTTTGTGCCAAATTTAGGTTATCCTTTAAGAGTTGGATAACTTCTTGCTCATGCTCGATGTGATCTTCCACTGCTTGAACCTTTGAATTTTCCCTTAAATATGATGTGATGGATGGTGGATGATATCCATAAAGTGCCATAAATGGGGTCATTTTTGCTGCCGTATGGAAGGAAGTGTTATACCACCATTCAGCAAGAGGTAACCACTTGACCCATTGTGTTTGTTTATCAGATACAAAACAACGAAGATATCCTTCCAAAAAATTATTTACTATCTCAGTTTGACCATCAGATTGAGGATGATAAGATGAGCTATGAGTTAATTGAGTACCCAAACAAGAAAATAACTCCGCCCAAAAATTTCCAGTAAAAATGGGATCTCTGTCGCTCACAATAACCCTTGGGCTTCCATGTAGCTTTTGAATTCTGTCCATAAATGTAGTAGCAACCGTACTTGCTTTAAATGGATGAGATAAAGCACAAAAGTGTGCATACTTGGTAAGTCTATCAACTACCACCATGATGACACTCTTTCCTTCGGACTTAGGTAAACCTGTGATAAAATCCATTGAAATCTCCTCCCAACGTTGACTTGGAATGGATAAAGGTTGTAGAAGTCCTGGGGTCTTAATTGTTTCCAATTTATTATGCTGGCAAACCAAACATTCCGCCACAAACTTTTGAATATCAGATTTAAGGCCATCCCCAAAAAATTCTTTCTTCACCCTGTGGTAAGTTTTTAAAAATCCTGAGTGTCCTCCTAAAGGAGAAGTGTGCAATTCCAGAAGAATCTTTTGTTTTAGTTGGGAATTCTTACAAAGATATAAGCGATCTTTGTACCATAAGGAATCATTTTTCCAACTAAATGTATCAGATGTACTAGGATCTTGCTGCAACTTTGAATGAGTGTCCATACATCTTTGTCCTTCTTCCATTCATCTCTTGCTTCAGTTATCCAATCTGGTTGGATAATAGAAATGGCACAAAGCAATGCTTCCACCTCTTCATTCTTTCTTGAGAGTGCGTCTGCAACAACATTAAGCTTTCCTTTTTTTGTAGATTATTTCAAAGTCATAACCCAACATCTTTGTGACCCATTTTTGCTGCTCTTCTGAAGATAGTCTTTGTTCCAAAAAGTGTTTAAGACTATCATGATCAGCTTTTACCTTGAAGTGTCTTCCCATTAGGTACGTTCTCCATTTCTTTAGTGCATGCAGTATTGCTAACATTTCCTTCTCATAAATAGGTTTCTGTAAATACTTTCCTTTGATTGGATGACTTTCAAAAGCAATGGGTCTTCCTTCCTGCATTGAAACTGCACCAATTCCATTTCCTGAGGCATCACATTCCACAATAAAGGTTTTTGTGAATTCTGGTGTAGCTAAGACCGGTGCTACGCACATTGCCTCTTTAAGACATTCAAAGGCCTTAGTTGCTTCAGGAGTCCATGAAAATGCATCTTTCTTCAATAATGTTGTTAGAGGTGCTGCTATTCTCCCATAATTCTTAACAAACTTGCGATAATACCCTGTTAACCTGAGAAATCCTCGCAACTGCTTTATGGTCATGGGGACTTTCCATTCCTTAATGGCTTTAATTTTGTTAGGGTCTACTTTAACACCCTCGTGAGATATAATATGACCCAGATATTCCACCTCTTGTACTCAAAAGAAACATTTGGATGTTTTTGCATATAATTGTTTCTCCTGCAATAGTTTGAGCACCCTGTCAACATGTTCAACATGATCCTTCCAAGACCTACTGTAGATTAGTATATCATCAAAAATACTAGCATAAATTTTCTAAGGAAGGGTTTGAAAATGGAATTCATCAACCCTTGAAATGTAGAAGGTGCATTGGTAAGGCCAAAAGGCATGACCAAAAATTCATAATGACCCTCATGAGTTCGAAATGTCGTTTTCGGAATATCTTCAGTCTTCATTCTAATTTGATGATATCCTGAACGAAGATCCAACTTGGTAAAATAAATTGCTCCATGTAATTCATCCAATAATTCATCAATCACAGAATGGGAAATTTATCTTTAATGGTGAGCTTATTGAGCTCCCTATAATCCGGACACATGCGCCATGATCCATCCTTCTTGTGTACCAATACTACAGGAGCAGAGAAAGAACTTTGACTAGGTTGAATTATACCCGCCTCTAACATTTCCGCAATCATACGTTCAATTTCGCTCTTTTGGACGTAAGGATATCTATAAGGCCTGATGTTTGGAGGAACACTTCCTGGAATCAAATGAATAGCATGATCATGATCACGAATAGGTGTGAGTCCTTTGGGAGTTTCAAACACCTTGGAATGATTGTCCAAGACTTGTTGGAGATCTGCAGAAATAGATGATTTTGATGTTGGAACTTCTAGTGAGCATAATTGTGCAATTACGCCTCGCTGTTCTTTCTTTAGAAGCTTTGTCATGACATTAGAGCTTATTATCCTTCCTGGCTTCCCCGCAATACTCCGTAATTCGACTTCCTTTCCTTCTGAAAAAAATTTCAAGAAAAGTTCTTGAAAATTAAAAGCTACCGTCCCCAAAGATTGTAACCATTGTACTCCTAGTACAACGTCAGCACCTCCCATAGGAATGGCAAGAATTGGACTAGTCAATACATATTCCCCCATGGTTAGCTTGATATTATGGCATTTTCCAGAGCAATTTATAGTTCCTCCATTTGCAACCATCACTTGACATTCTGGTGCTGGGTATAGGAAACAATTTAATTCCTTGGCTACCTTACAATGAATAAAATTATGAGTGCTACCTGAATCAATCAACACTATTACCTTTTTCTTCTTGATTTGTCCTTTTATCTTGAGAGTTTGAGGAGTGGTAATTCCTGCCAGTGCATTACACGATATGGTCGCATTCATTTCTTCCTCTTCTAGGGCTGGTTCCTGGTGTATATCCTCTTCTTGTTCATTTTCTTCTTCCTCTTCACAATCTATGTAAAATAATTTCTTCTCAGCACACTTATGACCTTTAGTGTATTTGCTATCACAACTGTAGCAAATCCCTTTTTCTCTTTTTTCTTCCAATTGTTGTGGTGTCAACTTTGTAGGTTGTGGAAATCTAGGCGTAGCAACACTTCCTTCTTTATAGAATTGAGTGGTAGGCTTCCTTGTCACCATAATTTTACATTCAACTTTTCTTGCCAACCTGAATGCCTTCTCTAATGAATCAGGTTCCAAAACAAAAACTTCATGTTGGATGGTATCCTTTAAAGTGCCTATGAAGAGATCAATCCTGTGTTCCTCTGGAATATCAGTTACCCTTATATTCAATTTTTGGAAGTCCTCAATGTGCTGCCCCACTAAACCCTTTTGCTTGAGATTTATCAATTGGCTAAAGAAGGTGTTGCTCTTTGTATCCTCATAATGTGCTATCATTTCCTCCGTAAAAATTGACCAAGTGACAATTTTTTTACGGGAGCAAAGATATCGATACCATACAAATGTATTTTTTTCTAAATGTAAAGTTGCAATGCGTACCTTTTGTGTGTTTTGTACATTATGGAGATCAAAATATTGCTCCATCTGTAGTATCCATGTTACAGGATCCTTTCCATCAAACTTCCTTATATCCATTTTTGAAATATGGTGGTTCTTCCCGCCAACATTAGAGTTTATGAAATCACGATTAACATTTATTTTGTTCTCATCATGAGGTTCTTCTACTATATTTCCGCCATTAGGAATCATTTCTTCTTTTAAGCTTGTCATCAAGCCTTCCATGTATGCTTTTAGATCATTCTTCATGTTTTCCATGTTGTCTTTCATGTCCACTTCCATGCCATCCATCTTAGCTTCCATGCCTTTCTTCAAACCGTCCATCTTCACTTCCATGCCTTTCTTCAAAACTTCCATTTCATTTTTTGTTGCTCTTTGCGAGAGTGAAATCTGTTGCACTTGCTCCTGTAATTTTGATAGATCATGTTGCAATTCTTCATCTTCATGAGTCATAGTAGAGCCTTCTGAAGGCTTAATGGGTGTTGAATTATTTTTAGGGGCCATTTTAGAATCCAATATTGATATCTATTCTACAAGATACCCTTGGAATCAATTCAACTTGATTCTTCAAACAAGACTTATGCAATTCGGAAAAAAAATACACACCTTTTACTAGCTTTTAGGAGCTCGATATTGAAATTGAATTATCTCTGTAATTGAAAATCTTCGATATTTGAAATTCAGCCCTGTAGTAGCCCTCTGAAGCTTCTTTCAAATGCCACAGGTCTGACCTGATTTTGATTCTCCAAGACAAAGTTGTGTCTAATCTCCCACAATGACCTAATTCTGGACTGGTTCAGTAGAGCGAACTTGTACGACTTGCCACGTGTCACTGTTTTTTCCTTTGTCTCTGAAATTGATAGAAAAGAAACTACAGGCCGTGTACTTGTGACCACTTTTGACGGCACTCCAATCCAATCTTCAGAGAGAGAGTTATTAAACTTTTCCCACGATCACCTCTTTGGGATGAAATTCAGGAGCCTGAAAAATCACTACCTTCCACAGATCATATCTCCAAAAATATTGCGAACCAAGCTCTGAAATTTTTTGACGAATTTCCTCAGGATTTCAGCTTCGCACCATATGAATTTCAGATTCTGAACCTTCGTAGAAAACAATTTATAGCGCAAATTCCACGATGACCTGTTTAGGAGCCTGAAAAAATACCTAACTTCCACAGATCATATCTCCGAAATTATTGCGAACCAAACTCTGAAATTTTTATACAAGCTTCCTCAGGATTTTTTCTTCGCACCCTAAAAATTTCAGCTTCTGAAACTTCGTAGAAAAAAAGTTATAGCGAAAATGCCACAATGACCTGTTTGGAGCAGCGAAACCCTAGAATCCAAAGCTCTGATACCAAATGTTGTGTAACCAGCTCCAAAAGAGAAGAAAAGAGATATAAACACCTTAGAAATGAGCCACTTCGAGGGGGAAACCTCCGATACATTACATAAATGAAAAATTCTTGGATGATACAATTTACAAAACCTCCTTTCTATATATAGGAGTCCATGGGGCCATAATGTAATCCTAGTGGGCCACAATGTAATCCTAGCCGACCTAACAATAATAATTTAAGGGCACAATAATAATAAAATGGGGGTTACAAGGGTACAATAATAATAATAAGGGGGTTACACTAACAACAATAAGGGACTATACTAGTAATATAGGGACCTAACATGGTATTATAAATGGCATCGACCCATGGTATTTATTCGCCTATGGTATTGTAAGTGACATCTATCCATAATATTCATTCACCCATGGTTGTATCCACCCATGGTATTCATCCACACATGGAATTTACCCATGGTATTGTAAGTGGTATCTACCCATGGTATTGACACGTGGTATTGACCCATGGTATCCACCTATGGTATCTACCCATGGTATTGTAACTCAAAAAAAGGCTATAAATAACAAGCCTCACTTTGTAAAATGACAGATTATCCACCAAAATGTAGCTTCTACAGTTATTCTCTGTTTCAATAAGACAAGTCTCTTTGTGGTTTCTGCAGTGTGTTCTCTTTTTTTCTGCCATTCTAATTTTGCAGATTTTGTCAGATCCATTTCAAATTTTTAGATCTTGCAGGCCTCCCTCCAAGATCCGGATCATAGTATCACATTTTGTCACAAGAATTACAGGGTATTTCTATCCTCGGATCTTCGTTTGCTATGGTTCTGGGTCATCCACAAACCCACACTTCATCGAAGTCCATTTGCTAGACTGCACATTGTCAATATCACAGTTGGTCACAAGCATTATAGGGTATCTCTATCCTTGGATCTTCATTCATCATGGTTATGGGTTAACTACACAAAACCCTTCTCTTCGGTGGCCCTTCATATTCAACAAAGGCTTCTTGGGAGGCAAATTTGTGTCATGGGGACCATTGCTTCTTAAGGAGGGAGGAATGATCCGAATGGAAAATGTCATCCACCCATGGTGTTCATCCACCCATGTTATCCATCCATCCATGGAATTTACCCATGGTATTGTAAATAGCATCGACCCATGGTATTTATTCACCTATGGTATTGTAAGTGACATCTATCCATGATATTCATTCACCCATGGTATGTATCCACCCATGGTATTCATCTACACATGGAATTTACCCATGGTGTTGTAAGTGGTATCTACCCATGGTATTGACCCATGGTATCGACCCATGGTATCTATCCATAGTATTGTAACTCAAAAAATGATATAAATAACAAGCCTCACTTTGTAAAAGGATAGATTTTCCACCACAATGTAGCTTCTACAGTTATTCTCTGTTTTAATAAAACAAGTTTCTTTGTGGTTTTATTTGCAGTGTGTTCTCTCTTTTTGGAGACAAGACAAGGTGCTGATAGCGTATCTCTAAGAAGAGATGTGGCGTACGCAGGCCTATGAACTGTGTTACATTGAGGCTCAAAGTCCTACTACATACATAATATAAATATATGAGCTAGGGTACTAGAAGTGTATCCCTAAGAAGAGATGTGACGGCTACCAGCCCCTGAACTATGTTATGTAACTGGAATGATGGGAACAAGCAAGCTAGGGCATTGGTAGCGCTTATCTCTAAGGAGAGATGTGTCGGTTACCAGCCTCTAAACTGTGTTACAAAGAGGTGCGAAGGCCTATTTATTGTTGAGAAACAATGTAAAATCCGAAACGCCCAAAAACCTAACCCTAGGAGATGAAGTGCCAAAATTGTGTGCCCTGTTTGGGTAAAGTGACATTTCAACTTCCCGGGGATGTAACTTTGGCATATGATCTCCGTTTAATGCGCTCAATAGCTCGTTATAAATATCTGTCCAAGGACTACAAATTTTGGTGTGAGCAACATCAGTCCATGGACCTATGTTGCTCTCGGTTTTCCCAAAAAATGTATTTTAGGGCCTCGAAATGGCTATGGAAGTTGAGGACCTGAAAAATTGCTAAAAATAGTAAGTTGTGATGAAACTTAAAAACGGAAAGAACTGATGGCAAGGGTTGAAATGGAATAGGTGGGTGGCCACCAATATCCACCTGGATCATTAATTCCCCAAAACGGCTCTGGGAGTGCAGAACCCGAAAACCTGATAGAAATAGTAAGCTGTTGGAAGTGAAAAGCTGCAAGAATTGATGTTGCCGGTCCAAATGAAATAGGTGGGTGGCCACCGAAATCCACCTGGATCATTCCTCCCTCCTTAGGAAGCAATGGTCTCCATTGCATTAAGTTCCTCCATGGGGGGCGGGGGAGAATTCTACTAAATTTTGTATTGGAGTTGTCTAGGATGTCGCAAATCTATTGGCGGACGTACTGGATGTAGATGTGCCACTGGTGGGTAGCCATTGAAGGATCTGGGAAAATTTATCCATCATTGCGTTCCTCTGTTTCTCGAGGACCTCCTCGAACAAAATTTTGAGAGGATCTTTTGCTCCCTCGTCTTTCTTTCCTTTCGCCATGGGGGGTTGTCGGGGTTCACGAGGTTGAAATCCTTATACCCTGGCCGCGTTGGGGATATGAAAAGAAAAACCAGAGAAAGATAAGACCTGCTCTGATACCACTGATCCAAAATTTTGCAGGAATGCAACAGAATACATATATAACCATAAACACAAAGATGCAGCGGAAATACTGCTTCATTTTATTAATAAAGTAATGACTGAAATAATCTTACAAACATAATGGAGACAAGCTAGGGCGATGGTAGCGTATCTCTGAGAAGAGATGTGGCGTACTCAAGCCTGTAAACTATGTTACATTGAGGCTTGAAGTCCTATTACAGACATAATGGAAATAGATGAGCTGGGGTACTGGCAGCATATCCCTAAGAAGAGATGTGTCACCTACCAGCCCTTGAACTATGTTACAGTGAGGCTCGAAGGCCTATTTATTGTTTAGAAACAATGTAAAATGTGAAACATCCAAAAACCTAACCCTAGGAGATGAAGCACCAAAACTGTGGGCCCCGTTTGGGTAAATTGGTGTTTGAACTTCCCGGGTGCGTAACTTTGGCACCCGATCTCCGTTTGACGTGCTGAATAGCTCATTAGAAAGATCTGTCCGAGGACTACAACATTGGTCCATGGACCATGTTGTTCCTAGTTTTCCAAAAAAACATTGTTTAGGGCCTCAAAACGGTTATGGAAGTTGAGGACTCAAAAAACTGCTAAAAATAGTAAGTTGCGCTAAAACTTAAAAATGGAAAGAACTGATGGCGAGGGTTCAAATGGAATAGGTCGGTGGCCACCAATATCCACCTCGATCATTAAGTACCCAAAACGGATCTAGGAGTGCAAAACCCGAAAACCTGCTAGAAATAGTAACCTGTTGGAAGTGAAAAGCTGCAAGAATTGATGTTGCCGGTCCAAATGGAATACGTGGGTGGCCATCGACATCCACCTGGATCATTCCTCCCTCCTTAGGAAGAAATGGTCTCCATTGCGTTAAGTTCCTCCATGGGGGGGGGGAAATTCTGCTGAACTTGGTATTAGAGTTGTCCAGGATGTCACAAACTTGTTGGCGGACGCGCTGGATGTAGATGTGCCGCTGGTGGGTAGCCGTTGAAGGATCCGGGAAAAGTTACCCATCATCACGTTCCTCTGTTTCTCGAGGGCCTCCTTGAACAAGATTTTGATAGTATCTTTTTCTCCCTCGTCTTTCTTTCCTTCCGCCATGGGGGGTTGTCGGGGTTCGCGAGGATGAATTCCTTATTCCCTAGTCGTGTTGGGGATATGAAAAGAAAAAATAAAGAAAGAGCAGACCCGCTCTGAAGCCACAAATCCAGATTTTATGCAGGAATGCAACATAATACTGATATAACCATAAACACAAAGATGCAGCAGAAATATTGTTTCAATTTATTAATAAAAGAATGACTGAAATAAGCTTACAAACATAATGGAGACAAGCTAAGGCAATGGTAGCGTATATCTAAGAAGAAATGTGGCATACGTAGGCCTCTGAAATGTGTTACATTGAGGCTTGAAGTCATATTATAGACATAATGGAAATAGATGAGCTAGGGTACTGGAAGTGTATCCCTGAGAAGAGATGTGATGACTACCAGCCCCTGAACTGTGTTACAGAACTGGAATGATGGGAACAAGCAAGCTAGGGCACTGGTAGCGCTTATCTCTGAGAATAAATGTGTTGGCTACCAGTCCTTGAACTGTGTTACAATGAGGCTCGGAGGCTTATTTATTGTTGAGAAACAATGTAAAATCCAAAACGTCCAAAAACCTAACCCTAGGTGATTCGGTGATCATGTCCAATTAGAAAAATGCTCAAAAATTTATTTGCTCAGAATTGGTTCAAACTAAAACGACAGGAAAGAGCTCGAAAAGATGATCCTGTAGCCATGAATGACACTGAAAATCAATGTTGTATGAGAAAGTTATTCAAATTTGAATTTTCTCAATTTAAGGTAAAAAGGCCAGTTTGACCCAGTTTGACTTTATAAAATTTTTTTATTAAAAAAAAATATTCCACAGAATATTTTGGGAATATTCTGCAAAATATTCTAGACAGACAGCCAATGGCATGGCACCACGTGGACAGCCCAGAGGCCGCCACGTGTCCCCAAGGGTCAACGAAATTTTTATTCAAAATTTTATTGTAGCGGATGGGATTCGACCTCGGGTCGGGTCTGTGGCAGTCGGACGGCCCGACCGGCTGCTCTAATGGTAGTTCTTATAAAGTTGTGGTCCACACTTTATTATAAAGTTTTAATTTTTCTATGGCGGGGCCGTAAGGGGGCCAACCTTTAAGGGCCAGCCCCCTCGATGATATAACCACAACACTAGAACCCAGAGCCAATCATTGGTGCGTAACACAAAAGTGGAATGCGGCCTGGTCACATGGAGCGGAATCCAATTAATAAACAGTTTTATATTATGGTTTGACATTAATACCTCCGCACATAACTCAAGGTTTGCTAACTGTTTGCCGACGGGTGCGGTCCTATGGACCCGCAACCCTTATCTCTTAGCACTCACCGAACTGGCAGAGTTTATGGCGAAGTTTCTAAAATTGGCGCCAGACCCCTCTTTTAGCGGGCCTAACTGCAGTCTTCCACAATTAGTGGAGGTATTCTAGGCCTGATTGGGAAAAAACTTGTACTGGTCATAACTTTGGCTAGGAAAGTCCAAATTGAACAATTTTTTTGTTTTGTTTTGGGGGTATTGGAGCATTATGAAGCTACTGGAATAGGTTACAGAGCCATCAGGGCATTCTGTCAGAGGTTTTGATTAGCGAGTTAGCTAGAGGAGCCACTAGGGCTTTAGGAATGGACAACTATATTGGGCTATGTTCATCTGTTTGAGTTGAATTTGCAGTCAAGTTTTAGGGTTTCCAGCACTCTGATTCTGTTTAAGCAGCTATTTCAGCCTATTAAGGCTTTCTTCATGATGTATAACTATTTTTGAGCATTATAAGAGAAGGGAAAAGCCCATTTGGGGGCTTTTGGACCCGACAGATGTAGCCCAAGAGAGGGGTGAACTTCCTTATCAGATGCTTGTTTATATGCTGTGAATTCTTGTTGCTTATTTTCAGAGTTTAATACCTTAAAAAATAAATTGAAATAAGTCCTCTTAACTCAAAAAGACTTATACACTTATCAAAACATATTTTTTCCATTCCAAAACTCATTTGTTCCATTGCAAAACACCTTAACATGATTGCACACTCATATTATTGGTTAATGAATACTTTGAATCAGAAAAAAAATACTTTCATTACCAGATCTCTTTAGTGTTTACTTACTATTTCTTTAGGGAGAGTCTGTAAGAGGGCTAGTTAGCTTCTGGTTTCATCCTTTCTTTGAAAGGTGAAATAACTAGTAAAAGCCCCTATAGTCTATCTCTGTATGAGAAATATTTAGTTCACACATTTCAGATCAGATTGGTATTAGAGCTCAGGTTGAGCACTTGTTATTGTGCAAAAGGTTTTAAAACAGTGTCAGAGATTTACTGTTTTATTGGTTGCAAAATGGTTGCATGTATGAGTGTTCTTGAGTTGGAAGGATAGGAAGGATAGGAAGTCTTGGAAAGGATTGAAGACTATTTTCCTTACCCAATTTACCTCAAAATTATCTTTGGAAAACAAACTCCAATAGTTTGTGTTTTATGGCTGCTTGAACGAGAAGGGGTCTTTACTGACATTTGGTTAAAAGCTTGTCGTTTGTTTGAAGACTTTGAGGAATTTTATTTGGAAGTTCCTTTTGGTTGTTTTGACCATTTACATAATGTCAACTTCTTCTACAAGTGAAGTTTCCTCCTTCACAATATTCTTCAATGATGACATGAAGAATGAGTTCTTGAAGGTGAAGGACATGGTGTAGATTCTCATTGAGGATCAAAGAGAAAGCGTTAAGCTTCATGCACAATTGTTGGCTATGAAGGATGAGAAGGAAGAAATTCTCCAAAGGTTGCATGACATGGAGAAACAACTCCTTCAATCTCAAGAAGCTTTGTCCAAGAAAATTCTTGAGGAAGAGGTTAATCGTTCCAACTTGTCTTCAATTTCCTCCATTGAAAAGTGTGTTGGTTCTTTTGAAAAACATACAAGAGGCATCGGGTCCAAACTAATGTTTAGGATGGGCTATCAAGAAGGAAAAGGTTTGGGAAAGCATGCACAAGGCATGGTTGAACCTATTTTAGTTTTGGAGCGACCCAAGAATGTTGGTCTTGGATATGTGTAGTTTTATGGAAAAGAATTCAAATCCTTGAATGCATGTAATGCAAATTTTAAGAGAACCTTTGTTACAATTTCTCAAATGCATTTATGTCAAAATTGTTTTCAGGATGATTTCCATTGTTTTAAGCCATCATTGCAGCAAGTAGAGGGTAAACATGTCGCTTATGGCGAGGCTTCTAGTTCAAACAGTTTTCAAGACAAGAACATTTATGAAAGTCTGAAAAGGAAAGTTGTCTCCTCTACTAGTTCATTGTCTTTAGAAGACAAAAAGGATGGAAATTCCATGCAGCAAAAGAGGTATAATCATTCACATGATCAATTTTATTATGTTTCAGCAAAGAATGATAATTTTTCTTGTTTAAATGAAAATAATTTTTGTTGCACATTTTGTAGTGGATTTAACCATGTTGCTTCAAGTTGTTGGTTGAAAAAGAAAGCACACAGGAAGCAGAAGAGGCAAGGTGAATCTTGCTTTCAGTCCTCTTGGAAGTTTGATCAGTGTAGAAAAAGTTTGTTTTTTGCATATTACAGTTGTTGTTCTGCAAATTTTAAGAATTTGCATCATGACTCAGTCAGTTTTAGAAATGGTTGATCAGTTAATTCCAGAGACAATTTATCATTTTCTGAAAAGCTCCATTTGATGAAATCGGGTAGATTTCAGTTATTCAAGGGTGGAAGAGTGCAGAATTAGTCTCCACGTCATCAGTTTCACTAATCAGAGAGATTTTGTGGGTCCAAAAGCTTCCCATTTTGGAGGTGTGATCAGGTGATCATGTCCAATTAGAAAAATGCTCAAAAATTTATTTTCTCAGAATTGGTTCAAACCAAAACGACAGGAAAGAGCTCGAAAAGACGATCCTGTAGCTGTGAACGACACTAAAAACCGATGTTGTATGAGAAAGTTATTCAACTTTGAATTTTCTCAATTTCAGGTAAAAAGGCCAGTTTGACCCAGTTTGAGTTTATAAAAAAAAATATTCCACAGAATATTCTTGGAATATTCTGTAGAATATTCTGGACAGACAACCAATGGCAGGGTGCCACGTGGCCCCAAGGGTCAACGAAATTTTTGTTCAAAATTTTATTGTAGCGGACGGGATTCGACCCCGGTTCGGGTCTGTGGCAGTCGGACGACCCGACCGGCTTCTCTAATGGTAGTTCTTATAAATTTATGGTTCACACTTTATTATAAAGTTTGAATTTTTCTATGGCGGGGCCGTAGGGGGGCCAGCCCTTAAGGGCCAACCCCCTCAACGATATAACCACATCGCTGGAACCCAGAGCCAATCATTAGCGCGTAACACAAAAGTGGAATGTGGCCTGGTCACGTGGAGTGGAATCCAATCAATAAACAGTTTTATATTATGGTTTGAATTTAATACCTCCGCACATAACTCAAGGTTTGCTAACTATTTTCCGACGGGTGCGGTCCTTTGGACCTGCAGCCCTTATCTCTTAGCACTCACCGAACTGGCAGAGTTTATGGTGGAGTTTCTAAAATTGGTGCCGGACCCCTATTTTAGCGGGCCTAACTGTAGTCTTCCACAATTAGTGGAGGTATTCTAGGCCTGATTGGGCAAAAACTTGTACTGGTCATAACTTTGGCTAGGAAAGTCCAAATTGAACAATTTTTTTGTTTTGTTTTGGGGGTATTGGAGCATTCTGAAGCTACTAGAATAGGTTACAGAGCCATCAGGGCATTCTGTCAGAGGTTTTGATCAACGAGTTAGCTAGAGGAGCCACTAGGGCTTTGGGAATGGACAACTGTATTGGGCTATGTTCATATGTTTGAGGTGAATTTGCAGTCAATTTTTACAGTTTCCAGTACTCTGATTCTGTTTAAGCAGCTATTTCAACCTATTAAGGCTTTCTTCATGATGTATAACTATTTTTGAGCATTATAAGAGAAGGGAAAAGCCCATTTGGGGGCTTTTGGACCCGACAGATGTAGCCCAAGAGAGGGGTGAACTGCCTTATTAGATGCTTGTTTATATGCTGTGAATTCTTGCTACTTATTTTCAGAGTTTAATACCTTAAACAGTAAATTGAAATAAGTCCTCTTAACTCAAAAAGACTTATAACTTATCAAAACATATTTGTTCCATTCCGAAACTCATTTGTTCCATTGCAAAACACCCTAACATGCTTGCACACTCATATTATTAGTTAATGAATACTTTGAATAAGAAAACAAATACTTTCATTACCAGATCTCTTTAGTGTTTACTTACTATTTCTTTAGGCAGAGTCTGTAAGAGGGCTAGATAGGTTCTGGTTTCATCCTTTCTTTGAAAGGTGAAATAACCAGTAAAAGCCCCTACAGTCTATCTCTGTATGAGAAATATTTAGTTCACACATTTCAGATCACTAGGAGATGAAGCGCCAAAACTGTGGGCCCCGTTTGGGTAAATTGGTGTTTCAACTTCCCGGGGACGTAACTTTGGCATCTGATCTCCGTTTGATGTGCTCAATAGCTCATTAGAAATATTTTTCCGAGGAAAAGTCATTTAGGGCCTCAAAACGACTTTGGAAGTTCAGGACCCGAAAAAATGCTAAAAATAGTATGTTGTGCTGAAACATAAAAATGGAAATAAATGATGGCGGGGGTTCAAATGGAATAGGTGGGTGGCCACCAATATCCACCTGGATCATTAATTCCCCAAAACGGCTTCGAGAGTGAAAAACCCGAAAACCTGCTAGAAATAGTAAGCTGCTGGAAGTGAAAAGCTACAAGAATTGATGTTGCCGGTCCAAATGGAATAGGTGGGTGGCCACCGAAATCCACCTGGATCATTCATCCCTCCTTAGGAAGCAATGGTCTCCATTGTGTTAAGTTCCTCCATGTGGGGGGGGGGGGGGGGCGCGGGATTCTGCTGAACTTGGTATTGGAGTAGTCCAACATGTCACAAACCTATTGGCAGACGTGCTAGATGTAGATGTGCCACTGGTGGGAAACCGTTGAAGGATCTGGGAAAATTTATCCATCATCGCGTTCCTCTATTTCTTAAGGGCCTCCTCGAACAAAACTTTGATAGGATCTTCTGATCCCTCATCTTTCTTTCCTTCCGCCATGGGGGGTCATCGGGGTTCGCGAGGTTGAACTCCTTATACCCTCGCCGCATTGGGGACATGAAAAGAAAAAACAGAGAAAGAGAAAACCCGCTATGATACCACTGATCTGGATTTTATACAGGAACGCAACAGAATACATATATAACCATAAACAAAAAGATATAGCAGAAATATTGCTTGATTTTGTTAATAAAATAATGACTTAAATAAGCTTACAAACATAATGGAGACAAGCTAGGGTGTTGGTAACGTATCTCTAAGAAGAGATGTGGCATACGCAGGCCTATGAACTGTGTTACATTGAGACTCGAAGTCCCATTACAAACATAATGGAAATAAATGAGCTAGGGTACTGGCAGCGTATCCCTGAGAAGAGATGTGATGGCTACCAGCCCCTGAACTGTATTACATAACTTGAATGATGGGAACAAGAAAACTAGGGCACTAGTAGTGGTTATCTTTGAGAAGAGATGTGTCGGATACCAGCCCCTGAACTATGTTACATTAAGGCTCGAAGGCCTATTTATTGTTTAGAAACAGTGTAAAATCTGAAACTTCCAAAAACCTAACCCTAGGAGATGAAGCGCCAAAATTGTGGGCCCCGTTTGGGTAAATTGGTGTTTCAACTTCCCGGGGACATAACTTTGGCATCCGATCTACGTTTGATGCGCTCAATAGATCGTTAGAAAGATCTATCCAAGGAATACAATTTTTGGTGTGATCTACATCAGTCCATGGACCCATGTTGCTCATGGTTTTCCAAAAATATGTCGTTTAGGGCCTCAAAACGGCTCTAGAAGTTCAGGACCCGAAAAACTGCTAAAAATAGTAAGTTGTGCTGAAACTTAAAAACATAAAGAACTGATGGTGGGGGTTCAAATGGAATAGGTGGGTGGCCACCAATATCCACCTAGATCATTAAGTCCCAAAAACGGCTTCGGGAGTGCAGAACCCGAAAACCTGCTAGAAATAGTAAGCCACTGGAAGTGAAAAGCTGCAAGAATCGATGTTGCCAGTCCAAATGGAATAGGTTGGTGGCCACCGAAATCCACCTGGATCAATGACCAAGAATTTATCCTTTTCTTGAATGAACACAAAGCCCATAACATGCTGAAAATTAGCTATGACATTCATAAGCCCAAGGAGTAGTGAATGTTGTATTCTCTCGGTCTTCTGGCCAAACTGAAACTTGAATGTACCTAGAGAAACCATCTAATATGGAAATATTGTCTAAACCAGTTACCTTTTGAAGAATATGCTCCATCTTTGGAAAATGATAGTTATCTTTCTTGGAGAATTTGTTAAGATTTCTGAAATCTACACATAGTATGAATTCACCACTCTTCTTCCTTACTGGAACTAGATTAGCAACCCAATCTGAATATCTCAATGGAATGATGATTTTGGCATCCAAAATTTTCTTAACTTCCTTCTCCATCACTGGTAAAAATAGTGGATTGATTTTCCTTAAATTCTGCCTGAATGGCTTAGTACCATCCTTCAATGGTATCCTATGCTCAATGATATTTGTATCATATGTCTTAAGATCTTCATATCTCCAGGCAAGAACATCAAAAAATTCACAAAATATCTTGTGGTATTCAACGTTTATTTCTTCTGATAAAATTTTTGACAACTTCACATACCTTGGTTCTTTTTTGTGCCCAAATTGAAATCTTCAAATTCTTCTTCTGTTTCAGCCAACTATGGTTTGATCGAGACATCCTTGTGATCAAAGAGCTTCTCAAGTGGGATTAACCCCTTGGGAATGTGATTGGTAGGTAGTTGAATGATAGGCTGATCAACAATCTGTTTTTTGTAGATTTTTGGTGTCTTGAAAATGAAATATTCATCTTGGTCAATGTTTAGGACAACAAACTCTTCAACAACTTCAATGAATCTTCTAATCTCCTAATCATCTTCAAACACTTTCCAATGCTTGAAATTATCAGGAATTCTAGGTCTCAACCTAACTTCCACTTCATATTTCAGCTTCATAATTA
Source organism: Pinus albicaulis (assembly GCA_034641835.2). NCBI lineage: Eukaryota > Viridiplantae > Streptophyta > Pinopsida > Pinales > Pinaceae > Pinus > Pinus albicaulis. The sequence goes on along the minus strand of CM076570.1, from coordinate 135,120,504 downwards.
TTGAAATCTTGAATGAGCTTGCTGAAACAGAAAGTAAGTCAGCCAAAATATTACTTTCTCTTGGAACAAAAGAAATGTTAAAAGCCGAGAATGAGTCTTCTATAATGCTCCATATTGCATTCTAGTAATCTCTGAGTCTTGGATGCTTAGTTTGATAAACATTTCTGATTTTATGAATGATAAGTTCGGCATCTCGAAAAAACATAAATTTCTAAAATATTCATGTCCTTTGTTTTTTTAAACCAATTAGTAGAGCTTCATACTTAGCCACATTGTTAATTGCTCAAATTCAAGTTTGAAAGAAAAAGTATACCTCTATTTCAAAGGAGAAATGGGAAATATCCATGCACCAACTCTTTCTTTACAACATGAACCATCAAAGTACATTTTCCATAGCTGGGAACCTTCATGACTGATCTATTTTTCAGCAGGCTTCAGAATCTAAAAAAATTTTGCAGACAGGAGAACATTATCCATGTGTAAAATACTTGAAACAACATCAGTTTTTCTAGCATAAATTGGATGATTAGTGGGGTATTTATTTTCACTAATGATATATGCCAGCTAAGCTTCTTTATAAAGTCTTCTTTGTTATCCTCCAAAAACATGGACAGTAAGATAAGTGAGATCTATTTGCAATGTTCCTCCCAACCTTCTAATCCATGACCTAGAAAGTAACATGCCAAATCTAGGAGGAATGTCAGCTACAATAGTATCCATCACCATCCCTCTCATGAGTAACTGAAAAAGGCTTACTACAAGGTCTTTGATGACACCAAGGCATTGAAATTTTCGGGAATCAAGAGAGTAGAGATCTTGATACTCTCTAGTTACCTCAAGACCTAGTTCATCCATGACTACCTTGGGAATTAAATTATGTGAGGCTTCGAAGTCCATTAGTAAATTATGCAAGATATTTTCATGAATATTCAAATATAAATAGAAATTAGGGGTAGAGTCATATTTGTTTTCTACCAAATGGACCTAAAATAACAGTGGGCTTGTCATCTTGAAGGTTAAAAAAATCATAAGCTACTTCAGTAGGTGGGGGTTGAAGAGCTTTCATAAAGGTCTTTTTGAAATCATCATTTTTCATGAGCTCTACAAGAGGAACATGAATATTTATCTTTTGTATTTCATTCTCAAAATTGAAAACAAGGATTTGTGAGAAATTTTTATCTCAAGTGAAGGAGTATTAAAACCTACCGAAATTTCCGGTAATTTATGTTCAACAACTTGATTTTCTATTGAAACTTTGATTGTGTCCTTATTCTTCTTAGGTTTTTCAACATGTTTTGGATTATCATCAATATTTTTTTTATCTGAAATTATATTTTCTTCGATGAATAGTTGCAATCATGGAATGATCGGAAACAACTACATTATTCTGAGTGTATGACATGAAATCCTCATACTCTTCTTGTGTAAGATGAATAAAACCTTCCTTGTCTCTCGGAAAATTGATATCAACAAAATTTTCCAACCTTTCAGCCTCCTCTTCATCTTCAAATATAAAATTTTGCAAAGGATTCTGAACTTTTTTACCGTCAACCTCTCTCCTCTCTCGCTACAAAATTTGAGGAACATTAGGTCTTCTAAATTTCTGCCTATTAGGTAGATCAAATGAAAATTTCTTGGAGTTACTTGGTCTTGCTTCCATCTTGAGCTTTGACATCTTAGTAGTCAATGACATGACCATCTTGGATTGCTCATCTAACTTAGGATCTATGTCTGAAGTTCCTGAAGTAGAAACTTCAGTTTTTTGCTTTCTTTTTTCTATAGGAATCCCTCCTCTGAGCCCATCGGTTGCTAACACATTAGATTCAACCTCTAGTGAATTGTCATGCATTTGTGTTATTGTTGCATATCTTCTTTCTCTTAATAATAGACAAAAATAAGGATCAAAGGCACCTACATAAGTGATTTTGGTTGAAGCTTCAGTAGGATTGATTTCAGTAGGTATTTTACTATACACCTTATTGAATCTCTTGGAAAAATCAGAAACTGATTCTCCCTCTTTTCTTTTTATTGCACCAAATTAAGTGATATAATACATAAATTCTTTCTTATCACCCCATTTCCTTAAAAATGCATCATCTAGGGTTTCAATTCTAGTGATGCTACTAGTTGTCAAAGATCTGAACCATTTTCTTACATCACCCTCAAGATTCTGAACAAAAACTCTCATCTAGACATCTTCATGCTCAATATTCAAATTGTCAGCATAAGCATAAAAATCATAAAGGTTTTCTTCAGCTGTTACCTCTCCCTCACCACTAAATTTAGGCATGTACTTGAGATAATCTCTTGCAGGTAATGCATTCATAGGCTGAGGTAAAACCAAAGGGACATACCTTGCAGCAACAATTGCATCCATTTAGTTAGGGGGTGGATTTGGAGCTGCCATGGTTTGATTTGTTGGGATTTGTGGAATGACAACAGGTGGATTGTGAAAAATAGATGATAAAGCACCAAATTGTGATGTAGGTACCATTTGTTGGTTGGAAAAAAAGGGAGGTAAAATATTTTCTACAAAATTAGGGGATAACATTTGTACGACTTCTTTAGGGACATCCTTTGAGAAAACAACAATAGGGTAACAAAATTCCGTTTACTCTTTTTCTTTATTATCTTTTCAGGATCAGAAACTGGAATTCTCATAGGGGAATATGGGTTAGCCTTGGTTCTAGTCCTTCTAGGACCCAGAACTTCTCAATGGAGTCGCGAGGTGTAAAGCAGTCTAAAAATATAGTTGGAGCTCTACTCCTTAGAACCAGACTTTTGTCATTCACCCAGGGATAAACTTCAATTCACCTCCTCGGCAATGACGCCAAAGATATCAGCGTAAGAAGTCACTCCTTGACTTATTTAGTAGTAAGCCTTACACATCATAGTTCATTTCAAATTTTAAAGGGGTTGTTTGAGTGGTGGGATGGATTTCTCAAAGATTTTGAAATTATTTTATGTTCTTTAAGACTTTCATGCATTTGGAAAGATGTGGCAAGTATAAATTGTGTAGGTAAAGGGTAGTATAGGGAGCAGAGTACACAAGTGGAAGAAGATGAATAGATGGTACCTATTTCAGGAAATATTCTCATCCTAAATCAGCCACACAACAATGATGATGACCTTTAACACAAACTGTGTTTATGTTAAGAAAAAAACTTAGAAAATAGATTGCATGTATAAATTATTCCACAAATCCTTTATGAAATATTCACTAACATGTTCTATTACACACATAAAAGTTGTAGAAAATTGAAGGCAGATAATTTACTGCTAAATCCTTTAAAAACTTATCACTCACACCTTACTATTTGTTGCAGTTCATATTTAAGACAACATTAGCAAATAAAAGATACACAACATTTTGGGGTAAAAAGGTAAAACGATTAAAAAATAATAAAATAATAAAACTTCTTTTACAACTTGTATTTTAAACTTATCTCCCTAAGGTTTTACTCAAATTTTTAGCATGAGTACTCGTTAGATGCAAAATTTAATTACACGTCCAATGAGTACCCATGTTGCATACTTTTAATGTACCTTGCTACACGAAAAAATATAAATAAATGAAAAAACGTGATTACAATCACATTTTTTATGTAGCGGATTCCATAAAATGTATGCAACATGGGTACTCCTTGGATGAGGAATCAAATTATGCATCCAACAGGTGTTCTTGCTCGAAATTTGAGTAAACCCATAGGGAAATAAGTTGAAAAGGTAGTTTTTCATTTTTTCCCTCTAAAATTTGATGATGTAATCAAATTTTATTTTATTATTTCCAATATTATTTTATAATTTCCTTAGGATGCCCATTTTAGACCTAAAAATTCCCCTAATGGCTACTGGAAATTCCATTAAAAACCTGTAACTACGCAAAATATGGAATACTATTGGAAATTCCGATAGTGCCATGTTTCTTTTTCAAAATACACAGAAAATGTTGAAAATTATATGCTGACTTGTATTCCATTACACCTTGGTTGTTGTTCAAAATTTTTAACTGATAAGCAAAAAGGGATTGGTACCAAAAACCCTTTTACCTTTCCTCTATGTGTGCTACAGCTTCAGCTAGTTTATCTAAATCAGTTTTGATGTCAGCAGATAATGTTCTAGATACGGTTTCTCTTGTAGTTGCCTCCTTAACAGGGGCTTTGTCCTCCTTAGAAACCTTTTGTGTTTTTATTCTTTTTCAGGGCTCTGATTCGTATTATGAAGGGGTTGTATTCAAATTTTTCTTCATGGTTTTCTCTGTCTTTGAACCTTCAGGTTTTCCATCAATATCAATGAACTCTGTCATTAGGCTTGGATTATGTAGAGCCTTGGAATTAAGCCTAAACTTGTTGTTGTATCTAGTATGCCTCTTTCTGGTACCAAGAACAGGTTTAGCTTCTTATTTCTTCTTCTTACTGTTGATTTTATATCCTACATCCTTGAGGAGTTCTTCATCTGATGGTGTAGGTTGCTACTCTTTCTACAACATTTTCTGAATATGTGCTTCCAAAATTTCCGGTAGCACCTGCACTTTTGATTTATCTGCAGTTGCAGACCTTCCTCTTCTATCTATAGTGTAAACATTAGGAAATGGAGGAATATGGGGGCACTATTTTCATATATTTGGGTTTGATTGCTGAGTAACTCTCTCCTTTTTCCAACCTACTTTTAGCCTTGACTGTAGAAACCTTCTCTCTTTTTTCCCTTGGCCTTCTTATGAATTTTTTCTTTTTGGGCCTTTCTCTTTGTTCTTATTTTTGTAGGCTGAGGGTTTTCTTGTGAAACTAGAGGTGTAGGTGCAAGTTTTCCTACCTTGTAGAATAAAAATTGGTCCCAAGTTTGGTTTCTCTTCCCCAACGCTTATTCAACCAAAACTTTGATCAAAGCTTGATGGTACAAGATATACTTAGAAACATCAGTGTGAGTCTCAACCCTTGCTGACATTTTTTTCAGGATTTTCAACAAGAAAAATGGCAGATTTAATGTCTTCATCTCGGCAATATGAAAAAGAAACCTCATGTGATAGAGAAACACAATTGTATACCTCCTTTCATAAGTGAGGTATATCTTGATAAGCTTGATAGCTTCTGCCTATTCATTCTTAAGATAGCTACTTGGGATGCCTTTTTCCCAATTTGGATCTTTGTGAGCATATTTGAGGAAGCTATTGAGATCTCCTCCTGTAATAACTTTTCCTTTGAACAACCTTTCTCCTTCCCGAGGAAGGTTAAAGGCTTTATCAATGGAGTCGTCAAACACCTACAAAGGGAGGCCATAAAATAAAGCTTCATGTCCATCAAAAGAGTTATCAAATAATTGAGCAACCCCTGAATGAGATCTCCCCAACCTGGTACAAAGAGGATACCAACCCGAATGCATAAACAAACTTATCACCCTCGAATTGACATCAACCAAATCTTCACCCTATGGCTCTATTCGATTTATCTTACCACCTGTTTTATTCATCTTCACAAAATAAATAACTATGTCTTCTACAAATGATAAGTGGCCAAATAGGAAGAGTTTTACCTTACAGGTGTGGCCTGTATTCTCCTCTAGAATCTTGTCTGAAATCCAGACTCCTTCTCAAAGTATGACTTAGAAATTTGAACTCAAAGAGCTACAACTTTGAATGAAATTCTCCTTCTTTTTACGTGGTTTTAAAATCAAATTTTTGTTCATCACCCCATGCAAATAATCCTTCATTATTGACAATATTACTCACCATGATGTGCACCATGTGATAATCCATGATCACCTTCAGTTGGCTACGTCTACCGTATGGAGTGCTCCAGATGCCTTGAGATTAGAAGTTCTGTGACAAACAATCACTTCCGAAGTCTTTGTTGTCAATTGGCCAAAATTTATGGCAGGACCATTGTGCAACCAACAAAATGATTATGGCATTGAGTGTAATAACCACGATCTCCTTCATTCAGGAAAAAACGTACCTAAATATATGTAAATTGACTTGGGTTTGACAGACAGGATGAGGTAATGGTTCAGTCCATAACTGTGGGTGACACATGGGTTCAACATATATTACGACTTGAATCAAACTAACTGACTTCAATACGACACCTATCATTAGATCTAAAAATATTTGAGGTGTATCTACACTATAAAACATGGCTTAACTAAAGTAGATGCATTTTTTCGTTTATTTTCATTAAAAGCAAAGTATGGTTCTAGAAATTCCGGCAGCATTGAAAAAAAATAGAAATAGGAAAATAACAAACTGTCTGAAAGGGATAAAACTGGTGCTTTTGGAAATTCTATTAGTGACCAAAAAAAAATTTGAAATTTTGAATTTTTTTTGAAGTTTAATCCTAAAAATAAAACTATGGAATGGACTCATGACTTAGCAAAGAACTGTGCTAATAGGTAATATGGTGTGGAATTATCATGGTGTAGTCCAAGCTGAGTAGAAAGTTTAGTCGTCATAATGTTTCTAAAGTGGCTACCATGGTTTGTAACGATAGCTTGAGGGACACCGAACCTAGCAATCACATGATTGAATATGAAAATAGTTGAAGTTTCGCTGTCAAACTGTAATGTAGCCGTCGCCTCGGCCCATTTGGTAAAGTAATATAGAATGAGAATAATATACCAATGCCCCCTGCCCGAGTGAGGGTTACATGTAACAAAATCGATGCCCCATTTTTCGAATGGACCAAAAACTATGATTGGGTGAAGAGGAGCGGGAATTGTGACATTTTCTAACCGCAAGAATACAATCTTTGAAGAGTGACGACCATAAATAGCCAGCGCGAAATATATTTTGGGATATGGAAAATCTAGACATATGACCATCACATACTCTAGAATGGCAGTCACTTAAAACCCTTTTGGCTTATTCTTGAGTTATACAACGTCAAAAAATAAAATTGGCACCACGACGATAAAGAGTGTTGCCAACAATATTGTATTTTTGAGACCAGTATCAAATTCTATTTCGACCAGATCATGAAATTTCTAGCCAAAAGGTTTGGGTTTAAATATATATAGTGATATCTCCATACCAAGGTTCTAACGTGATAATTAGAAACAAATATTCATTTGGAAGATGGTCTTCTTCCACGGTTTCGAATTCAATTCAATGTAAGGAAAGTCACATATAAGTTCAAAAAAAATGAGTGATTTCTTAGATTTGGACTTTTCAGATTCCACTGTGGTTTTACGTAATAGTATGTAATGACGAAATCATTGGAAAACTTGATGAATTCCAAGGCCAATTTCTCCACATGAAAATACTTGATCTTTTTCGGTGTGAGGTTCCGACTTAAGTAATAAATCACATGTTCATTGTTGGAGTCATCCTCTTGAACTAAAACCATTCCAATAGTGGAATCAGACATAGCTTAATACAAAAATTAATCTTGGTGATAATTACGTGGATGCAACAACGGTGCATGGGTCAACGCATGTTTGAGTGCATCAAAAGGTTTATCATCAAGCTTGCCTAAAATAAATGGAACATCCTGTTTTAATAACCTAGTGAAACCTTTATTTAACTCTGCATAGTTGAGGATAAAACGACGTAGAAAGTTTTCTTTCCCTTGAAAAATCTGGAGTTCACGAAGAGTGGAAGGAGGAGGTAGATTCATAGTGGCCTCAACCTTCAATGGGTCAACACAAATTCCTTCTTTAGAAACAATGAAACTAATTAATTGTCCTAATTTTACAAAAAATACACATTTGTATGGATTCAAACGAATGTTGTAATGCCTCGTCACATAAAGATAGCACATAAATGCGTAGGATGATATTGTTTGTGTAATGAATGAGCAAGTAACTCATCCAAGTAAGGTTTCACAATGTGTTGGATATTGTGAAATGCATAAGACATAACTCTTTGAAAAGTTGCGGCAACATTTTTTACTCCAAAAGGTAATTTACAATATGAACATTCCCCCCCATGGACATATAAATTTTGTCTTGGGCTAATTGGCAGGGAGTATGTTTATTTGACTGTAACCAGGAAATCCATCCGTAAATGAAAATATTTTGTTTTCGACACAATCATCAACAATTGGTTGATATAAGGGGTGGGATGATCATCTTTGGGACAAGCCTTATTAATATCCCTGTAATTGACACATAATATAATAGTTCCTTGTTTCTTGGTCACTGGAACTATGTTAGATACCCAATCTGTCAAAGGAATAGGATAACTAAATCCCGCACGAAGTAGTTTTCCAACTTCAGCTTTAATAGCAACATATTTTCATAGATGTATTGGACGTACTTTTTGTCTAATAGGTTTAGCATCCGAGTATGTATTAATTTCATGAGTTACAATCTTAGGATCAATTCCTAGAATTTCTTCGAAAGATCAGGAAAGCTCCTGAAATAGGGCTTTGTACATATTGATTTATTCAATTGAGCATGAAGAACCTATATGAATGTTTTCAGTTACTCATTGTTTGATTGATATGTCATTGGAAATTGTCGCGGAAATATTTCCTAAGTTTGTCTCAAAACCCTAATGAAGGATTGACATAGGGGTTTGAGGTTCCTCGACATAATAAATCAGAAATATGGATGAAAAGTCATTTTATCAAGTTCTGGTAGAAAAGAGGATCAATGATGAAGATCGTCCAAAGGTAATTCATCCATTGACAACATTTCCCGAATATTTTCATCAGTTGAAAAAATTTGTTGAAAAGGATCAGAAAAAGATGTCATGGTTAAGCTTGGTAGAGAAGAAGATTCATTACTAACCACATTCATATGATCAGGATCAGTTGATGAAATTTTAGAAATCAATTTTACCACTACATATTCTGATTCATATGCACTTAAAAGGAATCTAATTTCCATAATAGTCCAATTCAGATTCTGAAGGCACATTCCATGGGTCATCAAATGGCATTGTGCTTGATGTAATCATATTGATATTGGAAATAGTTCGAGGTACATTAGGAGGAGGTATATCAAAAGTCCCCATAAGAGCAGAACCCTTAACTAGTCCTACCCCAACATCTTCATAATGGATAACTGTATTTCCAACATGTTGGATACTATCTGTAGAGGTAGGGTTAGATGAAAAGTAAGACAAATAATTGATTTTAACAATATTTCATTTATGAGGAAACATGATTAATTGAAAGACTGATGAAATGAAAACGGTCATAGCATAAGGCCAACTTCGACCTAAGAAAAGGTTGTATTCAAGAGGGGTATCAACAATTCCCACCTCAAGCATACTAGTTTTTCCTTCTACCTTTATAGGTAAATCTTAGAGTATTCCAAATGGAAGAAAACCTCTTCCATCACAGGGTTTAAGAATCATGGGTGAATGATTGATCGGTGGAGAAACAAGAGTTTTCCAACAGGTTAAAGACATAATGCACGTAGATTCTCCCTCGTCAATCACTGCGCAAAAAACTTGCCTAGATTTGATGAAAACAAAAATTTGAAAAGCCATTTGGTGTGGGATTCTAGGCACAAAGTTCTCGAGATAAAATACAATAAGATTATAATCTTTAGGATCAATCGCTCCAATAGATGATAATATAAACTTCCTTTGATATGGAAAATATTGCAACACTTCAAGGGCCGACATTGTTGAAGGGGACATGGCCAAATCTTCAACAATATTATAATTTTGAGCAGCTCTTGGATGTGGATTGAAATCCGATTTTTGAAGTATGCCTTTGGCAGGCGGTTTAATTACCAAATCAAGACTAGGTTTCTCAATGTGTAATGGTTCAGAAACAAGAGGAGTTGATACTGGAGGCTGACTAGATGATTTAGTTTCCTTTCCATTTACAGGACTCTTAGATATATAGTCTTGAGATCGTGTTGCAACCATGACCTTGGACATCATCAGGATATCCGCCGATGAATTGGAAGAAGATCCAATCATTTTGTTTTCTTGTGATGGAAAATGATCTTTAAGGAAAAATGGTGTGGGCGAACCTTTGACAAATTTAGATACCTCGGCCCGATGTGGGTACTCTTTGGTGTAGTGATCCTCGTCACAGATAGGACAGGGATAAAGAGGTTTCTTTTTTTTGTCTGATGGTTCAGTTTTTTCTAGTTTCTCTTTTGGAGAATTGTTCTTTTTATTTTTACCCTTCCCTTTCTTCTTATTGCCAGATGATTTAGTTTTAGGAATAAATGAGTCTATGACATGAATTTCAGTAGAAGTTTCTTGGGAAGAGTCTCCTTTGGGTGAATCAGGTAAAGTTATGATTGGAGTAGTATATTTGTATTGTTTCTTCTTACTCTTTGATGTATTAACTGTACTGATTACACCATCTGCGGCACGAGAACCAGAAGGAGTTGTAGTAAGTTGACCTGAAGGAGGTAAATCAGGAATTTTTTCATACAAAGTACCAGACTGTGTGTAAAAAAGGTCTAGATACTGGGATTGAGCGATAACCTTCTCTTCTGTTACATCGCCTCCTTTAGCTACATCTTCAGTAATCTTAGGGAGTAATGATTTGATGAACCATTTAGCAAAAATTTGATCTGGGATGGAAACTTTGACTAAGCGGCGTCTACGTCGCCATTCATGGATGTGATATGAAATATATGTAGACGTACTTTGTTTAAGTGAAGTCAAAATTTCCATGCCATTATCATAATGAACTTGTAACTGAAAATGAGTAAGGAAAGAAATTGTTAAGGCATTGAAATTGTTGAAAGATCCTCGTGGTAACTCAATGTACCACTTTGTGACTAAGCCAATCAAATTTCTTTGAAAAATTCTTAAACGAATAGAATCATCGATCAAAGAATTGGATGCACGCCATAAATTATAAGTCATAACATGGTTCAAGGGGTCTTCTCCTTATTTTCCTTCAAACTTTGGAATGTCACTAGGCAACTTAGTACGCATTTTCAGCCAAAACAGAAGATAGTAAATTGGATCATTCATTAACCGAGACAAGTCTAGTAAATCTAAAGTTGTAATGAAAGGTAACCGCCTGTTAGGGTCTTACTGAGTGAATTGATAACCCAAAGAGACAATACTAGTACCTAGAGGAGGATATCTAGGAAAACCTGGGATAGCTTGAGCAGTTGGTATACCTCCAGGGTATCCAGGGGTAGCCATACCGAGTTGAGATTGAGCTGTTATTTGATATGTATAACCAGGGTATGGTTGGCTCTGTAAATCTGGATTTTGTCCCACTTTTCCATATTGTAATTTCCCTTGAAATGACTGGATTTGAACAAATTGACCTTGAAATGTTGAACTACTGTGGGTTGTCCCTGAATAGTTTGACCTGTAAAAATTTTCCCTTGAATAGGTTGACTTACAAAGGGTTTTCCTTGAAACGTTTGACCTGTAAAAGGTTGAATTGCTTTCATATTTGTTACACTAGGTTGTCCCATAGAATCTTAATGAATCGACTAGAATGTAGATCCATTTTTGTGGGTATTAGTATGAGGGATAGCCTGCGTAACAATTGGCATTGACATTTGACGAGTCCTAGAAATAGAGACATGAGAAACTCTTGGGATAGGTGTACTTGGTTGTTGAACATAAGTTTGCACAACATATTGGATAGGAGTACTAGGAGTACTCAGACCAGCTTGCTGACTACTTGGCGTAGATACCTTTGGGGTAATTTGAAATGCACCTTGAACAGGGTGTTGGACTCGGGTGTAACCAAATTTTCAAACTGGTTGAGCATGTTCATTGTAAGGAACTTGCAATGTAGGTTTCAAATATTTTTGAGTAAACAAAGGGTTCCACATAGTTTTTATCCATGGGTAAGGAGTTCCCATTGAAGGTTGTGATGCATAGGGTTGACCATAACTAGTTTGAGGCATTGGAACATAAGTTTGATAATTACTAGGAATATGTTTCCCTAAAACCATTGGATAGGTTCCGGTAAAAGGTTGTCCTTCCTAAAAATACTAATTCCCTTGAAAAGGATGTTGCCTTTGAAGAGGTTGTTTCCCTTGAAAAGGTTGTTTCCCTTGGAGAGACTGCTTCCCTTGAAGAGGCTGCTTCCCTTCATTAGGGTAATTTTGAGGTCTAAAATGGGCCTCCTAAGGAAATTATAAAATAATAGTGGAAATAATAAAATAAGATTTGATTACATCATCAAATTTTAGAGAGAGAAAAAAAAACTATTTTTTCAACTCATATTTTCAACTTATTTCCCTATGGGTTTACTCAAATTTCAGGCAAAAACACTCGTTGGATTTGATTCCTCATCCAATGTGTTGTTCAATCTTTAGCATTAGTCACAGGTGTATTAAAGGTTGGAAAAGCCACACATTAATGTTTTATATCAAAGAGGAAAATGTTCCAAAAAGTGGGTCGAAAAGAGATAAGGTAGTGAAATTCGCATGTATTAAAGCCAATGGGTAAATAACGCGAAGGGTGGAGTGTAAAACCATAAGTAAACAAGAGGTATAAAAGTAAAGGGGATGCAACGCTAAACACATGACCGATGTATTAAAAGGAGCCGCTGCCACATGAGAAAGCACGTGGGGAAATTCTGAGGGGGTCAAGCAGTGGGGGAAGGACGAGGTCCATACCCCCGCGAAATGGTGACACGTAGCGTGGGGACTCAATGCTAAAAAGGAGGCAATACGAGGTTGCTGCGTGGCGGTGACATGGCAAACCATAAGGTGGACCTTTTCGGTCGGGGAAATTCATGTGTTTATTTGGCGCAGGAAATCACACGCTGCAAGGGTTGGTTAGCATATACACAGGGAATAGGTAAGGTAAAGTTTATTAGATCAGCTGGTACTGAGACCCATACCAGCCTTAAACCCGACACGAGGCGCCCACCTACACCCTTACAACCCCAAATCCCCGCGCACCACGTGTCTCAGTGTCAGTGTCCTTACGACACTCGCCTTCAGTCATCCTACTCACCCGCCCTTTGAGCTCTAACAGTCTGCTCACTTTCGTATTTCACTCCAGTAAAAGGACACAGGTTACTATCCACGGAAAATACCAAGTAGGGAAGAGCACCTGATCTACCCCAGTCACTGTCAGGGTTCCCCGCGTCGCTTTCCCGAGTAGTGTCACCCTCTGTTCAGGTATTCCATTCTCCATTTTCCCTTTGTTTCCTTTCTCTTTTTCGAATTCTTAAAATGTCAGCCATGGGGAGGGGAACGCCCAAGAAGAATGAGCCAGAAACTCCCTAGGTGTGTGAGTCTAGGAACCCCCCTGGTTTTGAACCCCTCTATGACTTGCAGTCTGGTATCTGCGACCCGAAATACCCTTTTGACATACGCAGTATCAAACCTCTGCTTTTCGGCCGCCATTGCAAGAACGCAGACCGTTTCCGAGTTGTTGTGTCGGGCTTCTACCACCAAATCACCCCCCAGGTCCATTCTTGTATTGATTTCATCACCTGGCTCAGAGATGCCTTTGATGTACATCAGGGCGCTTTCGTTTCCCCTCAGGGGAATAAGGTTTTTTCCCTTTCTCCCGATGTTATCAGACAGGCCCTTCGTTTCCCTGCTAGCGACACATATATCAGCTTCAAAGATGAAACCTTGGTAACCCAGTTCAATAAACAGCCGAGGGAAGCCCGTCGTGCCTTTATATCTTCCATAACCGTCGACCATGCAGCTTCCCTGCCTACATTAGAGCCGTTTTCACTAAGTTTGTTTGTCGAAGAGGTTCGACTTGTTCTCTCTCTCATCGCTGGCCTTTTGGGGATAGGGAGACCGGAAGACATTTCTATGGTATGCGTACGCTTCTTATGGCTCATGTCACAGAATGGGGTTGTCTTGGACATTCTTGGTTTCCTCTCCTTGACCATCCTAACCCAATTCCAAGAGCTCTCACAAGCCCGCTAGTTTCGCTTCTGCTCAATGGTGTTCTACCTCTTCTTGTTCCAGCATGCAGATAAGTTCGACCATTTGGGGTTAGACAGGGTCTATTCTGAGAATTCCCAACCCAGACCAGTCTTCGACTGAAACTTCTCCGTCCATCAATTACCTAAGGGAGAGGGCTATGCGAACTTTGTGAACACTTTCATGTCCATCGCCTATACCATCATCCACGATTCGCCTTCCCCTAGGGTTTTCCCAGAAATGAAACGCTGGCTGCAAGCCGGGAAATACCAGTGTACCGGAGATTGGTTTCTTTCTGAAGACTGTACTGAAATTCGGGTCTATGGAGCCGAAGTTGCTCCATACAGGTTGCCAGTTTTCCCTGTCCGACGAGTTTACGCCCTCGAATACATCCGGCAGGCCCTCAAAGCCGACCAGCTCCATTTTTGTCCCCGCTAAGAAAGGCTACATCCTAAGGCTTCCTACCCAAATCGGCCCCTTCGTGGTAAACTCGAGACATGCCCTCCCAATTGCTGAAAAAATGCTGCAAAATATGGACCTGACGTTGGGGAAAAGCTGGGCTTATGACCCACGAGAAATCATTTAAAATAAAAGGAAAAGGAACAGGTCTACGCCCTACATACAAGAGCCGAGGCCATTTATGGAATGGAGGGCTAACCTCGAAACTTGGCCCTTGTTTTCGCAGATGGAGACGGATTCATCTGCTACAGGGGAAGAGGAGGAAGTGAACAGGGGCGCCGGTGAAGAAGAGGCAGGTACCTCCGGAGCAGCACCACCGCCCAAGAGGCAAAGGACAACCACTAGTGAAGCGGAAGTCATAGGGGAAGGGCAATTACTGGAACCCTTCACGAAGTTTGGTGAATTCGATAAAGGCAAGGCAGGGATAACAGTGTTGAGAGACAGCGCCGCCTCCTCCGATTACACAGAGGTTACGCAGGCCATCATCGAGCACACTTCGTCCAGGCCAAGCGAAAGGGAGTAGACGAACAAAGTAATCCAAGACAGGTACAAGGCTGAATTAGGGGGGTATGTGGAAAAGTATCATACCAGGCTCTCCGCCTCTATCAATGCGGACACTGAAAGCCTGGTATTGTCTATGGCGGAGGCCATCCTGGACCCCAAGTCTGATGTTCCCAGCTATAAAGTGCTTGAATTGGCCATTGACCTGCAGAAGGTGCTGACCAATGACATGTGCGACCTGTTTCAAACAGTCTGCGACATGATGAAGGATAAACTAATGCAGCTCACCCTCGCATTAAGGAAGCTAGAACAGAAACAGGACCAGCTAAGGGCATCCTTTGTAGCTGAAAAAGTTTCTTGTCGTGCCAACGCACACCAGGTGCGTGATCTCCAGGACCAAATCAAGAACTCAGATGAAGGAGAAAAAGGAGCACAGGCAGCGCTCATAAAGCAGTTGCAGAAGGAAGTTGCATCCGCAAAAAGACAGGCTCGTATTCCTGCCTCGCATCATGTTCAGACAGCGGAATTGGTACAGGCGGAGGAAGAAAAAGCAGAGTTGTCCGCCAGGTTATCCAAGGAGAGGGAAGAGAAAGAAAAAATGGCTGAAAAGATCAGCGAGTTACAAGACAAAGCAACAGAGCTACAAGCCAGGTGGGATTCGCACAGCTGCCAGACGACTGAAGCGTCAAGTGAAGCCAGCTCATTGCCAGCACAACTGTCCACAGCCAGAGCTAAGATTGAAGTACCGGAGAAACAAGCATCCACTGCCAGACAAAATATCGCAGAATTGGAGAGCTCCCTGGCCGAAAATGCCAGAACATTCGAAGGGCTACAGAAGGAAGTTGAGCACAAGAAAAGGGTCATGGCTGAGCAGCAGAAAAACATTGCTGACATGAGAAGTCGAGCAAAGGGGAACCTCACCCTTCTCGAGGCTAGAAGCATAATCCGGTTAGACATAATCACGGCTGTAACCGAGCAATGGGAGTTTTTGACAATGATAGGGGAGCTCAAGTATACTTTTCCCTATCTCAGTAGAAAGTTACAGGAGGCAGGGGCTGATCTGCCTAACAGAGCTCAACATGCTGGGGATTACAACTCATTTATTTACGCATTAAGGGCAAAAAAATTGGAGAAACACAGTATCTCCAGCCGATTTACAGAGGTCATCGAATGTCATAAGATCATCAATAAGGAGAAGGCCCGAGCAGCAGCTTCAAGAGCCCTTCAATAGGTGGGCGACAGTGTCGAACGGTTTGATGAGGTATGGGATGAAATCACGATAGCCAGACTCCCTTCCTACTGGGAACCGACCGCCCCTACTGTGATTTTGCCTCTGGACCAATACACAGCGCGCTTGCAAACAAAAAGAGAACGGACTGACCTCCAGATGGGAAAAGCGACTCAACTCAAAGCTGACACAATTGTTACGGTCCTTCAAAAGGAGTTTAATCTCCTTTACATGATCAGGCACCAACTCCCTACCGAGGCAGGTTTTCACGCTCTCGGCGAAGCCTTCATCGAGGTGGAGGGGCTCTCAGCGATGCCCGAGCCAACTGTGGAGAGTCAGCAGAGACTGACACAGTTTATGAGTCAGCATACCAGTTCGTCCGCTAACATGCCTCCGCCTGAATTAGCAACTGCTTCCACTCAGCCTCGCCAGTGATTTTTCTGTCAACTCATGATATGGTCTTAACGACCTATTTCACTTTTACTTAGTTTATTTCTTTTATTGTTCCGAGTGGGTTCTTTTCCCCCACTCTTGCATTTTACTTTTTACACCAAACAGTTGTTTAAATTTCTGTTTTGAAAATGGCCGAGGGCCTGTTTACACATGATGGGAGGCTTGATTCCCCATCACGAAATTTTGTTGTTATGAAAGTGACATCTAACAAATTTTGCCCATGCGAAGAAGATATTTTCCCCAAATATCTTCTCGCTGAAATGGAAGGAATCCTATATAAAGCAGATCAAAGGAGAAAGAAAGGTTCCAAAATTTTGAGAAAAAGTAACTGTGTAGGATCTTCTTGATTGGTTATTTTGTGAACGTCCCAATATGCATGCAAAGAGCCCGTAGGGCCTCAATGAAAAGGAGTTTTTTTTCGGATAAGGATTCTGGCTTCGATTATTCGCAGTGTGTTATTCTGTCTGGTGTGTTGTAGTGTTGTTATTCATTTTGTTTATATCCATATATCTGGTATTACATTCTGGAATGCGAGTTGATGGCTACTTTCTGTTATGAATTTATCCCTGTGGATACTTATTTCATTAGCTTTTCGGCACTTTAAATATGGCTCAGGTGTAATATGTTGTTCCATTCTCACCCCATTCACATTTCTGCTATATTGAATGTTATGAAGTATTATTTACGAATGTGGTTATCATGTATGGATTCTTAATGTTTAAGCCCACCACATGTTAACGTATGTTTTTGAATACTGTCTTTATAGCAATTAATATCTCCTTTCATCTACATTCTCAGTTGATACCTTTTATATCATCCCTCTCTGTGAACTATTCGAGAATCTAGCCCTTGCTACAACAGACGGTCTTGGAATTGTCTTGTGCATTTATGTTGGGGCTTAACATCTTGCTTATTCAGAATTGTCTCTTCAGCTTTAAGCTTCTGAAATATTGGATACCACTGAAATTTTAGTTTTCTCACTTGAAAAGAAATAGTCCGAGAGCTCGGTCTTGATGAGATCCTTCTCACTACATAATCGTGTTTCTCTGCTATATAAGATGTCCTAGGCACTGGTCTATGGCAACTCTAGGCTGTCTCTAGGAGTTACAACACAATGAATACCCATGTTGCATACTTTAGATGGACCCAACTACACGACAAATGAGAAATACATGAAAAACATGATTACAATCACGTTTTTCATGTATTTCTTATTTTTCGTGTAGTAGGGTCCATCAAAAGTATGCAACATGGGTACTCCTTGGATTAGGAATTAAATTTTGCATCCAATGAGTACTCCTACTCAAAATTTGAGTAAAAATTAGGGAGATAAGTTGAAAATACGAATTGAAAAAGTAGTTTTATTATTTTATTATTTTTATTATTTTTGCTTTTTTACTCCAAAAATGGTGAATCATACCCCATGGTTGACATCATCATCTTGACTCTTATTGGTTCTTATAAATTTTATTTTGGTTGTACATTTTTCTTAGGAGGCCCTTTTTAGACCTCAAATTTCCCCTAATGTGAAGAGGTTGCTTCCCCCCAAGAGCTATATAACTACCTTGTGAGCCAACTTGAGGGATATTCTCGGAAAACATATATACATGTTCTGTCATAAAAGGTCGGGTGGTAGACTCAAATAGACCAGTTGATATAGTAGAAGTTTCAGAGAATGGAGATGCTCCTGAAAAAGTGTAAGAAAATGACTAGTACCAAGCAGGAATAGAAGGACTGCCATACAAAAATCTTTTTGGTGAATAAGAAAAGATAGATGACTTAGTAGACATGCTTTCAGAAGTCATGTTACTATTCGTGGGTAAAGAGTATTATGGGATTTGGTGTTGTGGGTGAACGTAGCCAGAGTTATGTAAAAAATCAGTGAATTGGTGATACCAAGGATCTAGTCGAAAGGGAATAAAAGGGTATATTGTTTCACTAAACCTCAAATCTAAATATTGTTGAAGAGAGGGAAGTGCAATCTCTTCTTCTTCGTCAAATACTTCTTCAATGTTGATAAGGCGAGAAGGAAGATTCTTAGTGATGTGAAGCTTTACTCGAGGTGAATGAGGATGACTAAAAGTCGAGGTTATAAGATCCGAAGGTGACTCAGATGAAGTGAGATCAGACTGAGGCTTAGATATTTCTGATTCAGTGAGTTGTGTATCTGACAACTAACTAGTGATAGATTGAATTGTAATTACTTTAGAAATTTCTGGTTGATCTTGTTTTGTTTCAGTTATCTGAGGTTGATTAACTTTGAAATCAGGATGTATTATAATAGATGATTCTCCTTGCTTAGTAGACCTGGTTCCTGATGACTGAAACCTTTTAGTTTTTATTTTTTCCAATTTGCTGGGTGTATATTTAGGGGGTTTCCCCTACATTCGACGTGAATGTCTTGGTAATTCAACCACGGTTAATTGCTTTAACACATGAAATAATTTTTTTTCAAAAGAATCACACTTAAGGCCTCTAACAATAAAACAAATGAACAGGAGCTACAAAATATAAGAAGAAATCCACACACAAAAAATATGTTTCCACAATAAAATCACTAGTTGGTGATGAAATCCAACCTCACAGAGATTAATGTGGAAAAATAGCGGTTGGAAAAATTACCCTGAAAACATGCTTAATGAAAGAGTCTCGTGCAAGTAACTCCACTATTTCATCTCTAAGTGAAGGCTACCATTCGGAAAGTCGAAGTGAGTCTAGTCAACGTCTTCTCCAGGTATAGTGGGACCTTCCCTCCACCGTCACCTTGGGAAAAATCCTAAATATTATGGCCACTAAGGTCACCAAATGAGACAATTGAACCTGGGGGAAGAGTTTGTGGCCCGATATACATGCAAGGGCAGAGTATCAAAGCTCAATCCCCTTGAAATATCCTCGTCATGGTAAATACGAGGTTTACTAACAAGCGATCCCAGACTCCTTGACAATGGTTAATCTGAGGCTTACCATTTGTATTATGTGCACATATTCTATCTTCACTAATGAAGTAGGTGCGATTACTCCATTGGGTTCGACATGACCTCCTTCTTGACTCTTTTAAGAAGAGCTTCCCAGATCACAATTGCACCAATTGGATTTTCCCTACCACAAGACGCTACTTGTTTTTTTAATCTTTTTTGGAAAGTTTATTACTCCCTATTCCAAAGCATTAGTCCCGAGCTAGATTGATAGAATGAGCCCTAGAAAATGTGAAAATATCTCGATCAATTTCATTAAGTCCTGTATAAATTTGGATGTTGTTTACACAGAGAGGTATGGAAATGAAACTCAATGATATTGTGACCGACTCAAAAAATACTCTAAATGCATCAATAATAAAAATGAAATTCTTGTTTTGATGAATTTCTATTTAAGATAAAGTAGAAGGACTTTTGGACTCAAAGAAGTTCAAATTTCCTAAAACATCCCATAAAAGTTATTTTTCATCAAGAAACAAAATTCGTTTTTAAGCATGACCAATACAACTTTGTGATGAAAATCTTTGTTGATTACAAAGCCAAAATATACAATTTTATGAACAAACAATTTTCAAAAGAAAAATCAAGTAGAAAAACCCTAAAAAATGTAAAAATTTCAAAAATTAAAGCTCTTAACTAATAATACTAAATAAGATACCTATAAGTGTATTTTTATCATTTATTTTAGTTGAAATCAAAACAAATTGTATTTTTTTCACTTTAACAAGCAAAAAAAAATTCATAAAAGACTAATTTTGAGAGAAATCACACTTTGGTAATCTAGAAGTTTTCCTTTTTCAAATGAGAAAGAAACAATCACTCTAACAAACAAGGCTGAAAAAACAGCTGGTAGCTCTAGATGGAAATGGAAGAAAACCAGTAATCTAGGTAGTGAATCTATTTTCTCTAAAAGATAAATTTATCAAACTAGGGCAAACCCTACCCAAATGTGAAAAAAGGATGATTTATCAAAAATACTCTAAGGTAATTAGGAAGATTTCACAAACAAACTATGAGAGTTGGTATAAATAAGGTTAAACCTCAAGAAATTTGTTATCTGACACAGAGAGAAAATATTAATTTTTTCAAAAATTCTCAGGGGGTGTGCAAGTTGTTAGTACAAACCAGTGCACACGCACACTGAATTAAACTGCAAACTTGCATAGTTTTGTGTTCTGTTTATCACAAAAAATAGCATATGGTAGAGAAATTATAAAAAAAAACACGAGGCTTTCTAATTCAGAGAATCCAAAAGGTCTTAAACCCAACCACATTTAGAAAAAGTCAAACTAGAAAAATTGGAATGCTAAAACAAAAAATCAAGAGAAAACTAAGTCTGTATCCCTAGCGGAGTCAGAAATTTTTTTTCTGGATAAATCCTTCTTGCAGACAAGAGAGATATCCCTAGTATCCCAAACAAATAACTAAAAGCAAACAACCAGTTTAATACCTCTTTTCCTAAACTATTATCATTAATATTATCATAACTTAGAAACGAGGAGGTTATGCTCCTACCTTCCAATCAGATGTTTGAAGTAGACCTCGCCTTTCGTTCCAAAGAAGTCCTTCAATGTTGACAAGAAACTAAAATCACAATCATGCAAAGAATCAAAAGCACCTACAATATATAATAATCCAAAATACTAGTTTAACTTAATGATCAAGGAGATTAAGAATTTTCATTGTTTTAATGAATTTAAAAACAACACAATGAGAAAAAGAGATCCATACGTTTTATCAAGAATTATAAAGAGAAATATTACAACCTTAGCCTTGATGTTGTACATATTTCTCCCGTATTCCTTCATAATCGTGCTCCTCGGTTTGACAAGCTTTACTCTCTAGAATGACCAAGATAGGTTTATCTTCAATGAACTCTTATACAATATACAATATCTGAAGTACAAATTTCCAAAATCTACCCTACTCCTTAAGCTTCAACTAAATTTATAGGAGAAATTGAGGAGGTTTAGATCCATCAATAGAGGGATGAGATCCTCTAATGAAGGGATTAGGGTTACTTTATCCAAGGGGATAAGTTCCATGACTGGAGATTAGCTCGAACTGGCACGACTCAAGAGGCTTTTAGTTGGAAGAATATTCGCCCAACTATGCTTCTAGAAGTTACTTTCTCTTGTTTACTTTATTTTAAAGGGGTGCAGAGGTGTTATGGGTGAAAAAAGCGTAGATTTCCACAACTAATAGAGGAAGTATAAACACATGCATAGGAAGTGACCAAAAAAAGCGCGCAGGCAACCTTTAAGAGTTTTTAATAGATTTTTCCTAGTTTACAAAACTTGGTTCATGAATATAATTTTTTTGACTTCTAAGGATGCATCAGTATGGATGGTGATAGATCCATATTGACAGTCAAATGTCATGGTGACATAATTCAACCTATCCCATGAAAGGGATAGGGACTGTGACCCTTCATTTAAATGAAGGTTAAGCCCTCCGTTTACAATATGTGCTATACATACCTGACTTGAAGAATAATCTGGTGTCTATATCTGCAATGGAAGACAAAGGTTTCAAGGTGGCATTCATCTATGG
Organism: Pinus albicaulis; assembly: GCA_034641835.2. NCBI lineage: Eukaryota > Viridiplantae > Streptophyta > Pinopsida > Pinales > Pinaceae > Pinus > Pinus albicaulis. Next base: position 135,098,556 of record CM076570.1, on the reverse strand, counting down.
AAAGGTACGCATTTGGAAGAGGAACTTCAAAGAAGCATTCAATCTTGGTTTCAGGGTTGATACATTATATCAAGTTGGAGGAAGTCTGTTAGGGGGCATGACATGCAACACAACTCTTCAATCCGAGCTATGGCACTGGATGTTTTCACACCTTCATTATAAAGCCCTTCCCGAAGTAAGGAAGGTAGTGATAGGTATTCCTGATTTCAAAGATGATCATGAAGATGTATGTCATGGTTGTGCCAAAGGCAAGCATACAAAGGGACCATTCCCCTCAAGTGTCATGAATACATCTAATATTTTACAATTGATTCATTATGATGTATCTGGTATGTTGTCTATAACATCCTTTGGAGTATACTTATATTATATCAATTTTATATATAACTTCTCCTGAAAAACTTGGATATACTTTCTGAAGAAAAGGACGAAGCATTCAAGTGGTTCTGCACATTCAAGGCCTTGGTTGAAAATAAAACTGCGAAAAAGATCAAAATTTTGAGGACTGACAATGGAACCGAATATGAGTCAAATGAATTCACTAACTATTATAGGGTTCGCATTAAGAGGGAGACCACTAATGTGTACACTCTCAAACAAAATGGTGTTTCTGAAAGACATAATATAACCATTTTGGAAGTTTCTCGTGCCATGCTTTATGACTAATGTCTTTTGAAGTTCCTATGGGAAGAAGATGCCAACACCATTGTGTATGTTAAAAATAAATGCCCACATTCTGAATTGGACTCCAAAACTCCCGAAGAAGTTGTCTCTGGTAAGAATCCTGATGTCTCTCATTTTAGAGTTTTTGGAAGTCTCGTATATTTTCATGTGCCGAAAGAAAAGAGAAGCAAGTTGGATGCTTTTGGAAAGAAGGGAATGTTTGTGGGCTGCATTGAAACCTTGTAGGCATATAAAATTTAAGTTCCTGGTCAAAGAGAAGTGGAGATATGTCATGATGTCACCTTCAACGAATATGTTTCCCTCAATAATGTTATAAATCTTCCTATCTAAAAGGAAGACAAAGAAGAAGAAGAAGTTGGAAGGCAGGAAGAACCGAAGGATGAACCGATGCCCGAAGTTGAAGGTACGATGGATCCTATAGATCCACCTTCTTCAAATGAAAGGAGACCCTCATGGCCTAGAGACACTCTTGAAGATCCAGAGATACATATTGCTCCAAGGGGAAATTTTCGTGAAAATAAGAAGTTGAATAGGTAGCAAGGGTACCTAGCAGCCATGAGCACCATTGTATAATCTGAGTCTGGAACATTTGAAGAAGCCATGAAGCATAAATTTTGGAAGGAAGCTATACACGAGGAATATGAGTCAATCATGAAGAATGATGTTTGGGATGTCATCCCTAGACCGAAGGACAAATCTGTTATCACCTCGAAATGGATCTTCAAGATCAATCATGGAGCCGATGGAAGTGCTTAAAAGTACAAGGCAAGATTTGTTTCTTGAGGCTTCTCTCAAAAGGAAGGAATATATTATGATGAAATATTTGCACCTGTTAGCCGATACACTACCATCTGATCGGTCATTTCCCTTGTTACATCGCAAGGATGGAGTCTACATAAGATGGATGTGAAGATTTCATTCTTACATGGCTCAATCAAGGAAGAGGTATATGTGGAATAACCTCTGGGTTTCGATGTTCAGGATAGAAACAAACATGTATGTAGGTTGAAGAAATCCCTCTATGGGTTGAATCAAGCCCCCAGGGCTTGGTATGAGAAGATTGATAGCGACTTGATGAGGTTGGGCTTTACTCAAAGTGATGTTGATCCAAACCTTTATTTTAAGGTTGATTATGACAAGACTCTCTTTGTGGTTCTCTATGTGGACGATCTCTTCTTGACAGATGTTGACCCTCTCATTCATCAATGTAAGAGGTAGCTAGCTTCTAAGTTCGAGATGAAGGACCTAGGACCAATGCACTATATCCTAGGCTTTGGGTCTAGAAAAACGCAGGCGAGATTTTCCTTTCTCAAGGAAAATATGTTATGAAGCTGTTGAACCTCATAATTGTCCTTTCTCTAAAATCCTTTCTCATCACTTTTCCTCACCTTTTCATAAATCCATACACTCCAATCAATGATAAATGTTATGTTTTATCTCAGGGAATGCATTTTAATGATTTCTATGTTATATTCTAAAGTTCTTGTTATTTGAATGGATTTTTGTAACTCAGCTACAAAATGCAGCCTATTCTGTAGCTAATTATTGTTTCCGTAGCTACTTTTATGGTTTGATAGGTTCAGGTTCCAAGGAGAGAATAAATGAACGAGCCACATAGGCATCTCCAGAATGATCCATATATAAATTTCGTCCTATCCACTTGATCTAAATCGACAGAAAAGGGTGCCTATGATCGTGGTCAAAGTCTACTCAAAGGACGTAAGGTGAGAGTAAAGAAATCTTGATTTGCTATGTCGTATAAAATCAAGAGTTAACCATTTAGAATTTACTTCTATGATTTGATTGTTTAAATACCGGTTGTTTAAAGACCAAAGACAAACTTAATTTCTAAAAACATTGTGTATGTTTTAGACTCTGTTCTTTTTCATAATACAGAGATTGTTTTCGTGGTTCTAGTTTCTTCTTAATGCACGTATAGTCAGATAGGATCTCAACCTATTCTGTCGCAGAGGGCCCCTACACAAGAGGGGATTTTTTTCATTGGTTGTTTTAGTTTAATTTTTGCTCTGTTTTGTCAATTCACAAGTCGATTAATATTGTGTTGCAACTTTTAGATTAATATCAGAGATTCAGTTTATGAATGATTTCTTAGCATTAATTTTATAATGAATGTGTAATCTTTTCTTTCTTAGAACATCTCAAGAAGGTAGATTATTATATTTTCCAACTGGATTATGTTTGAGGAAATAGAGCTCATAGTTGTTTAGTTTCCTTTCATGTTCTTACACTGATTTCGTAGATTAGATATTCAATTCACTACAAGGAAACGACCATCTAGCAGATGTTTTTGAGGAACCCCACAGAAAAATACCCCATACATCCATTTTTAGCGGAGGTTACTAGAGGAGGTTTGTGGGCAGAGGGTTATGCGGATGTTTTCCGATCGGTGCGCTTATCATTAAACGTCGCCCCGGTGCTCTGCAATACTGAAAGCACCGGTCGGCACAAAAACATTGGCACATCGGACACTGTGCACTCCATACAGACCCGCCTGGTGTGTTGTATTATTCTATAGCACCGGTGCGTCCCACTTCTTCCGCGCCGGTGCATTATAAAACACCGTGCCAAAACCTAAACTGCCCAGTGCGGTAGAATGAAACCGCACCGGTGCATCATAAAACAATGCGCCAAAACACAAACCCACCAGTGTGTTTGTGAGAAATAGCACCAGTGCACCTATAAACCATGCACACCGGTAAAGGGTTAAATTAAAAATAAAATTACGGCAAAAAACTCAGATTTTTCATTTTTCCAGTGCTCCTGAGCTCTCAATTACCGGTGCGTGCTCTACCATAGAACGCACCGGTGCACATAAAAAACTGGCACACCAGACAGAGTGCGCGACGTACACACTCGCCCTGGGCGTCCAATTATGGTAACGCACCGGTGCTTCACTACTCTTCCGCGAAGATGCATCATAAAACACCGTGCCAAAATGAAAACGAATGTGCCGGTTCATTCTTGTCCAAGAGCACCAGTGCACCTCTAAAACGCATGTACTGGAATAGCGTTAAATAAAAAAAAAATTAAGGCCAAAAAACCGGTGCTTTACGACTATTCCACACCAGTTCTTTACGAATATTCCACCCCGGTGCACCAAACAACGTGCCAAAACTGAAACATCCCAGTGTAGTGTTAGCGAACCGCCCCGGTGCATTATAAACAATGCGCAAAATGTGGCACCGCCTAGTGCGCTAGTAAGTAAGCATACCAGTGCGCCTATAAAACCCCGCGCACCGAAATAGGGTTAAATAATAAAAAATTTACGGCCAAAAAACCACATTTTTCACTTTCCTCAGTGCTCCAGAGCTCTCAAGCACTGGTGCCATTTCCCATTCTCTGAGCTGCCCTGACATCGGTGCCCTCATTGTACCCATTGCACGCACTACTGCTCTGCATTGGCCACCAATTTCTAGCTTGCATTTTGAAAGACGGTGGACAAATTTTCTTTTGCAAATTTTACAGCCAATATGCCTCCTTGATGGCAAAATATACAGGTATTTTTCTAGTTTTTCCATAATTAAGCCTTTTAGCGGATTAGAATTTTAAATAAATTTAAAAATAACCATTAAAAAAAAGAAAAAAAAATTGTCACGCGGTGCGCCAGAGCCATTCGGCTCGCACCAGATTGCGGTGCTGCTTGTAAAATTTACAGGTCGCACCGCCACCGATGCTAACGGTATCCGCATTGTTTTCGAGGTGGTACCTAAAGGCACCCTACATAATTTTAAATTAAAAAAAATAAAATGCGGTGCACTCATTTAGCCAGGTGCACCGTTGACCAAGGGAATCCTAGTGTAGTGTGTTGACGGTATTATCCGTCTTGGTATATGTCAGCGCACCGCATTCTGCATTCCAAGAGGGTTAATGGTGCGGCCAGGTAAAATACCGCACCATAGACTATGTAATTATTATGAAGTTGGTGCGCTGACACGACTATACGCTCTGGGGAGTATATTTCAGTCAGCACACTGCTCAAAAGTGCTTGAAAAATAGACAGCTGCACCGAGGTTGGTGCATTGTATTTCATTAGGGGCACTGGGAACGGGGCGCTACAAAATTAAGGCGCATTTCCCCCGATGCGTGACTGTTTTTGTGGCGCATAGACTGGTATTTTTTTTTTTTTCAATATATATATATATATTCCTAAATACATGTCTGTTTTAATAAAAAAAAATTATTTAATATGTCAATGATTCAAAGAGAAGAGGAGGAATAGTAGCAACAACAGGCTGAACAATATGACATGATTCGCCAATGGGAGGCCCGAAAGAGGGAGAGAGATGCATACCCTCGTCCTATTACAACAGATACTTAGGGGATCCTTAGGTAGGTAGGCCTCCTCAAGTTCTATGAGGAGGCTACTTCCTTAAAGGCCCATGGTGTGTTTCTAAGATATCTTATCCACAGGTGGAATTCCCATCGACAAGCTTTCCAGGTTGGTGCTTACCAGTGGTACACACCCATTGAGGAGGATATTTATTTTATTACTAGACTATCGAGGAGAGGGGTGGATTTTCCCTCATTCCCAGACGTGCTAGCTGGTTGTGTAGCACGGAGGCAGTTAGTTTACTCCCAGAGATACATTGGAGCACATTTACAGTCTCCTTCAGAGTTTCAGGTACCTGGAGGTCAATTACGTACAGGTGCATTTGGTAGACAGGACATTTAGTGCCTCTCACTTATCATTTCGACCATTTCTCACAACACCAGTGATGAGCAACGCATTAGTTGCTTGATTTTACATTATGTTGATTCTTTAGTATAGTAGCCACGACTTGTTAGGTGGTTTGCCATTTTTTTGCGGAAATTTATTACGACCTTAGATAGATGTCGTGCTCATGCACAAGGGAGGGTCAACTTCCCTTTTTCTTCAGAGCTGTTTTGTTTTTTTTTTGAGAGGTTTCCAGAGATGAGACCCAGTTTTTTTCGAAAACCTCGTAGGCCGATGTTCGAGGCTCGGATGCACATGTGGGGACAGATGATGCCCAAGAGGGGAGACACTATGTTTCCAGCCAGGATATCGCATGATGCACTGGACTTACTAGCCAGTGTTGGCGGACTACATCCCTTCATTTTGGTCCCATGTCCTTATGTTGGATTAGATTGGCGAGGGTGTCCAAACATCCTCTTCACAGATGATGAGCCACCAGATGATAGAGGTAATATTAGTATTGTTTTATTTATATTTATTATAACATGTTCTTTAACTTGTTTTTATTAAATTGTGTAATGAAATTGTCTAATTATTGTTATGTACTTGTATATATTTTGCAGACATTGGCTCTTTTGATGGCGAGGAGATGCCAGATCCAACACATGAGCTAGGTGTTGACCCCGATGATGATCAGGACATGGTCGATGCCGAGGATGATCATGATCAAGATGAGGTCGGTGCAGCAGAGAGACATGCTCCTGCTCATGGTGCACTGGTACCGCCTTTTGCTAGGCGCGATCAACCTGAGACTAGATATAGGATGGAGTTGGGAAACCAACTCTATGGATTGATTGCTGATGAGGGCATTAGACCCGCTCATTACAGAGACATATTGGCTGATGATAGGCTGTTCTGGATGTGGAGAGGCATGCCCCGTGACATGTACGGGCTGATGCGGCATGTTGTAGGAGCTACGATAGCTATTACGCGATTGTGGAGGACTATCCATAGCTATAGGTGTACTAGTCGAGCCATGAAACGTGATGGAAAGTCAGCGAGTAGTGACTCACATGCATCTCATGATCGTTCACCTTGCATCGCGCCTAATGAGCATGAGGCTGATCCACTAGTAGCATCTAGCAGTCATCATGGAGATGAGGCTAGACCATCGGCCACGTCCAATCAGTAGCCTGCAGTGCCATCCGTCAGTACTAGTCATGATCATGAGCAGGCTGGACTATCAACTGTCGAGGCTGCACTATTGACTGAGCAGGCCTCCACTACTACTGCTTATATTGACGTTGTACTAGTACCACCAGCTGATGCATCCATCAGTACAAGTGATCATGATCATGAGTAGGCTCGACCATCTACCATTGAGGCTGCACTCTTTATTGAGCAGGCCGCTTCCACTTGTACTGCTATTGATGTTGTTATACTACCACCAGTTGATCCATGACATTTATAGTACAGTTGTATATTTTTAACATTATTCAGTTATATATATATGGTCCATGTATTTTATGTTCATGTTTCAGTTCTACTTAATTTACATGTTGGTGATCATCATGATTGTGGCGCATATTGTTAGGTCATGTTAGATATGTTCATTTAATGTTTAGCTTGCAGATAGATGTGTATATGTGATAGCATGAGTTATTTGACATGAGATGTATATTTGATGTTTGTGTTGTGATGATGTTAATATATAATGTTAATTTGATGTTTGAATGTGTCTTTTAGTCAAATATTATGTTTGTACGATGGTTATCATGATCGTGATGATGTTTATTAATTAATTTAATATTAAATCACCATGATATTTATTAAATATTATGTCGTGATTGCAATTGAAATTGAAATTGAAATTGTATGTAAAATTGTAAAATTGTATTTCTGTTTGTACTAATTGTAATTTTAACTGTAATTGTATGCAAAATATTTATTAATGTAAAATTTTAATTGTAATTGTAATATTTAATTTATTGTGAAATGATTGTAATTGTATATATGAAAAATTGAAAAATTGTAATTGTATGTAAAATTCTAAAATTGTAATTGTATTTGTAATTGTAATTTTAATTGAATTGTATGTCAAATATTTGTAAAATTGTAATTGTAATTCTATGTAAAATTGTAAATGTAATTGTATGTAAAATTCTAAAATTGTAATTGTATTTGTAATTGTAATTTTAATTGAATTGTATGTAAAAGATTTGTAAAATTGTAATTGTAATTGTAAATGTAATTCTATGTAAAATTGTAAATGTAATTGTATGTAAAATTAAAATTGTAATTGTAATTCTAATTGTAATTCATGTATGTGAAATTAATTTAAAATTGTAATTGTAATTGTAATTCTAATTGTGAATGTAATTTTAGTTGTAATGGTATGTAAAATATCTGTAAAATTGTAATTGTAATTGTAAATGTAATTCTATGTAAAATTGTAAATGTAATTGTATGTAAAATATTTGTAAAATTTTAATTCTATTAATGTGAAATGATTTTATTAAAATATTTAAATTTGTAAATTTGCAAATAATTGTAAAATAACAAATCTAGAATAATACGAATTTTTGTAACAAAATAAAGTTTAGAAAATAATGAAAATAAATTTATGTACTTTAGAATTATCATTATTTTATTATGATCTTACATACAAAAAAAAAACTTTATACAGTTTGGTGCGCTTAGCATCATAACATGCACCGGTGCGTCATATTACTAAGACGCCCTAGTGCTTCCCAACACTTCCACATTGGTAATGAATAAACGCAAATAAAAAAAACACAACTCCATTTTCTTTAAGTGAAAAAAAAGTGGCAATTTGAAAAATGGGCAGCAAAATATTTTCAAAAATCTAATTTCATAAAATAATTCTTTAAATACAAAACACTTTTCATTATTTCACTATTTTTGTTAAAATTTTCAGCTAGATATTTGCAGGAGACAGACCTAGAGCAAGAGAGCACGAGGCCACTATGGAGCAGTGAAATATGTTCGAATAGAAGTATTCAGACAATCAGAAACCAAACTTCTGGTGATTCAAACCCTGTATCATAGAATTTCAAACCATCTCGTGATTAAATTTGATTATTTTTTTTACTTTTTTATGCAATTTTATCCATTTTTACCCTAAAGCCTTCATTTCCCCCCCCCTTTCTTCTCCCTATTTCTGTGTTTTTAGAATTAGGGTTTTTCATTTTAGTTTGACGTCCAACCCATGGGACGACTTTCATAGTCGGATCCCAATCCATTCGTCCATTGTGTGAATTTTTGGAAAAAATGGATTTTTCTTTATCGGTGTGCCTTGCACACGCTACCGCACCGGTGCACTGTATTATACAGCACACCGCGCAAGTACTGTGTAGTAAAAAAATTGAAAACATTTTTCTAAATCCACGTGCCATATCTGAAACAGGGCACCGGTGCTCCATGTAACGAGGATAGCACCGTACGGTGTATTACACCGTTTTTGCGGTGCATTTTTAAGACCCAATGCATCGTACGATCTATTACACTATTTTTGCGGTGCGTTTATAATACCTAACGCACCATATGGTTTGTTATATTGTTTTGCTGTGCGTTTTTAATATACCCACGCACCGGCTGCGATGCGTACCTCATGAAAGGCGCACTGTTGTCTTGAGATTTATTTTCTACCTAAAAAGTTGAGAATTTATTAATAAATATGTTAATGAATGATATGGTACAGGTTTCAGATTTCTAAAGAAATGATTGACAAAAGATCAACTAACAAAAATACTGTTAACACATCAAGAAAAGCAAAAAAGACAAGTTCTTCGTAAATTATTTATAAAAAATATTATTTTTGAACTATATGTAAGTTTAACTAATATGTATTGTTTAATGTGTATCATGCAGAGCCACAAAATGATGAAGCTCGATATTATTATTTCTGATCTAGGACTAGAGAGCGTAAAAATTTAATGGAAAAATTGCAAAAGGATGAATCAGGTGAATGAAAAAATACTATCGATCCAATATGAGTTTCTTTTTTTAATTATCATTAATAATACACTTAAAATTATTAGATAACATGTGTCAAACAATATACTAATTCACATCTGTTTAATGTTCTACAGGGACCAACAACTCAGAAAAGGAATGTTGTTCTAAGAAAAGAAAAGAAAATAGAACATGTAAATGAAAATGAATTGCTCCTTAGCTCATCTGGAGTGGTGCTGGAAGTTAACAAAAGGGGGAAAAACGTTTACAAAAGTTTGAGGGATCTAATAGAATGAATGTATAGACGTTATTTCCACTTACAATACAAAAATCAATCCAATGATTCCAAGAACCAAATTTTATCTAAACTACAGGAAGAGTTTCCAGAGAATTGGTCAATGAGACATGTCAGACTTTTAATAGCAAAAATGTACAACAACAAAAAAAAAGGAATGAAAAAGTAATATTCCTTTAAATGTTTGTCTAGAATTATTTATAAATATCACTTTTGTTATATTTACTTTTCATATATCAATATTAAAATTAAATATTTTATTGTCATGTTACATTTTTAGGAAGATTATGAAAATCTCAAAAGATGAACGAGTTGATATCAGAAATATGCCAGTAGGAATGTCCAAAAAGGTGTATAAGGAGATGGTCAAAGAAATGGAAAAAATTGCATCACAGGAGGAGCCATCTCAACAACAACGTGCTTCAAATGTAATATGTAATCATTGAATTTTTCGATCATTAGGTACAATAAATAAACAATTTAGCATTAAATATTAATTTTCAAGAATTTTCTTGCAGAAAAGAAAATAAAATGGAACCCATTCAGCACATAAAACAGGACGACAAGGAAGAAAAGGGTTGATCTCTAACTTTGTGAGTAATTGTTACTTATTTATAACAACTTAACTAGATTTCATTTTTGTATGTTTTAAGCCGTTTTACAAAAATCATCATTGAATGTCTTCAAATAGGTGCTAACATACAAAGAAGAACCATCAGATGAATTGATTGAAATTGGGTTAAATATGGGTTGTGAGTATATGTTGGCATATCAAAATTTAATTATGGAATTTGTAAGCATCTATCAATCTTGTTTTACTTAGCTCCATCTATAATTAATAGAACAAAAATATCTTTTATATTAAATATATAATTTTTTATGGGGCATAAACCTTGCAGGAAACAAAGTATGGAACTGCGCCAACAGATGAAATTTTGAAAGATGGCATGGTACATGGTTTTGAAAGAATGTGTATAGTTTATGAGTCAATTGTTGCTATGGTACGCCATTTTTCTTTTCGATTTACATTGATGTATATTATTTAATATTGCAATTTTCAATATTCTCACCAATGTATATTCACTCATTTCAGTTTATTTTTACGTTTGTAGATGCAAGGTGAAGAAGAAGAAAATAATCAACGCTGTGAACAAAACATTCCTGAAAATAACCCAAGTCATGGAAGTAGCTATAGCAGTGAAAGCAGTTCAAGCGAATAATGATGATCACTATTTTTGGATATCAAAGCAAGACATTTTATTTTTTGAAATATGTCTGTGAAATTAGACATTTTGTTTAATGTAATGGACATAGTGTCCCAATTTAAATACAAAGGGATACGAATAAATATCCCATTTTGTATGATAAAGACTGTTTTATTAATATATATGTATAATCATAAAATATGTTTTAATTTATTCTATTACGTTCTCCATTGTCATTCTCAAATGCACTAATAAAAATTTAATTCATATGAATATTGTTATAAGATATATATGTGTCGAATTTTGATGAATAATGAATTTAAAACAATCACAATAATTGGAATGTCACAGGTCGATGTTTCTAAAAAAACAAAATGAAAACCGGTGCGTGTCAGTAATTTTTGATCGGTGCGTTTATGTGTCTATACGCACCGGTTCCGTTGTACGATCTATGGGAATCGCACAAATACTGATACCAGTTATAAATATCGGTGCATTTGTGTGAAACTGCGTACCAGGGCGTTTATGTATCTATAAGCACCGGTGGATTTGTACGATCCATGGGCACCGCACGAATACCGACACCAATTATAAATCTCGGTGCCTTTCTATGATACGGCGCACCGGTGCGTCATAAAGGCATATGCATCAGTGCGTTGATACAACCTATGGGCACCGTGAAAAACCCAAGACCAATTAGAACGGCCCTGTGCGTTGTATGACCAACACTACGCCCAGTGCGATTTTACACCTAAATGTCCTGGTGCATTCATTCGACTGAGGAAGCCCTGGGGCATCGTCTTCATGTACGCACTGGCGCGTTAAATCCAGAGTAGCGCACTGATGAAAAAACATCCATAATAACCTTCGGCCGCCCATTTTTTTTTAGTTGTGTTGAATTTCCATTAAAAGATCCGCCAAAACATCCGTAACCATAAACAGATGTTGTAGCAAATGCTTTTTTTGACAATTTTGGCCAAGTTTATAACACTACAAATCTCCTTTATAACCTCCACTAGAGGGTCTTTTCCTTGTAGTGATTATATGTATAATTGGATGCTTGTAAATCATACCAAGAAGGTGAATTTGTCATACTTCCAAATTAGATGCTTCAGTGTTTAACCTATGCAATAATTGGGTTTTCCTTTACATGCCTTTAAAACTTCTTTCCTATATTAAGATCCTCAGTTAAATGTATAATTGAATTCTTGTAAATCATTCCAAGAAGGTAACTCTGTCATACTTCCAAATTGGATGCATGAGTGTTTAACATATGCAATAATTGAGTTTTCCTTTACATGCCTTTAAAACTTCTTTCATATATTAAGATCCTTAATTAAATGTATAATTGAATTCTTGTAAATCATGCCAAGAAGGTAACTCTGTTATGCTTTCAAATTGGATGCTTGAGTGTTTAACCTATACAGTAATTGACTTTTTCCTTACATGTTATTTAAATTCTATCCTAGATTAAATTTTCAAAACTAAAGTGTAATCGATTGCTTGTAAATCATATGGTGACTATGTCATACTTCGATATTGAATTCTTAAAGACTCAAAGCCATTAGAATAGATACTCTGTTTTTTAGATCAGATTCCAACCACCTAAATTTGGATTCATTTCTATGCAAATTAGAATAGTTCACGAACACTTCCTTTTATTTCTTCTTTCAAAGTTAGTTTTACACATTTAAATTTCACTAGATTCATTTGATTCATTTCATAGTTTTCATTTCTTAAAATTAACGTTTAGAGATAAAGAACAAAATCCCCAAAAACAACATAAAATTACATACAATGAAGTAAGAAAAAGGTTAACTAAGCATATATAGTGCACCACACTTCATCAGATTAAAAATCTCAGTTGATAATTTATGTTGAACAATTTAAGACATTCAATTGGCTAAAAATTTTGGCGCCATTGCCGAGTAAGTGTAAATAGGTAACCTCATTTCTTACATATAAAAAAAATGATATGCATAGAGAAAGGGATTCTAGGGGTAGATTCATAGCTAGAGGAAAAATTTTAATTCCAACAACACCATTCACTCCACCTAGACCACGTAGTGATAGACCACCATCTCAAACTCATATTCCATACTTCACTAGACATAGAATTCCTGAAGTCCTAAGTCATAAATCCAATTAGGAGGATATCCTACTTCATCCACTGAGGCAGTCTTAGAGGAAGAAGATCCTAGATCTCCAATAGAAGGAGTAACCTTTTTCACCTCTACAGGGGAACACATTTTAGCTGAAGATTTAGAAATTCCTAGTGGAGAAGAAGAAGAAGAACCTTTCTTCAATATCCCATTGATATAAGAACTAGAGGAAGAGCAATTAACTTTACAGATAAAACCTTATATTAGCTCTGAGGAATCTCTAATGGTAGGAAGAGGAGAAGGAGGAGAAGGAGAAGGAGAAATTCTAAATGGAGAAAATTTACTGTTTGGAGGAAGAGGTGGAGGACAAGGTATAGGGAATGAAGGAGGAGGTAGAAGAGGTGAAGAAAATAGAATAAATAGGGAAAATGATAATTCTTTTGGATTTCCTATAATTGATGGGGATACAAATTCCACAATGAAAAATATCTCACCCTCTGTTCTTCCAAATTTCCATGGATTAAAAAGTGAAGATCCTAAAACATTTTTGTTTGAATTTGAAGTTTTTTGTAGATATTATGATTACTTACAAGACTCTAAAAAACTTAAGCTATTTCGATTACAGAATCTGGATTATCCACAGTATCATAAAATGATTGTCAATGTTTTGAATCACAATGGGGATCCATCTTCAGGACGAGAAATGAATGAAGAATGAAAGAAGGTCGCAAAAGGTATAAATAGTGAAGGGCTAAGATGATGAGAAGATGAGAAGAGCTGACAAACTCTATAATTTATTTAAAATGATTTTAATTTTATTTATAAAAAAAAATTAAGTTTTAAGATTTTTTTAAGGTTTTTTATAAATTCTATATATATATATATATATATATATATATATATATATATATATATATATATATATATATATATATATATATATATATATATATATATATATATATATATATATATATATTTTTGTCATTTTTTAATAATTATTTATATTTAATATTTAATTAATTATCATTTATTATAAACCCTAAAGGGTTACTAAATTAATAAATTAATTTTAATTATAATATACTAACTCCAAATTTCTACAATATTTGATTTTAATTGTTACTTAATTTTTTTTAATTAATTTATAATCAATAATAATTTCAAATTTTATTTTAATGTCTAAACTTTTTCAATAATCTATATAATCTCATAATATGTTATGAAATTTTATTATAATATCTAAAAAGTATTTCATAATCTAAATCCTACTTAAAATAGTATAATAATTTAAATATTAAAATAAATGTTCAAAAGTATGTTAATAAATATAATGAATTTATATTAAATATATTTTATTAATTTAATAAAATTATAATAAATTTTTATTTTTATTAATAAAGTTGATTAGAATTGATATCCCGACTTAATTCCAATTACTGATAATAATTATTAATTAATTAATTTTTATTAATAGAATAAAAATTAATTAATACAGATAATTATTATGAGTAAGTGAAATAATAAGTGTTATGAAATGGCATGACCCTAAATTGTTTACTAAACAGGAGAAGAAGCAAACCTGCGAGATTATACTTGGGATGAGGATGAACCTAAGGAGAAAATTTGTCTAATTAGAGGTCACCAACTGTCACTAATCTCGTATCCTTCGTCCCGGTTTATGTTATCCGGGTGTTTTATAATTTCCAACGCTTCTCTAATCTTTCGTCTCTGATAGTGCTCCTCTTGCGCAATGATTTTAGCATCCTCAAGACATATGTGATGTTTTGTTTTTGAGGAGTGATCAACAAGGGTCGAGGTTCTAGCTCGCTCATGTTTAATATCAACACCATGCTCTTTCAGACACTTTTGAAGAGAGCACCCGGTTTCACCAATATAACTCTTGCCACATGAGCAGTCAATCTTGTAAACACCTTTAAGCTGCCCCTGACTAATGTTATCTTTAACTGAGCGCATATTTTGCCTAATGGTTCTTGTTGCTGAGAATTGTGCAAAAATGTCATTCCTTCCCAGAACCCTGGCAATCTTATCTGTCACGCCTTTAATGTATGGCAGAAAAACCCTACCACTATTCTCTTGAAGATCTTGGCGTTTTTTGGATACGACAGTACTTTTTGCTCTGTTTATGGCTTTCCTAATTTCTCCTTCCTTATACCCTATACCCAAGAAGACATATGTCAGGTGAGAGATTTCATCCTCTAGATGCTCCTCATCGGAAATTCTCAAGGCTCTTACAACAAGAGTGTTAGGGACACCAAATTTCTGAGCAGAATGATGGTAGGAATCAACATGGAGGTAGCTTTCAGTATGGGTCTTCTTCCTAAAAACCCGATGCCCTAATAATCCTATTTTCTAGTAACCAGGACATCCAAGAAAGGAATGCTCATGTTTTCTTCAATTTCCATGGTAAACTTAATTTCTGAGGAAATTGAGTTGAGGTGGTTGAATAATTTCTCGAGATTATCCCTACCATGTGACCACTTTATGTTAGTGTCGTCTATAAATCTTTTCCACCAAGCTGGACTTAAGGGAAAGGAGGCAAGAGCTTTCTTCTCGAAGTTTTCCATAAATAATTTGGCCACAATAGGTGAGAGAGGCGATCCCATTGTGACACCAAATACCTTCTCATAAAACTCTCCTTGGAAGCTGAAGAAGGTGGATCGTAAACAAACCTCAGCAAGTTTGGCTGTTTCAGGATCCGTGACCTCATCTAAAGGGATTTTAGTAAACAGTGAAACCACATCAAAGCTTACAAGAATGGCACTTTCTTCCACCCTCTCTTCTTTAATAAGCTTAAGAAAGTCACTTGAGTCCTTAATGAAGGACTCAGTGTTCCCAACAAGAGGTTTGAGAATTTTTGCGACATATTTTTCTAGTTCATAGGTGGGGGATCCAATGGTATTGACAATTGGTCTAAGTGGAACCCCCTCTTTATGAATCTTAGGAAGCCCATAAATTCTCGGAATGAATTCATAGGAGGGAGTCAATTTCTTCTTGAATTTATCATCGAGATGAGAGTTCGAGATTTCCTTCTTAACTTCTCTTAAGACCTTCGGCAAGGGGTTGGACTTCAAATTCCTGTGGTTGCTGCAATCAAGATGCTCATTAATTTTCCTAATGTAATCCACCTTATCTAAAACGACAACAGCCACTCCTTTTTCTGCCTTAAGGACCACAATTTCGTTGTTATTGCGAAGGGTTTTAAGAGCACCTATCTCCTCCTTGCTAAGGTTACTTTTAGGTGGTTTAGATTTTCTTAGAATCATGGAGCATTCCTGTCTAAGGTCCTCTTTGTCATCCACTGGTAAAACTCGAATGCCCTCCTCAATAACACACAAAATGCTCGTATTTGGAATACCTTTAGGAGCAACAACAAATCCCAGACCTTTGTTGAGAATCCTATGAGTATCATGACCTAATTCCACCAAGGAAATATTAACAAAATTTTTATTTATGGAATCATCAAGTAAGGTTCTCCTATTAATATTTCTCTCTAAATCATCTATGGGTTCTCTATTAATATTTCTTTCATCATATAAGGGCTTCCCATTATTACTCAAAGAGACACAAGGGCCACACTTTCCTTTCTCCTTTATTTGTGAATTAATGCTCCTAATTGAATCATCACGGTTTCCTTCCTCTAATTGCGAATTGATGATTTTTAATGAATTATCACCGTTATGAAAAAGACCATGGCACAACATATAATTTTCACCATTCAATCTTATATCATCACGGTCTCCTCCGAATTTAATATCACCATTTACTCGTTGACCCATACTGAAATATACATCATTAATATAACCATTCACTCGTTGACCCATACTGAAATCTACATATTTAATATAACCATTCACTCGTTGACAAAAAATGAATTCTATGTCTGCGTGGACTGTGTGGTTTCCAGTTGTGTGGATAGGGTTCACGCCATGAAGCTATTTCCTTCAACGCTGAAAGGAGCAGCCTTAAAATGGTTCATGGGTTTATTCACACAGTTTATTAGGACATGGAATGAAATGAAAAGATAATTTTTAGAGAGATATTTTGATTATTGCATACCCATTAATCATAAGGATGAAGTATTCAAAAGGATGCAAAGAGAGGATGAGAATTTGGAGGATCTAATTGAAAGATTTAATTATAACATAAGAAGAGTTAAAATGGATAATTTAGATCGAGATACTTTAAAATCTCTTTTGTTAAAAGCCATTAGAGATGAATTGATAGATATTATCAACATGATGGGGAAGGGAGATATCTCTCAACTCCCATTACCTGAAATTTCTTAATTATGTATTCATCTCTCAAGGGGGAAAACAAAAACTGGGAAAAATCCAAGAGAACCTTCTCTTGCTAGAGTGAATAAATCTTCAATTGGAACAATAAGTGGGGCAAAAATTGGAAATATTCTTGATGAATTTCAAACAAACATTTTAAGGAGTCTTAGTGAACAAATAGACACCCTTAAATTACAAAACAAGAAGAAAGCTGAAACTGATGCCTTAGCTATTTTCTGTCCTAAATGCAGGAGAAACATGATTTAAGAGAATGTCCTCTTGATGCAAAAGTCATAGAGACTTATGTGATTTACTCAGAAAATCATGAAACTAAGAGTTTCCCTTCAATTCTAGTTCTTAAGGTTGTTTTTCAAGAAGAAGTAACTTCAAATCCAAAAGAATCTCTTTTCTTTGTATTTAGAAGACCATGGAAAGGGCCACAAACTCAAGGTTTTAACAACCAAATGTATACTCAGCCCCCACCAAATAATTGGAATTCTTTGCAACAACCTTGGTCCCAACCTCAATCTTGGGCACAAGGACTGCAAAATACCTATGGTAGATTCTCTCAATACTACCAATATCCTCCATCCTATTCAAACTATCCTCCCCAACAAATTCCTCAACAAAATCAACAACCCCAACTCCAAAACCAAAATCCATAACTTTAATTACCATTTCCACAAATACCAAATCAACTACCTGCCCAACCATTACCAAACCCTAATAACAAAAATTATCAAAATGCCTACATTATAGAAGGACAACAATTTCCAACTTACATGATTACTCCACTAGATCTTAAGGATGTTCAACTTAGATTTGGTAGAACATTAGAGAGGAAAAAGCCTTCTGTAGTTATTCAAGAAAAAGATAATTTTGAGGGATATTCTCTACAGCAAAATAAAATTTTTGAAGAGGGAACATCTCTTCAAAACCAAAATTCTGAAAATGAAAAACAAAAAGAACCAATAAATTCAACTCTTATCATAAAGCAACCATCAATATATATTTCTAACCCTCCTTTTCCTGAAAGATTACAGGTTGATAGAGGGGTAGAAAACATATCATGTTATTATGATTTTCTAGATGAACTAAAAAATGTATGTATCAAAATTCCTTTGCTACAGGTCATTAAAGAGATTCCAATTATAGCCAAAAAAATAAAAGAGTTGAGAATGAAGAAACCAGGAACAAAAATAAAAGAAAAAAAAATTCAATTAGTAGAAACAATTGCAGACATTATGATGGGAAAAATTGTCATACAAAAATATTTAGATCCAGGAAGTCTAGTTGTAAAAACACATATCAATAGTATTGAAATTCCAAATACATTGATTGATTTAGGAGCAACTATAAACATCATGAGCAAACAAACCATGGAACAACTCAAGCTTCCTAATCTTCGGTATACACCTACATTACTACAATTAGCAGACAGATCTATAATCAAGCCAGATGGTGTATTAGAAGATATCTCAGTATCCTTAGATTCCTGGGAGTAGCCTATCGATTTTATGATTTTAACTCCCAAGAAAAATCTAGGAGGACATCCACTAATATTAGGAAGACCTTGGTTGGCTACAGCTGATGCTTTCATTAACTGTAGATCTGGTGACATGTATATCTCTGATGGTAACTCAAAAAAGAAATTCACTCTCTATCCTCTAGTAAAAACAATCATAGAATTAGAAGATGAAGAATGGATTGATGATGAAAATGATATACAACCTCTCTTTACTATTTCAAGCATTAGTGAAGATAGTCAAATATTAAATTCAATATAAAACTTTGAATCATCTTCAAAATATGAACATGATCAATTTCAAGAACAATGCAATATTGAATATTTGTCATCCAGGAAGATGTCTCTATACTCTATGGAAGAGTTTGGTAACTCTACAGTTGAAATATTCCCAGGAAAATCTTTGAACATTAAAAAATCTTGGAAAGACTACAACAGGAAAAGTTAATCAAAACATTACAAAAACATTCTTATACATATGCATCGGAATACACTGGCATGAAAGGAATTAGTCCTAAGACTTGTATACATCACATCTACTTTGAGGAAAATTGTAAACCTATCAAACAACCTCAAAGAAGGATGAATCCAAATCTTAGGGAAATTGTGAAAGAAGAATTGCAAAAATTGTTGAATGTAAACTTCATTTACCCAATCTCAGACAGTCAGTGGATTTCTCCCTTAGTAATTGTACCTAAAAATAATGGTAAGTGGAGAGTGTTACACAACATTTTGTCACCGTCCCTGCAATTCCCCGTCCCACATATTGGAGGGCCTTTCCCTGTGACCTGTGAGCAGTGACATGACCTGAAACCACTTTCATGGCATCCCCCTTGACAAAGAAAATCATTCCTCTGAAGAAATTTTTCCTTGTAAAACCCTAAAAACTAATCTTTTGGCCTTGGCGGGACTAGCCATTTCAGCCCTCGCGCCAATGGGGAAAATCCACCATAGAAGGCACACCAATTGGAACACTGTCCCAGTGTCTCACTCTCACCAAGCTTAATAAGGGGTGTTTTTAAAAATAAATGGCAGTAGCTTGATTCCAACAAACTCTTGAACGAGTCTCTAAAATGAGTTGGGAGGTTTGGCTCCAGATCTCCATGTATGGGAGGTGGTTTTCCACCTATCATGTAAACTTCCTTAAGGATAGGGCCAATCCCATAATTGTAGGGATCCCAACTCCCCTTCCACCATCTATATAATCTTGCCTTTTTCCCTTAGCAAGCTAGTGAAAAAAGAAGCAAGAGCTGAACTTGTAGCAAGGAGACTATAGCTAGACAGCTGTTGAGAGCCAAGCAGAAGATAGAGAGATTTGTCCTATTTCTGATAGGCTTTGTTGAGACGTCCTCTGCTGTTAGCCCCGCCAAAGGAAGATCAAGCGTCAGAGCTTTGGGTTGTATCTTTCTTTCATCATTTTAATAATAAGTGACTTTGATTATGGTTTCATTCATGTGTCTTTTTCTTTTATGCAATGAATTACATCCTCTTTGACTGATGTATGGTTACAAGATTCAGATTTTACGTTGTGTATCGTTGTATCCTTTGCATGTGTGCAGGTGTTTGGACGAGTCTAGCGGAAGGATCGTGATCTGCCAAGCGAAGAACAGAAAGCGTCATCCTTTCTTCAACGACCATTGCATAGGACCTGAGGTAGGAAATTCATTATGTTCTTGTCATTTTGTAACTAGAGACCTACGCCATTGCGTGACTTGATTGTTGCTAGACCTGATCTGGGCTAGTAGGGATCACCTTTGTCTGCAGAGGGGATTTACCTCTTCAACAGAGAGTATGCATTGACTATCAAGAATTGAATAAAGCTACCCTAAAAGATCATTTTCCTTTACCATTTACAGATCAAGTATTGGATACATTAGTAGGTAAGAAGTATTTCTCATTCTTGGATGGTTTTAGTGGTTACAATTAGATCCAGGTAGCACTTGAAGACCAAGATAAAACCACATTCACCTGTGCATGGGGAACTTATTCCTACCAAGTACTTCATTTTGGTTTGTGCAATGCACCTACAACATTCCAAAGCGAAGTACTAGGAAATTTTTCTGATCTAATACATGATTGTGTAGAGGTATATATGGATGATTTTACAGTTTATGGGAATTCATTTGAAGAAGATTTAGAGAATTTGGAAAAGGTTCTTAAAATATGTAAAGAAGAAAATATTTCATTAAGTCATGATTTTTTTTTATGATGTTTACTGAAGGAATTGTCTTATGACATCACATTTCAGGATATGGAATTAAAGTTGACACATCTAAAGTTGAAGTCATCTCCAAATTATCAATTCCAAGTTGTCAAAAGGATGTTAGAAGTTTTCTAGGATTCACAGGGTATTATATAATATTTATAGAAAATTTCACTAAAATATCACCCCCACTCTTCAATTTACTTACCAAACATTGCGAATTCAGTTGGAATCCTGATTTCCAATTGGCATTTGAAACTTTAAAAACAAAAAATTCTAAAGCACTCATCTTAAGAAGTCCAATTAGAAACTACCTTTTCACATTTCAACAGATGCTTCAGATACAACTCTGGGAGCTGTATTAGGACAAAAATATTTGATCCCCTATGTCATCTATTACACAAGTAAAAATTTGACTCCCGTTGAGTTAAATTACACTGTAACTAAAAAAGGATTCTTAGTTGTTGTCCATGATATCAATAAATTTAGAAATTATATCACCGACTATGAAACCTTTATTCATACAAATCACTATGAAATTATATATTTGATTAATAAATATGTTACCAATGGCAGAGTCACAAGACGATTATTACTCCTGCAAGAATTCAATATCACCATTCTAGACCGACCTGGAAAACAAAACACAATTGCTGATTTCTTGTCTAGAATTCAAAATGAAAAAAATAATACTCCAGTTGAGGATAATTTTCTTGATGAATATATTTTTGTAATGACTACTAAAACTCCTTGGTTTTCAGATATTTCTAATTACTTAGTCACAGGAAAGTTGCCTACAAACTTGTTTCCAAGAGAGAAAAGAAGAATTATTCAAACAAGTGCACATTACTCATGGATTGATGGTGAATTGTATAAAACAGGTCTATATCTCATTATCAAAAGGTGTGTTCTATAATATGAAATGCCTGAGATTCTTAAGGCATGTCATGATGAACCCTGTGGTGGATACTTTGCTAATAAAAGGAAAGCCTACAAAATCCTTCATTTAGGATATTTTTGGCCATCCATCTTTAAAGATACCAAGGAGTATGCCAAAAGGTGTGACAGTTCTCAAAGAATGGGGAAACCTTTTCCTACACATGAAATGCAATTACAACCTTGGGTTCTCATCAAATCATTTGAAAAATGGGTCTTGGATTTTTTTGGACCAATCAATCCGCCATATAATCAAAAGAAATATATTTTGGCATGTACTAATTATGTCACTAAGTGGGTAGAGGGTAAAGAAATTTATTTAGCTAATGAACATTTTGTATTTAAATTTATTTTTGAGGATATATTCACTCGTTTTGGTGTCCCAAGAGAAATTGTGACTGATCAGGGATCCCATTTTACATCTAAGTTGGTGGAAAATCTCGTTGAGAACTACAAGATCAAGCACATAAAATCCACTCCTTATCATACACAAGAAAATGGTCAAGTGGAGTCTACCAATAAAGTGATCGAAGGAATTTTCACTAAGACTGTACATATATACAGAAGAGATTGGGTAGAGAGGCTTCCTGAGGCCTTATGGGTCTATTGGACCACATGGAGGAATACAACAGGACATACTCCCTATGAACTTGTTTATGGGAAGAAATTCCTATTTCCTATAGAATTTCAGATCCAAACCTTCAAGATGGTAGTCCAATTGGGGCTTGACTTATCAGAAGCTCAAAATCATAGATTGGAGCAAATTAATGAGCTTGATGAAATCATGCAAGATGCAATTCAAAGAAACAGTATAGTCCAACAGCAAAAGTCCAATTGGCATGATAAATATATCAAGGAGAAAAAGTTTTAAGCACGGGATTGGGGACTTTTGTTCGATTCAAATTTCAAAGGATTTCAAGGAAAATTTCAAACTCATTGGCTTAGGCCTCATGAGATTGAAAAAGTCTTTGAAAATGGAGTAGTTGGGATAAGGACAATTGATGAAGAAAAGGTACCTCTTCTTCTGAATGGACATCGATTAAAAGCCTATCATAAGCCAATTTCAAGAGAAGAGTTTATAAAAATTCCAAGATGATACTGATATGAAGTTAGTGAAGACGAATCCTTCTTCTTCCCCAACTTAGTTTTTATTTTTCATATATATATATATATATATATATATATATTATTAAAAAATAAAAACTGTATAAGTGTGAAAACCAATCAATGATTTTCATCATTATATTGAAAACGTAGGATGAAAATCAAAAGTTCTGACATCTTATATTTTCCATTCCATATCTAAAAATCTCAAAAATCTGCGTTCCCTTTCTTCTCTAAAAAACAATAAAAAGTAGTATAGAAATAATTCCATTCTGCAACTACATTCCATTCTGCAGCTGGCATTCTATTTTGCAGTTGATTCCACATTCTGCAGCTCTGTCACATTTTTATAGCCTACTGAACCAAGAATATTGAGCACAAGAAATTGAAGAACTCCATTTGAAGATCATCATGCTAAAGGATACCTAAAGAATCAACAATAAGGAAATAGCAACAAAAAGGTTAGTTTTAAAGGTAAGTTACATAAATTTATTTAAATAACAAGGTCAAAAACATTAGCATGTATAATGTAGATGATCACATGCCGCCTCAGCATGTCATCATTTGATTTGATTTGGACTCCTATCATGTCATAGATCGGCCACGTCATCTGCATCATGTTTCATAATGGTCCACAATGGACTCCCCCATTTATGATTAAATGGTCATGTCCTGTTTTCGTAACCTATCCGTCTACGTTTCTTAAAACCCCATCAAATATCCATCTTATTCATTCCAACAAACCCTCGACGTCCTTCATTATATCCGCAACTCAATTCACTTCATACATAGAAGGATAATTCTAAAGGCTAGACTCTTCATGACATAAGACATGGGTTTGATAGTGAGGACTGAGCCGGTAGGAGCTAAATACATGCATGGTTATCCTCAAATCAAGGAGATATTGCAGAAGGCTAAGTGTCTCAAGTTTATAGAAAATTTTGATGGTTTCCACAAAGAGATCACTAAGTCTTTTGCGAGGTCTTTTGATGGAACAGGAGTCGAAATAGGAGACATCGAATTTTCAGTGACCGAGGCATTCATAGCTGAATCCACAGAGCTCCCAAGAGTTGGCGAAAGGTAGTTCAAAAAATAATAATTTCACAGTGAATCATGGAGATTTGTTAAAAAAATTCTAGGTATGGATACTTCTATTTACAAAAATGGCATTCCTAGCTCAGCACTCAAGAACAAATGGAGAAACATGCTTTTAATTTTGCAGAATTTTATCACTTGTGAAGGAAAATTTGATTGCATGTATGTGTATCATATTCGGTTGTTGATGAACTTTTTAGAGGATGGTGAAATAAATCTCCCTTTATTTTTACTGAATAAATTAAAAAGAATGTCTACAAATGTACAAAAGAGAATTCAATTTATATACAACACTATGCACCACATTGGTCGGTAAAAATACTTCTTGAATTTCATTTGAAGAGTATAGGAGATTCTTGGGAGAATTTTCTGATCAGAAAAAATTTCCAAGATGAGCCAGAACAACCTAAGGAAGATAAGACTAGGAAAAGTATAAGAAAGAAGATTGACACAAGCATTGAAGACATACCTGCACCTCCACTACAACAAACTGATGAGGAACTCACCCTTCCAGAACTAATGAGGAACAAGAAGCAGGGTGAAGTTAAGGTAAGAGATAAAACATAAAAGAAGAGCAAGGTTACAAGTGAAGAAAAATTAAACCCTCTACAGTCGAGAAGGAGCTCTAGACTCCGAGGTTCAATGAAGGAAAAAATACCACAAGAGACAGAGTTTATAAATTTAGAGGAAGAACCTCCAGTACCATCTCCCATCAATATTTCTCCTCCACATAGCCCTATAAATTCTCCTATACATAATTTTGAAGGCAGCCCCAGCAGAAGATCTCCAAGCATAGACCCAGTACAACAAGAGATATATGACTACATAGAGTCATTAGAGAAGAGAAATGCAACAGTGAAGCCAGAACCAACTATCAATCAACAAGAACCTCTAGTTGACATCCTTAAACAAGAAATCTGAGAGCTAGAGATATTGAATAGGAATATTAAACATGAGAATGAAGCTTTAAAACAGAAGAACCAATTGGAGAAATTCATTAGTGATAATACCATCCTGCACTTGGGACTGTGGTGCAAAAAGAACGAGAAGTTAAAAAGAAGAAAAAAATCACTGAACAGGGCAGTCATGAATCTCAAATAAAAACTCCTTATGAGGAAGCCCAGGATGGTAGTCACTTCAAAGAAAAGAAAGAGGAGAGAACTGGATGCATTAGCATAAATGTTTGAACAAATGCAATAGGAGAAGGAAGTTCACATTTTTGATAAATTGCATGAGGACATGTAATGGCTTCTTAGTGGGGATATCTTGAACCTCAGAATTTTCCTTTCTCTGACATCCTTTCTCATCACTTTTCCTAACCTTTTCATAAATCCATACACTCCAATCAATGAAAAATGTCATGTTTAATCTCAAGGAATGCATTTGAATGATATCTATGTTATATTATAATGTTCTTGTTATTTGAATGGATTTTCGTAACTCGGCTACAGAAGGCAGCATATTCTGCAACTAATTGTTGTTTCCGCAACTACTTTTATGGTTTGATAGGTTCCGAGGAGTGAATAAAGGAACGAGCCACATGGGCATCTCCAGAATTATCCATATATGGATTTCGTCCTATTCACTTGATCGAAATTGACAGAAAAGGGTGCTTGTGATCATGGTCAAAGTCTGGTCAAAGGACGTAAGTCGAGAGCAAAGAACCCTTGATTTTCTATGATGTAGAAAATCAAGAGTTAATCATTTAGAATTTACTTCTATGTTTCGATTATAATCACCATATGTAGGCATAATTAGCTCCTCATAGTTACATTTTATTTTGTTTAAATATTGGTTGTGTAAAGACCAAAGACAGTCTTAATTTCTAAAAATGTTGTGTATGCTTTAAACTCTATTCTTTTTCATAATACAAAGATTGCTTTTGTGGTTCCAATTTCTTCTTAATGTGCGTATAGTCAGCTAGGATCTCATCCTATTCTGTCATAGAGGGCCCCTGCATAGGAGGAGGTTTTTTTCATTAGTTGTTTTAGTTTAATTTTTTCTCTATTTTGTCAATTCACAATTAGATTAATTTTGCGTTGCAACTTTGAGATTAATATCATAGATTCAGTTTATGAATGTTTTCTTAGCATTAATTTTAGAATGATTGTGTAATATTTTCTTTCCTAGAACATCTCAAGAAGGTAGATTCTTCTATTTTCCAATTGGATTATGTTTGAGACAATAGAGCTCACAGTTGTTTAGTTTCATTTCATGTTCTTACACTTCTTTCTGAGATCATATCCTCAATTATATGTATAATTGGACGCTTGTAAATCATACCAAGAAGGTGACTCTGTCATACTTCCAAATTGGATGCTTGAGTGTTTAACCTATGAATTAATTGAGTTTTCCTTTACATGCGTTTAAAACTGCTTTCCTAGATTAAGATCCTCAGTTAAATGTATAATTGAATTCTTTTAAATCATGCCAAGAAGGTAACTCTGTTATACTTCCAAATTGGATTCTTGAGTGTTTAACCTAGATGCAATAATTGAGTTTTCCTTTACATTCCTTTAAAACTTCTTTCCTAGATTAAGATCCTCAGTTAAATGTATAATTGAATGCTTGTAAATCATGCCAAAAAGGTAACTCTGTTATACTTCTAAATTGGATGCTTGAGTGTTTAACCTATACAATAATTGAGTTTTTCCTTACATGTTATTTAAATGATTTCCTAGATTAAATTTTCAAAACTAAAATGTAATTGATTGCTTGTAAATCATGTCAAGAGGATGACTATGTCATACTTCCATATTGAATGCTTGGGTGATTGATAATACAATAGTTATTTTTTTCCTTTGAATTTCCTTTCATTTATATTAGCATTGCAATTGCAATTCTTAGTAATAAGATTCATATTTCAATCCATGGAGTAGATAGATTAGAATTAACTTTAATTTTCAAAAGACTCAAAGTCATTAGAATAGATACTATATTTTTTAGATTAGATTCTAACCACCTAAAGTTTGATTCATTTCTATGCAAATTAGAATAGCTCAATAACACTTCCTTTTCTTTCTTCTTTCAAATTTAGTTTTACACATTTAAATTTCGCTAGATTCATTTGATTCATTTAATAGTTTTGATTTATTAAAATTAACATTTAGATATAAAGAACAAAATCCCCGAAAACAACATAAAAATACATACAACGAAGTAAGAAGAAGGTTAACTAAGCATATATAGTGCACCACACTTCATCAGATTACAAACCTCGGTCGATAATTTATGTTGAAAAATTTAAGACATTAAATTGGCTAAACAGAAGCTGCTAGATATATTTAGGATGGTAGACTGCAAGTCTGTGACTACTCTGATGGAACTCAACTTTAAGAAGTTGTGTGGAAGTGTTGCTGGTCCCAATTTAGGAAAACCCACCGAGTATTTTCAACTTGTGGGGGCTTTGATGTTCTTAGTGAACTCACGTCCATACATATGTTTTGCAGTAAACACAATACATGGTCGAGCCTCATCACATTCACTGGATTAGTGCCAAGAATCTCTTGAGATATATCTGGGGCACAATCAACCATGGGCTGAGATTGTTGTGAAACCAGCTCCAAAACTAGAAGAAAAGAGATATCAACGCCTTAGAAATAAGCCACTTTGAGGGGGCAACCTCCAATACATTACATGAATGAAAAATTCTTGGATTATGCAAATGAAAAAACCTCCTTTCTCTATATAGGAGTCCATGGGGCCACAATGTAATCCTAGCCGAACTAAGAATAATAATGTAAGGGCACAATAATAACAATATGGGGGTTACAGGGGTACAAAAATAACAATAATGAGGGCTACACTAACATAATAAGGGACTAAACTATTAATATAGGGACTTAACATGCCCCTCTCCTTCAAACAAGTGTTGTCCTCAACGCTTGATTATTTCTTGATGCTTCTGTATAAAATTCTCATCCTCCCATGTGGAATATTCTACAAGAAAGTTCTTCCATTTGCTGGGATACTCTGAAATTGATCGTACTTGTTGAGTTCTTGTTTCTGTGACTTCTTCAGAAATTATTTCGATGTGATGTTGATCTTCCTGTTGTTTCATTAGATTCTGCACCAAAGTTAGGTTATCCTTTGAGAGTTGGAGAACTTGTTGTTGATGCTCGATGTGATCTTCCACTAACTTATCATCCATTTTAGATATTATTTGATCCTTCAAACCATCCAACTTAGCCTTCGTTTCTACTTTTAAACCATCTATTTCATCTTTGGTTGCTTTTCGTAAGATCGAAATTTGTTGCACTTGGTACCATAATTTTGATATCTCATACTGCAATTCTTCATCTTCATAAGTCATAGTATAGATTTTTAAGGGCTTAATGGGTATGGAATTATTTTTTGGAGGCATTATAGAACCCAATACGGATAAAAAATCTAAAATATGCCCTTGGAATTGCTTCAAACTGCTTTTTCAAACAAACGTTATGCAATTTTAATAACCAAATACACACATTTTACTTGATTTTGAGGAGCTCTATATTTAAATTGAATTATATCTATAATTTTAGATCCTCAATATCTGAAATTTGGCCTTTTAGTATCCCTCTAAAGATTCTTTCAAATGCCATAGGTCTGACCTAATTTGGATTCTTCAAGTCAAAGTTATGTCCAATCTCCCATAATGACCCAATTATGGACTGGTTCAGTAGAGCGAACTTGTACGACTTACCACGTGTCACTTTTTCTTCCTTTGGCTCTAAAATTGATAGAAACGAAACTGCACTCAAGGTACTTGCGGCCACTTTTTACATCATTCCAATCCGATGCTTACAGAGAGAGTTATGAAGATTTTCGCACCATAACCTCTTTGAGATGAAATTTAGGAGCCTGAAAAATACCTAACTTCCACAGATCATATCTCTGAAAATATTGTGCACCAAGCTTTGAAATTTTACAAAGTTATTCCTTAGGATTTCAGCTTCGCTCTCTAAAAATTTCAGCTTCTGAAACTTCGTAGAAACAAAGTTGTAGCGTAAATTCCGCGATGACCTGTTTAGGTTAAATTCAAGAGCCTGCAAAAAAGACCTAACTTCCATAGATCATATCTCCAAAAATATTACAAACCAAGCTCTGAAATTTTGTGACAATGTTCCTCAGGCTTTTGGCTTCGCAATTCAAAAATTTCAGCTTCTAAACCTTAGTATAAAAAAGTTTATAGCGCAAATGCCACAATGACCTGTTTGGAGCAGCGAAACCCTAGAATCCAAACCTCTGATACCAAATGTTGGGAAACCAGCTCCAAAAATAGAAGAAAAGAGATATCAACGCCTTAGAAATAAGCCACTTCGAGGCGGAAACCTCCAATACATTACATGAATGAATAAATCTTGGATTATGCAAATGACAAAACCTCCTTTCTATATACAGGAGTCCATGGGGCCACAATGTAATCCTAGTGGGGCCACAATATAATCCTAGCCGACCTAAGAATAATAATTTAAGGGCACAATAAAAACAATATGGGGGTTACAGGGGTACAACAATAACAATAAGGAGGGCTACACTAACATAATAAGGGACTACACTATTCATATAGGGACTTAACAAAGATACACTACCACGAGTATGAGGCTCCATGGATATATCGATGTTGATTGGAAATGCAGTGTGGTGGATCGTAAAAGCACATCTGGATGTTGCTTCACCCTAGGTTATGATTCGATCTCCTAGATGAGCAGCAAGTAGAAATCAATTGCTTTGAGCACCACCAAGGCCGAACACATTGCAACAAGTATGGCATGCTGTAAAGTTGTTTGGCTGAGAAAGCTCTTCAGTGAGCTATTGGGGCATGTGTTGGATACCACTGTGATCCTTTTTGACAACTAAAGTGGGATTCACATTTCTGAGAATCCCGTGTTGCACGTCTGATCCAAGCATATTGATATTAGGTACCACTTTTTCCGAGACATGGTACAATGAGGCACTGTAAGGCTCCATTACATTGGGACTGATGAGTAGGTCACATATATTCTCATGAAGCCTCGGGGGAAGGTCAAATTCTTAACCTTCCATGAGAAGCTTGGTATTGTGGACAAACCCTATTATGAGGGTCCTTCTTGAGTTCTACTATGAGCTATGGGAGCTCCAGGGGGCTTGGGGATAGCTACTTGGAGCTATAAGAAACCACAGGGCTAGGCTCGTCTTACCTTGTTGGTGTGATATTTCCCCATTGTTATAATATTGAGCTGGTTCACCCTCTCTTTGATCTATGCCCCACATGCATCCTACCGATGTAGTCTAGGACTCATGGGAAGTACCTCTCATCTAGCCAATGAGTTGGGAAATGAGGATAGAGAACATAACATTACTTATGGATGTATAACATATTGTTGTAATCTCTATGTCTAGGATGGGATGTGTCCAACAAATAGATATGGGATCAAGTCTGGTTTAGGTTTTTACCTCTAAACTAACTTTGGGTGAGTGGAGAGTGGAAAGGTATTTTTGAATCACTCTTGATGATGGTTGATATTTTTACCTATAAACTGACTTTGGGTTAGTGGATGTAGAAATTAGCTGAATAAATCACTTATTCACTGAATATTAACCTAGTCATATATCAATTTCGAATTGCATACATAACACATAACCTTCTTCTACAATTAATTGTCACATGCGGAAATAACAGAAGCAATCTCACATCAATTCAATCACACATTAACTCGGTATGTATGGGGAAAGCCTATAGCTGAAAACCCCGCAGCTATTGTGTATATTATAATGGAGAAATCAAGTAACCAAACAAGTACAATACTCCTCACAAGTACTCAGTACTCTCTCATGAAGTTACTCACAAACTGACTCAGTTTTGAACAAGTCTGAGGTTCAAAACTCCCCGCCAATTGCCTTGCCTCTATTGCGCAATCATGGCCTGTATATGAAGAGGTTCAAGGTTCGAATCCCTTTGCCTTGATTGCGTAATTTTCATGGACAATTCCTCCAAGTGTAATGCAAATCTCATGCAAAACAAATCTACCAACTGATAGCTTTACTCACCCTTTCATCTACCTCTTCCACTGGTCTCCACTGAACTGATCATGCACTGTAGTGAACTGAAGTGTTATTGAGTTGAATAATGAGTTAATATTTAGTAAATTAAATATTATTTAATTTAATCCACTCATATCTAGTTGATTAGTTAGTTAACTAATCCCAACTAGTTCAACTAAAACAAACAGAACACAACTCCACTACTTGTCCCGTTAACTCCTCCAAAACTCATGCCACTGAAGTCTAACTGAAGCCAACCATGCAAGATGCCATCAAACCCTAGGAACCACGTGATTCCTTGTGTCAGTTGCATGAGCCACCTCCATGACTCAAACTGAAGTGCGCCAAGAGAGTAAACTGTTGTTTATAGTCAAAATATTATTAAGGGTAAATAATATTTGACTTCCATATTTTTTAGGAGATCAGTCTAAAAATAGCCTGGGTCCTAAAAATTAGGGTCTCATCTATTTTTACCGACATGTCGCATACTCCAAGAATCTCCAAGTAGAATTCCCAAATTATGCTCCGTATGTCTAAAAATAGACATAGTCTAAAAATAGACTTTGCGCGAGAATTTGCCTGCGGGCCCACTTAGTGAAGGCGACTTCATTTCACTAAGCTCCATCATCTTGCTGCATTCTCAACACTCCCTCTCAGCAAGATATGGATTATCTGCAATCCCTATCCTGCCTCTGTGGAATTCGAACTTGCTCCTGGTGAGCGCCTTCGTCAGGATGTCGGCATCCTGATCCTCCGTGGGAACATATGAAAACATCATGATTCTCCGCTGAACACAATCTCTGATATGATGGTACCTGATGTCGATGTGTTTGGACCTATCATGAAATACTGGATTAGCCGAGAGTTTAATGCAACTCTAGTTATCACAGTAGATCACTGTAGGCTCCAAATGCAACCTGAACAAACCTGTGAGGATCTTCCTCATCCAAATAGCCTCGCATGCAGCCAAGCTAGCTGCCATGTACTCGGCCTCTGCTGAACTGAGTGCCACGGATCTCTGCTTCCTGCTGTACCAGGAAACTGCTGTCGACCCAATGCTGAAAACTCCTCCCGAAGTGCTCTTCCGGTCCGTTGGACTCCCTGCCCAATCTGCATCAGTGAAGCCAGAAAGCTTCACTCCATCCTCCTGTCTGTACCATAGACCATATCCCGATGTGCCTCTGATATAGCGCAATACATGCTTGCCCGCCTTCCAAAAGAGCTTGGTAGGCTTAGCCATAGCTTGCGAAAGCTGGTTAACTGCATAGCATATATCGGGTCGAGTATTGACCAAATACATCAACGACCCCACCAACTGTCGATAGACAGTGGCATCCACTACCTCCTCCGAAGTAGCATCTCCCTTCCTCCATCCTCCGGGAAGAGGGGTATCAACAGGCTTGCAGCCTTGCATGTTGAACCTCTCCAGAATCTCCCGGGCATACTTGCCCTGAGAAACAAACAGTCCTCCACTGCGCTGCCAAATCTCCAATCCCCGGAAATAATGAAGGATGCCCAGGTCCTTCATCTCAAACTCTCGTGCAAGATCCTCCTTGCATGAAAGTATCAACTGCTCGTCGCCAGTCAAAATCAGATCATCTACATACAGTACGATGATCAACGGCTTCCCCTCCACCACAATCTGGTACAGGTTTGGATCCGCCTCACTCTTGGAGAATCCAAGCCCGGTGAAGTAGCTGTCTATCCGAGTGTACCAAGCACGAGGTGCTTGCTTCAGCCCATACGGTGCTCTCTTGAGTCGGCACACATGCGACTCACTGCTGAAGATCTCAAAACCTTCAGGCTGCTCTATGTACACCTCTTCCTCAATAACTCCATTGAGGAACGCAGTCTTCACATCCATCCGATGAATGTGCCACCCCATCTGCGCTGAGAGAGCAAGGATCGTCCGTATGGAAGAGTACCTTGCGACAGGTGCAAAAGTCTCCTCATAGTCAATCCCTTCGATCTGTGAGAAGCCACGGGCGACAAATCTCGCCTTGTACTTCTCCACACTCCCGTCAGCCGCCTGCTTCACCTTGTAGATCCATCGCGAACCTACAACTGATTTCCCAGCCGGTCTTGGGACAATCTCCCATGCACTGTTCCTGATGATCGAATCATATTCTTCGATCATGGCATCAACCCATGCGGGTTCCTCCACAGCTTCCTCAAAAGAGGATGGCTCCGTCACAACACATTGACTCATAAGAGCCATGTATCCGGTGTACCGATCCGGTGACTGTCTCTGTCTGCGCTGTGCTGTAGGTGGTCCTACAACCTTCTCTGCATCCCGAGCCAGTCGCTCAGCTTCTGTAGTGCGCATTCGCCCTCTGATGGTTGGCGCTGCCTGGGTGGTTTCTTCCACCTCCTGAACCTCCTCTTGTGGTTGATCCACATCCGGAAGCTCCTCCTTAGGAACTAACAGCTCCTCATCTGCATGCAAGTGTAGCTCCCTCTCAAGCGAACACTGCATGGCTTTCTCCTTCTGAAATTTTATATCCCATCGCACAACAGTCTTTCGACTGTCTGACAAATATACTCGGTAGTTGTGAGGTGTATCAGTGTACCCCACAAATATTCCAACCTCAGCAGTTGGATCCAGCTTCCTTCTCGCATCCTTCGTCACATGCATGTAGACAGGAGAACCAAAAATCCGCAAATGGGAAATATCAGGCCTCTTGCCAGAATAAGCCTCCTCCGGTGTACTCATGCCAAGAACCTTGTGAGCACAACGGTTCTGCACATACACTGCTATATTGCATGCCTCAGCCCACAAGTGAAGGGTAGGCCCTGATCATGCAACATCGCCCGTGCAGCACCCACGATCGTTCTGTTCTTCCGCTCAGCCACCCCGTTCTGCTGTGGGTTATGGGGTGCGATGAGCTCTCTCCGAATCCCTTCTGCGCTGCAGAACTCCTTGAATTCAGCCGAGATGAATTCACCACCGTTATCACTCCTTAGAACAATCACCTTCTTCCCCGACTCCTTCTCGACCAGTGCTTTAAACTCACAGAACTTTGCGAATGTATCGCTCTTCTTCGACATGAAGAAGATCCAGCACTTTCGAGAGAAATCATCAACAAAGATCACATAATACCTGTGCTTTGCTGTCGAAGCAACAGAGAAAGGACCACACATGTCTGTGTGAACTCTCTCAAGGATCGTCGTGGCGCGACTATCCTTCTCGTGAAAGGTGGCTTTCACATACTTCCCTAAAGTACACCCCTTGCACTGATCTGACTGCGCAAGGGTGCCCTTAGGAAGTCCAGTAGAAATCTGCTGCAGAATCTTCAAAGCTCCATGGTGAAGATGGCCCAATCTCCTGTGCCATAGTTCGCCCTCATCATCCCGGCTCACCACATCTCCGGCCTTGCATGCCATAGCTGCGCAGTCATCTACCTGCAACTGATAAAGGTTCTGAGTTCGAACCCCTATCTTCCGGGTCTCTCCAGTAGTCTTACTGCGCAGGAAAGCTTTTCCTTCGCTGAAGACCACATCATAACCCTTATCCTCCAACATCGCTACTGAAATCAGGTTCTTCTTCAATCCCGGTACATGCATGACATCCTTTAAGACAAAGGGTTTACCAGACTCCCTCTGAAAGGATACGGTACCGATACCAGTCGCACTGTATCTACCGTCATCGCCAATCTCGATGTGCATACCCAAATCCTTGTCCTCCAGATCTGAGAACAACTCCCGATCTCTCGTCATATGAAATGACGCACCGCTGTCCAAGAACCACACCGATCCCATCACACTTGAAACCAAGCATGCAATCAGTGAAAAGTCAAGCTCGAACTGTGAAGCCAAAGCTTCTCCATCTGCAGATCTTCCCGCTTGCTTGTTCTTCTTCGTCTTTGGACAATTGGTAGCATAATGTCCGTGATCATGGCAGTGAAAACACTTCACTTTCGCCATATCCTGCTTCTTGCCCTTTGCACCAGAATGAGAGGTTTTCTTACCCTTCCCCTTCTTTGCTTTGGCAACCAAAGCGCAGTTTTCTTCATCAGCTCCCTTTGATGAAGATCCATCTCGAGTAGTCCTCTTTATCTCCTCCTGCATGAGATCCGCCCAAAGGCGCTCCCATCCCGGCAGCTTCTTCCGACCATTGACACTATCTTGATATGAGTGCCAAGCCTTCGGAAGACCAAGGAGAGCCAGGTCGACCATATCCTCTTCATCGACAGTAACTCCCACACTTCCCAGTTCATCTCTGCATTGAGTGAACTTCGTGAGGTATTTAGCGATACTGTCGCCCTTCTCCATCTTTGTTAGTATGAATTCTTTGTCGAAGCGTACGAAAAAGAACCACTTTAGCTACGCATAACTAATAGCCCTAACAACAATAATGGCTGCAAAACATCTTCAGATCTGCAATTAGTAGTTAAAGTGCTGCAACAAACAGATCTATAAATGGAAAGATATCAAGCAGTGAAGTAAAGAGTTTGCTCCATGCATCCAACAGACAAGACAAGAACACGATTTTTGAATGAATTTTTATATTACAGGGCACCTGGGAGGAAACAAGAAGGTGTATCCAAATCTCCTCCATGGGATGGGTTCTTTGTAGTCCTCAGCACTTCAGATCTAAGCTTTCTCTCTCTTGTATATGTAGAAAACCCAATGTAGAAGGTAGAGCTCAATGGGAGCAAAATGGCAGAAATGAGACCAAGTGTATAGATCCAGAGTGATCTAATATGCAACAAAAGGTGAAGAATGATGGGGAAAACCCTCCTATTTATAACAAAATGTTGGGTCCTTCTAGATCTTGGTGCATGATTAAAATAATGTTAATCACATCTAGATCCACCTCTATGGAATATTTTATTATTATTTGTTGGAGGGAAAGGGTGTTTGACTTGGGTCAAATCCCTTGATTAGTGAAAAATAAATAAATAAATGATTTATTTATCTTTTTAAGGAAGTGGTTGGGATATAATCAAATAAATATGATTTAGTTGATTAATGGTGGTTGATTTGGTCATATTTAACAAGGAATATTATTTAAATAATTATTCCTAGAAAATAATAAGATAACTATGGGTTTATCTCATTAATTTCTTTGTTTTTGGGTTAATCATGACTGGGAATAATAATTAAATTATGGTTTAATTAATTATTCCTTTTGGGGTTTCCTAATTAATCATAGTGAAAGCAGTTTTACTTGGGGTAAAACTGGTCTTACATGGTGTACTTGGGTCCATCTAATGATGAAAAGTTAGATGACCAAAAAATGGTGTAACAATCTTGATGTTCCTGAGCTTGTCTTTGAGCGCCAGCTTCCTTTGGTCACTCTTACTCTGGAATAGATCCGTCAAAGCTTTCCACATTAAATATGGAGTAGCCTTTCCATGCAGGCTGGATACAATATGATCCTTGACGCCCTCCAACAGGATCCTTCGACATTTCGCGATCTTCTTTTGCCATGCATCGACCAGAGCTGCATCAGTGGGCTTTGGGACATCCGCATCCACGAACTCCTTCAGACCATTATCTTATAACACTGCTTCCATTCGATCCTTCCATGCAATATAGTTCGAACTGCCTTCAAGAGCATATTCGAGTCGCAAACCATTGAAAGAAGACATCTTTCAACACTGGCACCAAGAAGAACAACCTTCTGCAAAATTCGAATTCCAAACTCCAAGCTCTATCGCTTCCGATCTATACTTGAAAACAAATTATTTCCAAATCAGAGATTGACTGCAAAGGGCATTCACCGGATCTTTCACCTTACAAAGAAGGATGAATATTCCGGAGGCTACCTGGCCCGCATGCAGACTCTGTCCGAGGAAATAAGTTTGCAATCACCGTAATAGACTTCGACAATTAACTTCGCTCCGATACCATGTAGAAATTAACTGAATAAATCACTTATTCACTGAAGATTAACCTGGTCATATATCAATTTCGAATTGCATACATAACACATAACCTTCTTCTACAATTAATTGTCACATGCGGAAATAACAGAAGCAATCTCACATCAATTCAATCACACATTAACTCAGTATGTATGTGGAAAGCCTATAGCTGAAAACCCCGCAGCTATTGTGTATATTATAATGGAGAAATCAAGTAACCAAACAAGTACAATACTCCTCACAAGTACTCAGTACTCTCTCATGAAGTTACTCACAATCTAGCTTGGTTTTGAACAAGTCTCGGGTTCAAAGCACACCACTAACTGCCTTGCCTCTATTGCGCAATCATGGCCTGTATATGAAGAGGTTCAAGGTTCGAATCCCCTTGCCTTGATTGCGTAATTGTCATGGACAATTCCTCCAAGTGTAATGCAAATCTCATGCAAAACAAATCTACCAACTGATAGCTTTACTCACCCTTTCATATACCTCTTCCACTGGTCTCCACTGAACTGATCATGCACTGTAGTGAACTGAAGTGTTCTTGAGTTGACTAATGAGTTAATATTTAGTAAATTAAATATTATTTAATTTTCTCCACTCATATCTAGTTGATTAGTTAGTTAACTAATCCCAACTAGTTCAACTAAAACAAACAGAACACAACTCCACTATCTGTCCCGTTAACTCCTCCAAAACTCCTACCACTGAAGTCTAACTGAAGCCAACCATGCAAGATGCCATCAAACCCTAGGAACCACGTGATTCCTTGTGTCAGTTGCATGAGCCACCTCCATGACTCAAGCTGAAGTGCGCCAAGAGAGTAAACTGCTGTTTATAGTCAAAATATTATTAAGGGTAAATAATATTTGACTTCCATATTTTTAGGAGATCAGTCTAAAAATAGCCTGGGTCCTAAAAAATAGGGTCTCATCTATTTTACCGACATGTCGCATCCATCAAGAATCTCTAAGTAGAATTCCCAAATTATGCTCCGTATGTCTAAAAATAGACATAGTCTAAAAATAGACTTTGCGCCAGAATTTGCCTGCGGGCCCACTTAGTGAAGGCGACTTCATTTCACTAAGCTCCATCATCTTGCTGCATTCTCAACAGTGGAGAGTTGCAAGGTATTTGTGACTCACTCTCGATGATATTTTCTTATTATTTATTCTATAATAGAGTAGATCCAACAAAGAAGATACAATAGGATGACACAGGATTGCATGATGATATATGAAGTACATGATGGTACTGGATGAGAAGATTGCACAAGTGCACAGATGGAGTTCTCCCTAGTTGAGAGGGAATGTTAAATTTGGAAAATAGGGCCAAACTCCATGTTGCACTACTCATATGCTTGACACGATATTTTTGTTAGATTCCTCTTTCGGAGAGGTGCAAGATTGATCTAAATATCATCTTTTTTGGATGAGAAAAATTTCAATTTTGAATTTATTTTCCACACATGTGCAATTTTTCAAGGTCGGCCAGAATTGTAATGTAGGCTCTCAAGCCCCAGAAGTTGTCTCACATGCCCACATTCATGGATATAAAAAGGAGAGACATGATTCTCATTTCATCATTCACTCATCTCACACATCCCTCTCTCAAATGCTTGCTTCGTACAACCTTAGAGGCTTCTCTCTCCTCCACATGTGTGAAACGGGAAGCTGCAATTTTCAGACTAGTTTAGGGATTTTCAGGACAACGTTGACCAATGTTTACTTTGGTTCAAGTCTCACCTTTTGACTGCGGTTTTTTAGGTAGAAATCTAATCTGAAGAGGTTACAGCTGGAGGCACAAAAACTGAGGCAGGACGTTGTCTTTGACTACAGCAGGCCGCAACATTGACTGCAACATTAACTATATTTTTTACCGCAGAGTCTCACTTCTGCGTTGACCAGTTTTGTGGACTATTTTGAGCTGTGTTTGACTTTGACTGAAGGTTGACCGAGCTTGATTGGATGTTGAAGTTTTGGTTTGAATAACAAAGTCTTTGCTGGCTAGAGTGTCATGTTGACTGTTGTAAAAAACATTTTCTCTCTCTCTCTCTCTCTCTCTCTCTCTCTCTCTCTATATTGAATAAGAATAATTATAAGAATTCTTGTGTCTCTTGTCTTGGCTTTCCTTTTGTTAATTTATTTTATGTTCTATCAGCATTTATTGTCAATGGTTATGTGATTTCAAATTGAATTGGGCTAATAAGAAAGATTGAAGTAAACTTCTCTAAGCATAGAACATACCATGGTTAACTAAAATTAACACTATGACTACAGAAAACAACTCCTTGTTAGTTCAATATAGTAAGACCAGAACAATTATGCCAATGAATTCACAGATCCTCCCTAAATATGGAAAGTATGAAAGAGTTGAGTGTATGATACCATGATGCAAAAGAATCGAGGGTTTTGAGGCAATAGGATATCTCAGATGGCTTTCTTGGCCTGAGAACACTACTACCAGAAGGGCAGTTTTAAGAATTTTTTTTAAGACAAAAGAAATATTTTGTCTTAAAAAGTTACTTTTTATTTTAGTTATTTTACATTAAAATTGAATATCAATTGAATTTTCTTAAATATAAAATTTAAGACAAGAAAAATTTGAGACAAAAAATTTAAGACAAAACCTTATATTTAAGACGAAAGCAGTTTGAGACAAAAATATTTTAAGAAAAAAATAGATTGAGACAAAATATTATATTTAAGACAATAACATTTTGAGACAATTTTTTTAAGAAAAAGCTTTATATTCAAGACAAAAAAAATTGAATACAAAACTTTATATTAATATTTGAGACAAAATTATTTTAAGACAAAACTTTATATTTAAGGCAATGGTCACTTATGACAATGGAAATTAAGATGAAACTCATTTAAAACAATTAACAATTAAGACAAAACAATATCAATTTAAGACAATATTATCCAACACCTGCACAATTGACTCTGGCATTGCACCCTAAGTCCACCATATTTCAAGCTACTACTATCTGATGCATATATTGAGGCTTCTATTTCACTTACCATTCATGTTATCTTATATAGAGACAATGATTTTTTAATTCCTTCATTTTGTGGGGGTAGCCAACTCTGAAGAACGCAAAAAAAATTCCTGGAAAGATTTATCGAACATCAATTCCTCTTTTGTCCCTTCAATCTATTTTGATACGATTAGAGACAACTTGTATGTCATTTTATTCAGGAATTTTCCACAGAGAATTTTTTAGCACTAAGTTTATACTTTAAAAAAAGGATCAAAATGTTTTGAAAATCAGTTAAGAGTTTTATTACAAGAAAAGTGGGCTTAAGTGTAAGACTAGGTAAGCTTTCGATGTGAAAAGGCGGCATAAGAATTAAAAAAACATGTTAAGAAAGTTTTTTATGTCATTCAATTTTTGTTTTACCTAAGTCTTGCACTAATCGGATGCTAAAAACAGGTGGTGTTACGAAATATTTTTGTAGTGCCTCCAAAATTTTGAAAAAAAAGTTTTATAACTATCACTTTGGTCATTTTATATGCTTTTAAGGTTTTTGATGAAATTTAACCTATGATATGACTTGATGTGATGATTTTAGACAGTTTTAAAATGTTAAAAATGGTTTTGAGAGAAGGTCGGTTAAAACTAGAATTGTGCGCAAATCAACCATTTCCATCAAACCTAGGTGTCTGACTCGCATCAAACAATGAAATTGTTCGCAGTTTCTGACAACGCGTGGCAGAGTGCTCAATTTTTCTCAATTAAGCAATGGGAAATTTAGGCCATGTGAGAAAATTTTAACTAGATGGAGTATGGTTCAAGGTTTGTGATGAAGTTGCACCTTTATTCAGAAATGTAGGATGGGAGTCCATTTTCCAGTGGTTTATGGTTACAATCTGAGTTGGTGTTACAATTTTATTCACACTTTTGATGGAAACAGAGCTCAGATAGGAGGAATGAAGTTTGCAGTCACTGAAGAATCAATATCATAAGCCACAGGGTTTCCTAATGAGGGTGAGAAGTGGTTCAATAAACGAATGATGCAAAATATGGATCTCAACTTCTTCCTAAAAGGAGAATATAAAAACCCTAATTGGAGTTATTATCACTCCAATAATTCTCAAGGGTTATTTATATTTTGGTTTAAAGAATATCAGAGGTAACCACAAACCTACTTTTAAGCTTAAGGATCTAGCCTTCCTAATGCTCAGAGAGGGCTCTCCCTATATGATTTATCTTTGTTGGTTTTAGTTGATTTTAGGATAGTTATGTAAGATTACTTGGGATTTTGATTTTGGGTTTGGTTTGGTGGTAGAATCATTGGTTCACATGGATAGATGTAGGTATTGTTGGGAATCACGATTGCCGTTAGAACAAAACCCACAGGTGTTAGTCAACGATTGCATTGCCATAGATAAGGATCCACGAAAGGCAGTTAGACCATGTCGCGAAACACACGGAGAGTGTTGGTTTATCCAATGTCCAAAAATCTCCCCCCCAATGCGAGTCGGGTGTGTATCAAACTCGTGACATACGCTCTGGTACCACTTGTTGGGAATCACGATTTCCGTTAGACCAAAACCCGTAGATGTTAGTCAACGATCTCATCGCCAGAGATAAGGATCCACGAAAGGCGGTTAGTCCATGTCACGAAACACATGGGGAGCGTTGGTTTATCCAATGTCCAAGAGGTATAAATTCCATTGGGCTAATGGAGTCAAAGTGTCAAGCAGTTAGAGCAGAATCAAAGTTCTAAAGGGAAGTGTTCACAGGGTAAGATAGCTGAGTAACTTCATATCCTTAGGCTGATGGTGAAATGATTTCAATCGGGATGAGAAAGCAGTTAAGGGTTCTCGAATTCAGATAATAAGGGAAACGACAGAGGTCAATCGAAACTAGGGAAAAATTAAGAATTTCCTAATCTATATATCAGTAGAAAACATAAAAATGAAATAATAGTTCAAGACAAAGTGCTTTTAAATATATTTTGAAATAATATTCCTGTTATACATTTAGATTTAGAAAACATGCAAGTATGTGAAAAATTCAGACAAAAATAAATAAAAATTGTGAGTACTTCACTCAAGTGGCCCAACACATGAATCCTTTAATATAATCTCTTTATTTCTCAATCCAGTCTACTAACTTGAAAATGTTACAAAGAACCCTCTGGTTCAGATCAATACATTTATAGAAGTGTTTAGCAATCCACAATCCACCCTCAATACTTCAAAATGTGAAGTATTTATACAAAAACTCTTACAAAATATCCTAAAACAAAATTAGGAATTATTCAAGGGAAAATAAATATCTTCGTGCAAGAAGATAGTGACAGTTATCTAACTAATGCAAGTTGTCCCTGTTTTTATTGAATTTGTTGTTTGTTGTCTTTGATCTTTTGCTGATTTGTCTGTTACTATTGCTCAACAAAGGTTGTATTTTAGGCAGTTGAGTGTCCTTCACATTGGCAGATTACACTCTGATTTATCATTTTTGTTTTGACTTTTAACTTATTTCTTTCATCTGATACACTTTAACTTTGATACTCTTGGCCTATCACTGCTATTTTTTCACTTTAAACTTTGATTGCTCTGTTTACTATTTTACTTTCATAGTAAATCAATCAACTTTTCCCAATTTTCTGCTTTTGGTAATTTGATTTTTACCATTCTTCTTAATATCTCATCAGCCTCTGTATACTTTGAAAAAGTAGGTTTTTTGATGAATAAATGTTTTACCTCATGCTGTAGGTAAAAAAGGTTCTCAAAACTCTTGTAAAGTACTTTCCTTGTTGGAATTCCTTGCATGGCTGAATTGTTTGCTTGTTCCTTAGAAAATTCTCTGATTTTCTTATCATAGTCTTCTTGTTTCATCAACCTGTCATTAATAAGCAGTGGATTTGGAAGGCTTTTCTATCACAGAATATCAAACTTCATCATGAATCTAGTTATGCCAAGCTCCATGTTCTAACACTTTTCTTCTAACTGTATCATTAAGTTCCTTTTTGAAATCACCTTCCTAAATTTAAGAATTGTATATGTCATGTCACTAATTAAGAAACTTTATGAAATAATTAGCCTCTTTTGGCTTCTTACCAAGTTATTCTTTTATTTTTTGGATGGCTTCACCTGCTGCTTTGATTAAATATTTTTTCTCATAAATGACCTGAAGGGATGGCCAAATATCATTGACAGATTCAAAGATATTGGCCCATAACTGTTGCTTAGCTTGTGCCATTGGTTCTTTTAGTGTTAAATATTTCTCTAATTTCTTAAATTTCTCTGTCAACCTGTTTGTCTTTTGTACTTCATTGTTGTACATAATCTCTACTAGTTTCTTCTCATCACTGAGACTTTTCAACTGTTCTTTGAGTCTATTTATTTCATTTGTCTGAATGGACATTTCCTGCATTGCTTTAACAAGTTTTCCTACTTCATTAGTAGGTTGTGTTGCTTTTGTAGATGACTCTATTGTTGAAGTAGTTGCTGACGTAACAAGAAGTGTTGTAGCTATTGGAATTGAAGGAGCCAGTGAATCTGCTAAGGTGGAAGGAATAGTTGTAGTGACTAAAAGAATAACAGTGACAGGGACTTCTTCTGATCTGGCCTTTTTCTCATGCACTAACTTCTCCAACTCGTTTTCCATTTCTGTTAATTAGGAAGTTAACTGAAGAATGAGGTTCATCATCTCATATTTTTGTCCTTCATTTTCTAACACTTCCTTTGCATGTGGAT
Source organism: Pinus albicaulis (assembly GCA_034641835.2). NCBI lineage: Eukaryota > Viridiplantae > Streptophyta > Pinopsida > Pinales > Pinaceae > Pinus > Pinus albicaulis. The sequence continues at coordinate 135,054,870 of CM076570.1, read as the reverse complement.
GTTCAGTAGGAGGCAATTTCAGGGTCTTCTTTAATGCAGCAATGTCTGCATTCTTTTTCTTTATAAGTTCATCTGTAACTTTGACAATTGTCGATCATATCCTACTTCAATAATCAAATCTTCCAGAGATTTAATTCTATTATCCTTAGCCTATGAGGATGCCTTTTCTAGCTTTATCTGATCTCTGATGTTCCCTAGATTATTTTGCAGCTTCTGTACACACATGGCTTTATTTTTCATGGTAGAATATAGCATTTCACCAATTTGTTTGTGAAATTCTATTTGGTCAATTGGATGAAGATATTTTTCTTGAACTTCATAGGATGTATTTTTATAATATTCTAATGATTTAGGATGTTTTACTATTGGCTGTAGGAATGTCATCTGCATCTTTCTTGTCTTATAGTCAAGTGCAGAAAGCAATCCGCTTTGATCAATAGGTGACTGCTTCCAGTATTTGGTGTATGTATCAACCTTTAATGCCTCATTCCTGATCTTTATTTCTTTGTACTTCTTCATGATGTCTTGTTGTTTCTCTAGTGGTTTACTAGATGAAGACACTTCAAAACTATGTTATTTCTAAATCATATGAGTGTTTGATGTTGAAGGTTGGTGAGTTTCCTTTACCATTGTATATGTATCAATCACTTCAATAGTTTCCACTTCTTCATTTACAGGATTTCATTTTGGCTTCTTCATGTACATCAGTTTAAATTTAGTTTCAGTGGTAGTCTGTGCTGAGTATGATCCTTCTTCTCTTTCTCTCTTGGAGTTCCTATCCCGTGGGGCTGGAGTGTGCAAGATGGAACTAGTATCACCTTGATTGTCTACCTCTTTTAAAGTTTTATCCAACCATTCAGACTGATTGGAGTACTTCTCAATGTCTAGCTTAGATTCATGTACATAAGGAGTTAATTTTCATTTGACTCTTAACTTGCTTATTACTCCTAAAGGATCATACTACCACTGGAAACTCTGACGGAACTTAAATTCTTGCAAATATTTTTCTGCTTGTGGACCTACATCTCTATTGTTACAAATAAAAGGACCAACCTGATTCTTTATCTTAAACTATGTCTTCTTTTTGGTTGCCAATAAATTTATTGCATCAGAATTAAGGATCTGCCTGATAGATTCAACGGAAAATAACCTCATTGGGAGGTATTTGGGCAACTTATATGGAAAAATATTAGATACATATACCCTAATCTATGTGTGATTCTAATAGAGGTACCAATATCCTCTCCTACCATGCTCTGATAATTGCAGGACCTTTTTAATCTCATCACTGACTCTTGGTTGAATGTTGTTGCTTAGCGTGTTGACAATTGGATGGATGAAAGAGTCAATGAAATCTGTGTAGGTGGAATGTGTGGAGTCTTTTCTAATTAATGGATTCCAAAATATTACTGACTGTGGATTACCTTCCACATCCACTTTCTGAAGGTTGATGGTAAATATTTCAGGTTGAAAGTACAGAAACATGTGAAACAATACTGATGAGTTCTTGAAGACACCTTCTTCAGGTAATTGGACAAGTTGTTCATGAATTATATCAGCAAGGTACTGGGAAAAATTAAATATGGTAGGAGGAGGCTGACCAGTAGTGAAAATAGACAATAAAACTAAGACTGAAACATCAACATGCTCATCTGTGAAATAACCCAGAATAAAGGACAACATGCTAATAATATGTCTGGTTCTCTCAGAAAATATAACTATTGGTTAAGGAAGATTGGTTTTGGTAGTCTCTATTGATGAGGGAATGAATGTCTGAAATATCTAGAACCTCTTGGGGAAGTCCAGATTCAGATAAAACTATGTGAGGGTCTCAATAGACAAAGGGGTTTCATTTGGCCTACACTGGATTTGCAGCATCTGATTAATTGATTCAATTGTGATAATGAACAGAATTTATTTACCAGGGGTTATTAGGGCTCTTTGGTCAGCGAAATAACAAGTTTGGCAAAGTCTAATCACCTATGTACACTGGAATGTCTATGGGACAACATACTTGGGAAAATTAGACTCCCAAATGAAAACCTCATCAGCTTGGTTAATTGATTTTTTATGGCTCCAACATTGGAGCTCAAGAAGGTTAAACTGAGTGGCAGGGTCACAAATTTTAAAATATTTTTCTGTTAAGGGAGTGTGTTCTGCATCCACAACTGGAGGTTGCAGGGGATTAACTGATACAATTCTTTGAGAAGCCATATTTTTGTTAATTTTAATAAATTGATTACTCTCTGATTCAAGAAATAAGCTCTAGTATTTTAGGAATGTTGTGAAAGATTATTTACAGTTTGCAACAAGGTTTGGAATGATAGAGTGGATTTTCCTCTGGTCTACAATGGTTCAATTGATCAAATATTTAGTCTCTGTGATTAATAATAGTCTCAAGCCTAGGGAATTCTGTGAAAAGATGCCTAGGGTCTACAAAAAAAGGATTGGGAAGCAATAGTGCTTTCTTTTGGTTTGCAAAGGCTCCTAAATGATTCAATTACTTTGTTACTTTTTTATATCTTTAGGAACAATCCTTTTCACTTAGGAATACCTGGAAAGTGTGAGTTTCTAGCTTCTAGAGGTGAATCTGGATGCAACGGAGGTTTTATGTAGCTTCACTAGTCTTTATAGAGCTTCTGACTAGTTTTGCATCAGCTTCAGTAATAGAAGGGTTGAATCTATTGAAATCTACCTTAAAACAAATTTGGCATAGTGATATTTGATTTGAAATAGGTCGGAAGTCTCTCTTTGCGCAAAAGTGTAACAACAATAATGGTGAAAAGGCTCAAAAGGGCGGTTTTATGCATTTTTTAACCAACAGCAGTTAATCATTAATGCACGGGGTCAATTCAAATGGGAGCAATGATTTTGATAATAGGAAGAAATACCATTTAGCAGTTTTTGCATTAGCAAAATCGGTCGGGCGGTATAATTTCTGAGGATGCGACGCAATAGTATACTGCCACGTAGCCAGAAGCGGGGCTCTAAAAATAACTCTTTTTGCAAGGCCTCAGAACCATTAAATATTTGGCTATCGGGGATGCAATAAGGTTTATTGGCCATCAGATCTGATCAATTAAGATCTGATGGTTGGCAAATAGCAAGGAACTGTCAAGGTTTTCAAAGGTGCGGGGCCCAGGTTTAAAGTCAATGCGGGATTTATGCGATATACAAAGGGTTATTTGCATGGGGTCTGGACTTTGTGATAGGTGGGTTATAGTGGGTGGGCCCAATATGTATCAAAGAAGGGGAAATTAAACTATAGGTTATAAAAATATAAGGGGTTAGGGATAATATATATAAATGGAATTAATTAAATACGGGTTTAAGGTTTATATACGGGGAGTTAATACATAATGTAGGTTAATAAAATATACAATGAAATGTTAAATAAGTGCAGGATTTAAAATACACTAAGGATAATGTTTAAAACTAATATTAGGGTGGGATTTTCATAGTGGGGCCTGATATTATTATTTTAAACTTGAAACTTAGGATAAGTGTATTTTAGGGGTATAATAAATGAAAATGGAAGTTAATAAAAGGTTTTTACTTTTCCAAAGGGGAAATATGCTTTTTTCATCTAAGGAAAAGGGATTTTTGTAAAGAAAAATGAGTGATGTAATGGGAAAATGTAAAATGAATGGGAAGGGGTATTTTTACAAGGGAACATGAATTTAGAGGGAAATTAGTAAGTATGAACTGATCAATTTCTCCTATCCATGACTTATAAAAACTGCTTCTGCCTACCCATCATCTACCCTAACATTTTTTATTCATTTGGGTGCATTTGAGCTTTCAAACCAAACTATCTAACAACAAACTATCTAATTCTAACCTTATTACTTCTATTGGCTCAGATTAAACTGTTGAGCTCATTTATTATTCTATACCTATCAACATGAAATTTAAAGCATGAAAGATCAAGATTAAGAAGTTTGACTTTCATGGATTGTGGCATTTTTTACAAGCTGCACACAATCTTATTTTGCAAAGTAAAGTAAAAATTAATGGCATTTGAATTTGCATCACTTTCATGATCTATTTTTATCTATTTTTTGTTCGAGCTCATTTTATATTCTTTTTTTATATTTTTCTTTGAGTCCTTTGATTTTTCTTTTAGGACTTTTTACCCTCTTTACATTTTTTAATATGGGAAAACAATTTGCAGAAAGAAAAGTATGTGCATATTACAAGACTAATCATAGTCAATTCAAAATTATGAATCTTATTATTATAGGACCCTAAGTGGCTCCACATGGGAATGGAATTTCTTGGTGAAATGTCAAGAACTTTAAGATCAGTAGCCTTGAACTTTGATTGTGCTTGCCTTGGAACTATTTTCTAAGCTTTGCTTTATTCATACTTATGATATTTTGTTCTTCAAAGCATAGGGCCTTCTCTTTAGGCTTAAAATTTGCAAGAAAAACATCCAATCCAATCTATGCTTTGCAATGTTATGTACAATGAGTAAAGTAAAAAAATTGAGTTAACGTTAATCAGGGGAATAATTATTTTTCAGCATCCTACCATTGATAGGTCCACCTGGTAGAGTTGATCCATCTAACTCCTTCAAAAGGAATGCATTGTTACCTCTGTAATCATAAATGACATAGGGACCTTTCCATAGGAAATCAAATTTACCATGTTTACCTTTATCTTCTCTTCTTGAATCCCACTTAAGAACTTTATCACTTATGTAGAAATCATCTTCCTTTGTCTTCTTGTAAAATATATTTTTAATCTTATCTTGGACAACTTGTGATTTGACATAGACTTCTTCCCTAGTTTGCTGCAAGTGTATGGTCTGATTTATCCTTCTCTAGATATCATTGGTTCCTACTTGCTTTTCTTGGATTATCTTCATCACTGGTACTCCTAGAGAGGATGGAAAAAGTGCATCCATTCCATATACTAGTTGATAAGGGGATGTACCAATGGAATTATTTATGGTGATTCTGTCTGCCCATAAGGCATTAACTAACCTTTTTTTCTAGGTCTTTTTTTTGTCTTCTAATGGTTTTTTGATGATATTAACAAGGCTTTTATTAGAGGATCCAACAAGTCCATTACCTTGAGGGTAATAGGCAGTGGAATGGCCAAGGATAATGTGGTATTTGTTACAGAATTCAATCATTTTCTTAGACTTGAAAGAGGCTGCATTATCAGTAATTAGCTTTTGATGGCATCCAAATCTAGACAGTATATTGTTTTCTAGAAATGAGATTATGACAAAATCAGTGGCTTGCCTAGAAGGAATGACTTCTATCCACTTGGTGAAATAGTTTGTGGCTGTCAAAATCCATTTGTGTTGGGTTGAGGAGGGTGGGTGAATTTCACCAATGAATTCTAAACCCCATTGTTGAAATGGCATTTTTGTAGAGATGGGTTTGAGGGGTAAAGGTAGTAGTTTTTTCCTCCCTTCAAAGATCTCGCATTTGTGACAGGAGGTCACATCCTTTCTTACATCTACAAAAAGAGTGGGCCAGTAAAAAAACCCTCAAGATTGTATCTGCAGTTGATTTCCAGTAAAATTTTCCTCCACAGTCGCCTGCATGAAATTCTTCCATAAATTTATCAACTTCATCTTTAAGTAAACAATTCAATAAAATTCCACCATGATCTTTCCAAAACAGAGCATTATCTATGATACAAAATTTCATTGCTTTTAACTTTAGAAATATAGCTTTAGTTATAGAAAATCCAGGAGGATTTGGTAAGTATAGTAATACAAATATGATATTTGCATATCATGGTGAATCTAAGAAATCTTCACTGATCTATGGAGTCGCCATCTCTTCCTGATCATCTAATTGAGCAATAAAATTTATATCTAAGGTCTGACAGTTTGATTCAACCATGAGTTTGGCTAAACCTTGGCCTTTAATGAGTTTGGTGGGCTTAATTGCTATTTCATATCCCAAAATAGTGGCAATCCATTTGCCCCTCTTACCATCAGGCCCATTTTGAGTCAGAATGTCCTTCACTACTGAATTTGGAACATATGCAATAATGTGTGAATACAAGATATACACTCTAAAGTCTTTTATAGCCTTCACTAAAGTCAATGTATGATTTTCTATTATGTTATACTTTAGTGTGGCATCTCTTAGTGATTTTTTGAAAAAATCAATGGGCTGTTCATAACCCTGATCATTCTTCTGCAGTAAGACTGCAACAATTTTTTGTTCTGAATCAAAAGAAAAAATAATAAAATATTTTTTGAAATCATGACTTATTAGGACTACTGTTCTTGTAAGGGCTTGTTTGATTGATTCAAAGGACTATTTGGCCTCTTCTGTCCATTTAAGTGCTAAGTCTTTCTTTAACATGTTATTTAGTTCTTTAATTATTTCTGCTAAATTTGAAATGAATCCTCTGAGAAAATTGATCTTACCTAAGAAAGTCTGCAATTCATTAATATTTCTAGGATGACTTATTTTCAAAATGGCCTCTATTCTAGTTGGGTATATCCTAATTCCCTCTTTTGATATTATGTTTCCTAACATTTTACCTTCTTCAAGTCCAGAGAGAGTCCTTTTGGGATTCAAATAAATACCAAATTTTATACATTTAATAAACACTTGTCTTAGATGATCTAGATGTTCATTGTCAATTTTTGAAAATACAGTTATATCATCTAGATAAATTACAAGAAAATCATGAATTTCTTTGTCAAAATCTATATCCATAGCTCTTGCATTCATTAATCCAAAAGGCATTGTCAAATTCATGAAAGTACCCCATGGAGTAGTAAATGTTGTCTTTGGTTGGTCTTCTGGCTGAACTAAGATCTGATTATATCCAGAGAATACATCAAGAAATGAAATCCTGGATGAACCAAACACCCTTTGTAAAATATGATCCATCTTGGGGAGAGGGTATTTATCTTTTAAGGTCACCTTGTTTAAGTTCCGGAAATCAACACAAAGTTTGATTTCCCCTGTTTTCTTCCTAGTGGGAACTAAGTTTGAAACCCAATCATAATATATGATAGGTGCAATGATCTGTGCTTCATAAATTTTCCTCACCTCTTCTTCAATCAAAGGCATAAGAAAAAGATTGATTCTTCTAAGCTTTTGTTTAAATGGTTTCTGATCTTCTCTGATAGGAATTTTGTGTTTTATTATGCTAGTGTCATAAGATTTAAGGTATTCATAACTCCATGCAAATACATCCTGAAATTCCTTAAACAGAGCTATGTATTTTAGTTTTTTTTCTTGAGGTAATGCTTTGGAAAGTTTGATAAGTTTAGGTCTTTGTTCCTGTTCCTATATTTCATTCTTCTATGTCTGATCTCAATGGTTCCATTTTTTATTTTATTGCAACATCATTTGTATCAAAAATATCTTCTAATGGGCGAATCCCTTAGGTAAAAAGTTATTCTTAAGGTTTAAAATGTCAGAGTCATCATCTGCTATTTATTCTATTTCTACCTTTTCTAAGTTATCTATTTCTACTTGAGTAAATTTAGTGGGTTCGGTGAGCTCTAAATTATTTACATCTATCTCACTATCTATTTTATCATCTACTGTACAATATGTATCTATGCTACAATTCTGGAATTCTCCCTTAGCATTCATTTAGTGATAGATTTGAGTATTTCAAGTTATCCGGTATAGTATGTCGGTGTCTTACCTCTGTTGTATATTGGTGGTTTGGCTAAAAAGGCAGATTGTAGGTGCTAGAAAAGGTTGCTAAACTGTGTGACTGTATGTTTTGTTTTCTAGGAATTACAACAAAGTCAATCTCAAGCAACTCTTTAATCAGATCTAAAATTGTTTCCCTGTATTGGCTTAATCTAGGATTATATACATAATATTCTCCTCTAATTTGTTTTACAATTAAGTCAGAGTCTCCCATGATAGAAACTCTTTTGCCTCCTAAATTTCTAACAATCTGTAGTCCTAAGATTAAAGCTTCATACTCAACCATGTTATTGGTGCATTTAAAGTTTAATATAAATGCATGACCTTCTGAATGATTCGTTTCCATGTTATGAATCCAAACTCCTGCTCTTGCTCCTAGTTTATTTACTGAACCATCAAAGTCTAAGTGCCACATTGATTCATGAAAAATATTATCACTGTCCACTTCCTTCTTTTTCTGTTTTAAAGATGTGTTTTTATTTATGTCAGAATTTGAATTACATAAAATGAAGGAATCCATATGAGAATGTACATATTAAATGGGATAATTATAATGTTTTTATGTACTACTGACCATGCACTTCATTAGAGTTTCTCTGTAAAGTTTCTTGGGTTGACCAAATACTGAAATAGTGGCATAAGACATGTCTAATTGTAGAGATCCCTGCAGTTTTTCTCCCCATGAGCGAGATAATAGCATTCCGTACTTTGGAGCGATATCAGCTACTAGAATATCCATGACTATACTTTTTCCTGGGTATTGGACTAAAGTGACACATAAATCTTTTATTAAGCCAAGACACTTCACTTTACTAGAGTCAAAAGAGAAAGGATCTTTGTATGGTCTAGTAACATCTAAATTCAAATTTTTCATAATAGCTTTTGCTATTAAATTGTGGGATGCTCATGAATCTAGCATAGCATTGTGTAATATTTGATCATGTATACTCAAGCTAATGTAGAAAGGAGGAACACCACCTTCTTGATGTTTTCCATTGACCTCTGGGCCAAAACATAGTTCTGGTTTATCATCATTTAGATTTACAGAGTCTTCTCCTTCACTGATGTTCAAAGTTTCAGTGATCTGCGATTTTTATAAATCATGTTTTACCAACTCTGTCAAAGGAATTGGTATTTTTAGTTTGGCAATTTCAGTTTGGATGTTGAATGGTGTTTTTGTTTTTCCTAGCTGAATGATTTATTCTTTAGTAACCGTAGCTTGAGTGTTTTTCTCTTCTTTAACTATAGTTGGTTTTTGTGTTTGTGTTTCCACTGTTTTAATGTTTTCAATTTTATTTTGTGGGACAGTTTGAATAGCAGTGGTAGTTTTGGCAAGTTCTGAAATTTCAGAAGTTGTTTTAGCAGATTTTGAACTTTCTGCAGTTTTTTTAGGATTAGCTAATTTTTTATCAGTAGCAGATGTTTTGGCTTTAGCTAAAGTTTTAGCATAAGGTGTAGTTTTAGCAGCAACAAATTTTTGAGGATCAGCTGATGTTTGAACAACAGTATCTGTAATGTCTTCAATTTTAGGACTGGGTGTAATTTTTGGACTAGAAATTTTCTGATTAGGACTTGAATTTTTCTTATTTGAACTAGAGTTTTTTTGGGTTTCCCTAGGGATAATTTTAAGTACTTTGGTTGTAGGAGCTTCTACTGGTTTCTTTGTCTAAGTTTGAGCATTTTTCTTAGTAGGGGCCTCTACATTTTTCTTACTCCTAAGGTTATATCGCTTGTGAACTTCATTAATGGCAAACTCACAACCTTGCTTATAATCAAAAGACTCTCTAGATTCTAACTATAAATGTTGTAGTTCATATAATTCTTGTTCTTCTTGTGTAAGAAAAATGGTATTATCATCATTGATTCCCATTAAGTTAATCTGAGTGTCTTCGTCTTCTTCGTTTTGGTGATAACTTTTAGCATAGTTCTCTTGGAAAGGTGGTCTTATTTGTTGATCAGGTGCTCATTATCTAGATTTACCAGTGCTGGTGTTTTTTCTATAGTTGGGATTTCTTATTTGAGGACCTTGTTGCTGATTATCCCATTGTGGTTTCCTTTCCATACTTTCTAGTCTATCCATCATTTTTTACATGGATTTTGCTAAACTATCTATTCTTCTATCTGATGTAGATGTTTCCTCTTTTATTGTTACTCTTCTTTCATTTCTCATTATTTCTCTCTTGGATAACAAATTGGCTTCTACACTAACTGCAATGTTTTACATTTGTTCTAGTGTTTCTGGGTTCCTTTCCCTCAGTTGGTATGACATATCCATATCAAAACAATCAGGAAATTTGAGTAAAGCTAGATCTGGTGGGGGTTTGATGTTTGCTAGAATAGCATTATAGATACTATTGAATCTAGTACAATAGTCTTGAATTGACTCATTAGTTCCTCTTTTTATGTGATTATATTCAGAAAAAATTTGTAAAGGAATCTTCTTTTTCTCCCATCTATTGATAAATAATCTATGGAAAGCTTCTAAATCATCAATATGATTGGTAGGTAAAGCTTTAAACCATTTCTTTACTTCTTCAGCTAAATTTTTGGCAAACAATCTCATTTGGACATCAGATTCATCAATTTCATGCAATTCAAAGTAATCAACCATTTTGTTAACATGTTGTTGTGCATTGTATTGACTAGTTCTATCAAATTGAGGGATTTTGCTTTGGTAATCCTGGGGCATGTTATGCAATTGACCTGATAGGACCAATGGGGCATATCTGGTAGCCATGACTAAGATTCTAGCTAGGCTGGGAGGTAAATTGGTGGTACTTGGTGATGAGGTTGAGGTACTTGCATATGAGGTTGCGACACTAGAAGATGTACTTGTAAATGTGGTTGAAGTACTTGAAGATGTAGCAGCAGTGCTAGAAGGTGAACTTGAAGTGTTTGGACATGGAAATAAAAATCTAGGTTGAAGTGGAAGCTTAGGAATGAAGGATTCAGTGGAATGAGGTGTAGTGGAAATAATAGATGAGGTGGTACTAAATAAATTTGAATTTTCAGACTCTAAATGACTGGTAGAAGGCTTAGGGGTAAAAGCAGATAAAGCACTCAATTCAACAGAATGTTGGAAATATGCTTCATCAATTTCCTTAATCAAAGTTGCAGTTAAAGCATCAAGTTTATCATAAGATTCTAGAGCTTTTTTATTTGAATCAAGTGAAACAGATTCCTTTTTAGTTTCAATGAATGAAATGAAATCAGGATCTATTACACTATCATATATGGCACTTTCTGATTTAGTTCTAAACAAAGATTGCTCAAAATCTAAATCAAATTCAATGTCTTGTAAACTTGATAATTTATTGGGAAGAGAATTTTCTTTGATAAATGGATTTTTATTACTTTAACTTTTTACTTTTTTATTTTTCTTTAAAATTCCGTCAGGATTGTCTACTATTACAGTAGGTTCTGGATCAGGATTAGACCTAGTATAGTAGGTTCTTCTAGAAGCCAGAATTTTAGTTTTTAATGAAAAATTTACTTAACAACCCTTTAAAACAATATTAAGGTGAAAAGATGAGTAAAAGTATTTCCTTTAATATTTATTTTAAAAACTGAGGACTGGTTAGTTCCCCAGTATGGTGGCCAGTATGTTATCACTCCAATAATTCTCAAGGGTTGTTTATATTTTGGTTTAAAGAATATTAGAGGTAACCACAAACCTACTTTTAAGCTTTAGGATCTAGCCTTCCTAATGCTCATATAGGGCTCTCTCTCTATATGATTTATCTTTGTTGGTTTTAGTTGATTTTAGCCTAGTTATGTAAGATTACTTGGGATTTTGATATTGGTTTTGGTTTGGTGGTGGAATCACTGGTTCAAATGGATAGATGTAGGTCTGAATTCCATTGGGCTAATGGAGTCAAAGTTTAAATCAATCATAGCAGAAGCAAGGTTCTAATGGGAAGTGTTCACAGGGAAAGATAGCTACATAACTTCAGATCCTTAGGCTGATGGTGAAAATGTTACAATTGGGATTAGAGAGCAATTACGGGTTCTCAGATCCGATAATGAAGGAAATGACAGAGGTAAATCGAAACTAGGGAGAAATTAAGAATTACCTAATCTAGATATCAGTAGAAAACATAAAAATGAAATAAAAGTTCAAGACAGAGTGTTTTTAAACATATTCTGAAATAATATTCCTGTTATACATTTAGATTTAGAAAACATGCAAGTATTGAAAAATTCAGATAAAAACAAAGAAAAATTGAGAGTACTTCAGTGAAGCGGCTCAACACATGAATCCTGTAATATAATATCTTTATTGCTCAATCCAACCCTTTGTTTTAGATCAGTACATCTATAGAAGTATTTAGAAATCCACAATCCACCCTCAATACTTCAAAATGTGAAGTATTTATACGAAAAATCTTACAAAATATCCTAAAAAAAAATAGGAATTATTCAAGGAAAAATAAATATCTTCATGCATGAAGATAGTGACGGCTATGTAACTAATGCAAGTTGTCCCCGTTTTTATTGAATTTGTTGTGTGATGTCTTTGATATTTTGTTGATTTGTCTCTTACTATTGCTTAAAAAAGGTTGTCTTTTAGGTAGTTGAGTGTCCTTCACGTTGGCATATTTCATTCTAATTTAGCATTTATGTTTTGAATTTTAACTTATTTATTTCATCTGATATACTTTAACTCTGATACTCTTTGACTATCACTACTGTTTTTTTACTTTAAACTTTGATTGCTTTATTTAATGTTTTACTTCCAAATTTTATGCTTCTAGTAATTTGATTTTTACCATTCTTCTGAATATCTCATCAGCCTCTATATACTTTGAAAAAACTAGGTTTTTTGATTAATAAATTTTTTACCTCATGCTGTATGTAAAAAAGGTTCTCAAAACTCTTGTAAAGTACTTTCCCTATTGGAATTCCTTGCATGGCTGAATTATTTTCTTGTTCCTTAGAAACTTTTCTGATTTTCTTATCATAGTCTTTTTCTTTCATCAACCTATCATTAATAACCAGTGGAATTGGAAGGCCTTTCTATCTCAAAATATCAACCTTCATCATGAATATAGTTATGCCAAGCTCCATGTTCTGACACTTTTCTTCTAGCTGTATCATTAAGTTCCTTTTTGAAATCACCTTCCTAACTTCAAGAATTTTATCTTTCCTATCACTAATTCCAATTTCTTCTAGTTCTTGCTTATTTTTGGAATTAATAAACTTTATGATTTCATTAGCCTCTTCTGGCTTCTTACCAAGTTTTTCTTTGATTTTTTGGATGGCTTCACCTGCTACTTTGGTTAAATATTTTTCTCATAAATGACCCAAATGGATAGCCAAATATCATTGATAGATTCAATGATATTGGCCCATAACTGCTACTTGGCTTGTGCCTTTGGTTCTTTCAGTATTAAATCTTTCTCTAATTTCTTCAATTTCTCTGTTAACCTATTTGTCTTATGTAATTCATTATTGTGCATAATCTGAACTATTTTCTTCTCATCACTCAGAATTTTCAACTATTCTTTGAGTCTCTTGATTTCATTTGTCTGAATGGACATTTCCTGCATTTCTTTAACAAGTTTTCCTACTTCATCAGTAAGTTGTGTTGCTATTGTAGATGACTCTGTTGTTGAAGTTGTTGCTGATGTAACAGGAAGTGTTGTAGCTATTGGAATTGAAGGAGCCAATGACCTTGCTAAGGTGGAAGGAACAGTTGTAGTGACTACAGGAAAAACATTGATAGGGAATTTTTCTGATCAGGCCTTTTTCTCCTGCACTAACTTGTCCATCTCATTTTCCATTTCTTTTAGTTGGTAAGTTAACTGAAGAATGAGGTTCATCATTTCAACTTTTTGTCCTTCATTTTCTAACACTTCCTTTTCCTGTGGATGTTTAGTAGGAGGGAATTTTAGTTGCTTCTTTAAAGTAGCAATGTTTGCATTTTTTTTTTATAAGTTCATCTGCAACTTTGACATTTGTTGGATCATATCCTACTTCAATAATTAAATCTTACAGAGATTTAATTTAGATATCCTTAGCCTGTGAGGATGCCTTTTTAAACTTTAGCTCATCTCTGATGTTCCCTAGAGTGTTTTGTAGCTTTTGTACACTCATGGCTTTATTGGTCATGGTAGAATATAGCATTTCACCAGCTTGTTTGTGAAACTATATTTGGTCAATTGGATGAATATATTTTTCATGAACTTCATAGTATGTCTTTTTATAATTAGTTGTTGATTTAGGATGTTTGACTGTTGGTTATAGGAAGGTCATCTGCATCTATCTAGTCTTATAGTCAAATGCATAAAGCAATCTGCTTTGATCATTAGGTGACTGCTTCTAGTATTGGGTGTATGTATCAACCTTTAATGCCTCATTCCTGATATTTATTTCTTTGTACTTATGCATGATGTCCTGTTCTTTCTCTGCTGGTTTACTAGATGAAGACACTTCAACACTATGTTGTTTTTGAATCATCTAAGCGTTTCATGTTGAAGGTTGGTGAGTTTCTTCAGAACCTGTAGGAGGTGCATTATCCTTTACCACTGTATCAGTATCAATCACTTCAATAGTTTCCACTTATTCATTTACATGATTTAATTTTGGCTTGTTCCTGTACATCAATTTAAATTTAAATTCAGTGGTCGTCTGTGCTGAGTATGATCCTTCTTCTCTTTCTTTCTTGGAGTTCCTATCTTGTGGGGCTAGAATCTGCAAGATGGAACTAGTATCACCTTTATTCTCTACCTCTTTTAAAATGTTCTCCAACCATTCAGATTGATTAGAGTACTTCTCAATGTCTGGATTAGATTCATGTACATAAGGAGTTGATTTAAATTTGACTCTTAACTTTCTTATTACTCCTAAAGGATCATAATAACATTGGAAACTCTGACTAAACTTAAATTCCTATAAATATTTTTCTGCTTGTGGACCTACATCTCTATTGTTACAAATAAAAGGACCAAACTGATTCTTTATCTTAAAATGTCTTATTTTTTGATGCCAAGAAATTTATTGCATCAGAATTAAGGATCTGCCTGATATATTCAATGGAAAATAATCTCATTGGGAGGTATTTGGACAGCTTAAATAGAAAAATATTAGATCCATATAACCTAATCCCTGTTTGATTCTGAGGTACCAATCTCTTGTCCTACTATGCTCTGATAATTGCAGGACCTTTCTAATCTCATCACTGGCTCTTGGTTGAATGCTGTTGCTCAACATGTTGACAATCGGATGGATGAAAGAGTCAATGAAGTCTGTGTAGGTGGACAGTGTGAAGTCTTTTCTGATTAATGGAGTCCAAAATATTACTGACTGTGGATTACCTTCCACATCCTGTTTCTGAAGGTTGATGGCAAATCTTTCAGGTTGAAAGTACATAAACATGTGAAACAATATGATGAGTACTTGAAGACACCTTCTTCAGGTAATTTGACAAGTTGTTCATGAATTATATAAGCAAGGTACTGGGAAAAATTGAATATGGTAGCAGGAGGCTAACCAAGATTGAAAATAGACAGGAAACCTAAGACTGAAGCATAAACATGCTCATCTGTGAAATAACCCAGAATAAAGGACAACATGCTAATAATATGTCTGGTTCTCTTAGAAAATATAGCTGCTTGATAAGGAGGATTGGTTTTTGAAGTCTCTACTAATGAGGGAATGAATCTCTGAAATATATGGAACCTCTGGGGGAAGTCCAGATTTAGATACAATTGTGTGAGGGTCTCAACAGACAAAGGGGTTTCATCTGGCCTAGACTGGATTTGCAGCATCTAATTAATTGATTTAGCTTTGATAGAGAATAGAATTTATTTACCAGGGTTTATTAGGGCTCTTTGGTCAGGGAAATAACAAGTTTGGAAAAGTATAATCACCTCTGGACACTGGAAGGTCTATGGGACAACATACTTGGGAAAATTATACTCCCAAATAAAACCTCATCAGCTTGGTCAATTGATTTGTCTTGGCTCTAGCAGTGGAGCTCAAGAAGGTTAAACTCAGTGACAGGGTCAAAAATTTTAAAATCTCTATCTGCTAAGGGAGTGTGTTCTACATCCACAACTAGAGTTTGCAAGGGATTAAATGACACAATTCTTTGAGAAGCCATATTTTTGTTAATTTTAATCAATTGATTACACTCTTATTCAAGAAATAAGATCTAGTATTTTAGGAATGTTGTGAAATATTATTTACAGTCTGCAACAGGGTTTGGAATGATACAGTGGCTTTTCCTCTGGTCTACAATGGTTCAATTGATCAAATATTCAGTCTCTACAATCAAGAATAGTCTCAAGCCTAGGGAATTCTGTGAAAAGATGCCTAGGGTATGTAGAAAAAGGATTGGGAATAGATAGGGCTTTATTTTGGTCTGCAAAGGCTCCTACTTTGTGGCTTCACTAGCCTTTATAGAGCTTTTGACTATTTCTGCAGCAGCTTCAGTAATAGCAGGGTTGAATTATGTTGAAATCTAGCTTAAAACAAGATTGGCAGAGTGATATTTGCTTTGAAATAGGTTGGAAATATCTCTTTGTGAAAAATTGTAACATAAATAATGGTGAAAAGGCTCAAAAGGGTGGTTTATGATTTTTTAACCAATAGTGGTTAATCATTCATGTGCGGGGTCAATTCAAATGGGAGCAGTGGTTTTGATAATAGGCGGAAATACCATTTGGCAGTTTTCGCATCAGCAAAAGCGGTCGGGTGGTATAATTTCTAAGGATGCGACGTAATAGTATATTACCACGTAGCCAGGAGCAGGGCTCCAAAAAAAACTCTTTTCGCAAGGCCTCGGGGTCATTAAATATTTGGCTATTGGGGATGTGATAAGGTTTATTGGCCATTGGATCTGATCAATTAAGATCCGATAGTTGGCAAATAGCAGGGAATTTTCAGGGATTTCAAAGGCATGGGGCCCAGGTTTAAAGTCAATTCGGGATTTATGTGATATAAAAAGGGTTATTTGCATGGGGTGTGGACTTTGTGATAGGCAGGTTATAGTGAGTGAGCCCAAAATATATCAAACGCGGGGAAATTAAACTATAGGTTATAAAAATATAAGGGGTTAGGGATAATATATATAAAGGAAATTAATTAAATAAAGGTTTAAGGTTTATATAACGGGAGTTAATACATAATGTAGGTTAATAAAATATATATAACGGGAATTAATACATAATGTAGGTTAATAAAATATATAGTGAAATTTTAAATAAGTGCGGGATTTAAATACATTAAGGATAGTGTTTAAAACTAATATTAGGGTGGGATTTTCATAGTAGGGCCCGATATTATTATTTTAAACTTGAAACTTAGGATAAGTGTATTTTAGGGGGTATAATAAATGAAAATGGAAGTTAATCAAGGGTTTTTACTTTTTCAAAGGGGAAATATGCTTTTTTTAACTAAGGAAAAGGGATTTTTGTAAATAAAAATTAGTGCTGTAATGGGAAAAGGTAAAATGAATGGGAAGGGGCATTTTTACAAGGGAACATGAATTTAGAGGGAAGTTATTAAGTATCAATTGATCAATTTCTGCTATCCATGCCTTATGAAAACTGCTTCTGCCTACCCATCATCTACCCAAACATTTTTTATTCATTTGGGTGCATTTGAGCTTGCAAACCCTTTTTATTTTTCTTTTAACATCAAACAATATAATTCTAACCTTATTACTTCTAATGGCTTAGATTAAACTGTTGAGCTCATTTATTATTCTCTACTTATCAGCATGAAATTTAAAGCATGAAAGATCAAGATTAAGCAGTTTGACTTTCATGGATTGTGGCATTTTTGACAATCTGCACACAATCTTATTTTGCAAAGTAAAGTAAAAAGTAGTGACATTTGAATTTGCATCACTTTCATGATCTATTTTTATCCCTTTTTTGTTTGGGTTCATTTTATATTCTTTTTTGATCTTTTTCTTTGAGTCCTTTGATTTTTCTTTTAGGACTTTTAACCCTCTTTACATTTTTTTAATATAGGAAAACAATTTTCAGAAAGAAAAGTATGTACATTTTACAAGACTAATCATATTCAATTCAAAATTATGAATCCTATTATTATCGAACCCTAACAGGAGGATGGGAATCCTTCAGAAGACGTTGAATCCTGAATGGTCTAACATTCTAAATATTGTGTAGCTCTCTTTTACATGTGAAGGTAGTTATTCCAAAATATACCTTTACCACATGATGTTTTTATGTCATTTAGTTGGTTTTGGAAAGATGAGATTACCTTATTTATTACATCAAAGGTTATTTAAAATGATATATGTCACCATGGCATGATTAAGATATTGTATATACATGATTTAGATAAGAAAATATAAACCATCAGGAAGAGGACATGGAGAAACCTTGCACCAATAAGACCAAGAAAGGGTAATGCTAAAACTCCTATTGAAACCCTAGCCCTTGAAACAGAGGTTGAATCTAGTCACGTCCCTGCTAAGAAAATTTTTGTAAAGGAACCAAAGATTAAAGTCTATAAAAATAGAACAAGAAGAAAAAAGACACAAATGTTATAAAAGGAGGAAGTAAAACATCAAGCATAAAAAAGTGAGAAAGGAAATCAGAATATGGAAATAAGGGACGAAGACACAGAAATAGAGCCTACGGTTTTCCATATGAAACCCTAGACTTGTCCTACAATTAAATTAAGGCTGATTTTTAAGGAAACAATTTATCCTAATATAAAGGAACCATTGATAATTGATGAAGAAGATAATGTGAATTCTTCAAAGGGCAAGAAAAAGGCTACATAATAGGGGAAAACAGAGTATGCAAGAAGGAAAGGGAAAGGAACTCTAAAAGCTAGTAGAAATATACAAAAGGGTAATAAAAGGATGACAAGAAGCCAAGAAAAATTAAATCTCCTTGCTAAGGATGCATAAGTTATAGAATAATGATAAAGTTAACTCATTGACAAGGAAATATATGAAACCCTAATTTTGTTGAGAAAATTCTATTTTTACCTCAATGTTTTGGAATGCTCCATTTTATCTTTTTTTATAGTTAGATTATTTTTGATATGTTATGGTAATATGTCATAAAGGTTTTGTAGCTAATGGGGACCATAAAATACAAGTCAACACAACAAAGAAAGTCCTTAAAGATGTAAACAATTACACAATATAGTTGCACAATTTCAACAAATTTCACAGGTTCATGTATCAGTTTTTCTACAAAGGAGGAATATGAGTTACAGTTCGAGATATGAAGCCTAGAAGGGTCTCAAAAGTTTCAGTCCTACACTTCAGCTATGACTCATCCTTTTCCCATAAGAATATAAAATGATGTGTACAACAATTTTTAAATGCTTTCACTAATGTTTAAATGGAAAATAGAGATGTAAATAGCTAGAAGGATAGGTTTTTAATTATGTTTTGTAAGTTGAAATCTAAGATATTGTAAATATTTTACAGTTATTCTACTAAAATTTGTGGATCTTAAATTTCTAGTTTTATTTTTTCGCTTTCAGTAGTGCATTTTTAGTTTTCAGTTTCATTATGGACTTCAGTGTGGTACATTTTACATGTTGTACGGTTACTGGTTGGGAGCCTCCCAATGGATCAAGCACATGGTCAGTGCGTTATTCACTTCCTCCTAGGGATACAATATCCCCATTGGAGCTAGTTGTTAGCACTAATTTTATACTTTCAAAAAAGGGTCAAAATGTTTTGAAAATCAGTTAGAGTTTTAGTACAAGAAAAGTGGGCTTAAGTGTAGGAATAGGTAAAATTTGGGTGTGTAAAGGTGGCATAAGTATTTAAAAAGTTGTTTATGTCATGCCAATTTTTTTTTTTACCCAAGTATTGCATCAATCGGATGCCAAAAACAAGTGGCACTATAAATTTTTTAAACTTTTCCCTTCCAAGCACTCTGGTGAATATGTATGCAATCTTCTCATTTGTGGAACAGTGCCATAGGTGGATTGTTTTGGCCTCAACGTGATGTTGAATCATATGGTATTTTGTATTGATGTGCTTCATTTGATCATAGAAATTTAGGTTTTTGGTCAATTTTATTATAGAAGTGTTGTCAATCAAAAGAGGAGTTGAAGTGTTTTCATTGAACAAAGCAATTTTTACATCCATTTGTTGGAATGTAAAACCATTCTTAGCTCCCAAGGAAAATAGTGTCCAAATGGTAGTCCATTTTTTTGTGGGAGAAAAAGTCTCCTCATAATCGACCCCTTCTCTCTATGCAAATGATTTTTCCACAAGCCTGGATTTAAGCTTTTCAAGTGAGCCATCTGCTTTATACTTGTTCTCGAAGTCCCACTTGCAGCCTATTGGTTTGGTTCCAAATGGAGGATCAACCATTTTCCAGGTTCCATTATTTATCAAATAATCACATTGTTTCTGCATCGATTCTTTCCATTCATCATGAGAAGCAACTTCTTTGAAGGATGTTGGTTCAAAATATGTAGAAAAATTTAGTTCACAATCATAAGAAAAATCCATATCAACAGGTGAATCAGGATCATCTACATCACCTCCATTATGTATGGCTGAGCTTCTTATTCTTGTATTTCCAACCTCATCAAGATGAGCACTTTCAAGTGTCTTTGTTGGCCATTTTGGAGGACATTTCTGAGATGGCCCAGGCTACTTAGTTGATTGAGATGTGGCTGAATCATGATTTAGCCTCCAAATTCTATCAAACACATCATTAAAAGTTTCATCTTGATCAATGGTTGGAGATTCATGTGGGGGAGAGGGTGCTTCATAAGGAGATTCCATAGATTGATCTTAAGAGAATTATAAGCAATCTACATTTTATGGGTGTCAAAACAACATCTTAAAACATTTAATAGGATGTTGCATGAAAATATATAACATGAAAGACAAACATAATTTTCTTCTCTCTCCTAATGTGAGATATAAAAGTGTCCAAAAAGTACCAAGTCGGCCCTCCAAAATCTATCCACAAATTGTCTTTCA
Source organism: Pinus albicaulis (assembly GCA_034641835.2). Taxonomy (NCBI): domain Eukaryota; kingdom Viridiplantae; phylum Streptophyta; class Pinopsida; order Pinales; family Pinaceae; genus Pinus; species Pinus albicaulis. The sequence goes on along the minus strand of CM076570.1, from coordinate 135,034,275 downwards.
ATTGTCCATAATAAACTTGATCAAATTATTGACTTAGATTTGTACTAGGGCCAAATTTAGGTCTTCTTCACTATCCCAAAAAGCTCGGTCTTCATCAAATAATATACTCTAATTTCAACTCTGAATGGGCTCAAATATTATTACAAACAAGGCTTGAACTTCATCCTCATATTAGGCTTGGACTTCATCACAAAATATGTTTGGACTTTATCTTAGATAAGCTTGGACTTCACAAATTCCATAGAGATGGTGTTCATGTTAGCTCAGTTGGGCTTGACCCAGGTTCGACTTGTATTTCGCACCAATAAAACCCCAAACACTGGCCCTTTGAGAAACGCCCTACAAGCAGGTCGAATTCTCACCCGATTTGGATATGGGTGGTTGCAGAACCAGGTTTTTGCAGCACTGAGGGGCTGTGCAAGGTGGCTTTACTTCGATTTTTTATACTTAATCAATCTTCTAACAAAGACATTACTACTGTGCATTTTATAACTTACTCAATTAATTTACATTATTCAGATAAACATAAACATATTATAACATAATATAGACTCTGTTATAAACTATAAATTCACATAAACAGATAGAAAGAAAACACAACACATAAACAAAAATATGCCTTCAAAAATTATCCTTCTTTGTTATGATAAGTCTCTTTAGTACATTCACTTCTTCGACCTTCACAAACAGTTGTAGGTGGTCTGCACACAAAGTTGCAGACTATTCAAGGCATCTGTGCACATAATTGGGAAGCCTTCCCCTAGGCCCAAAAACATATTAAAACAGATATCTCAAGTGATTGTGCTCATCAAGTATTACAACGATCTATCTCTATCATCACTTCAAAAAAGACTTACATTTGTTTATATAACATTTACATCATACAAAACCATGGCCCACATACCATGGGTGGACAAAATAATAGACTAAAACCTAATACCCGTTACAAAATCAGGGGCTTCGGCCCACCCCGAAACCCCTAAATACCGCGTGGTAGATTTATCTACGAAGTACTGTGCATTCCACTCCTTAATATGCAGATTAGTTTACCAAATATAGACAAAGTTGGGTTGCACCCAACAGGGCCCCAACACTCACATGTGACTCATCCCGAGTTACTCAGATGGTACACCCCAATTATTTGTTGTTATGCTATTGTAGGCCTTGTTACAGGGTTGAATAATCTTTGTAGTCTCCTTTTCTTCCTGGTGCACTTCTTCGAGTAGCTTCTCTGTGGTCGGTTTCTTACGTGATGACCTCAGGCCCGTTACGCTTGGTGTTGTGGCCTCCATAATTCCTACTTGGTTCAAATTGTGGATACTTGTTACTGACATTGAAGTCCCAATCCTCCATCTTCAACTATCGAAATTTTCCCAATGGTTCCCGACAACAGAACCATTTGTTGGTTTGGTTGGGCTTGACCCAGGTTCGACTTGTAATTCGTACCAAGAAACCCTACACCTTGGCCCTTTCGGCAATCACCTACAAGAATATCAAAGTCTCACCTTAGGTTGCTATAGGTGGTTGCAAAGCTAGGTTTTGGTGGCCTTGAGGGACTACGTGAGGTGGCTTTACTTCACTTTTCTATACTTAATCAATATTAAAACACAAATATTACTACTGTGTGGTTTATAGATTACGCAATTAATTTTCATCATTTAGATAAATATAAACATATTACAACATAAGATAGTCTGTGATATTACCATAAATTTGCATAAATCGATAGAAAGCAAAAACAACACATAAACACAAAGATGCCTCCAAAACTTCTTCTTCTTCTTTATGATAAGTCTCTTCAAAAGATTCATTTCTCCGACCTGCACACACAACTATAGGTGGTGTTAGTGACTGTCAGTCTTGTCAGCCACCAGTGATCAAATTTTACTCTTTCAAGTTGTTGATAGGTCCATAGGTAAATTTTTTATAGTTTCGAATAATTTTTCAAATAAAAATTTGATCATTGGTTAGTATATCCATATATGTTACTGTTCCCATCATATCATGGTCAAAATTGTCATCTTGGTCATGCCATCACTCATTTTGATAAGTCATCAGTAAAGTGTCTTGATCACCATGTCAGTCATCATCTCATGGTCATTCATACTGCAAGGTTCAAAGGTCTAGATCATCAGTTCATAAATCCATTAGGTGTCATTATTAGGTCAAGTAATCAAAAGGGTCATTAAAAGAATCATGTCATCACCTAGTTCATAATTATGGGAGTAGTAATTAGGGAAAGTGCTCAAAAATTATTTCTAAAGTACATTTTATTCTCTATAAATATGTAACTATGCATACTACAGTTTAAAGCTTAAATACACTAGCCTATCAAGTCATTTTGCAAAAAGACAAAGTGATGTCACATCATAACCCAAGGGAAAAATTGACCTCCAACCTATAAAAATTCTCACAAAGAAAATAATTTGTTAATTTCACACTCATAAGACATTCACCACTAGAAAAGTGCATTCTAGCCCTTAGAGCAAACAAATTCTTCATTGAAAACCTAAATTTTCCTCCTATGCTATGCTATACTTCTGGCATCCATTGTTGCATTTTTTAATTGGAGGAAAAGAAACCATCTACAAGGTTTCATCTCAACAATTCAGGACTTCCCATACCTTTTTTACAAGTAAGTATCATTTGGCACTCTACTCTTGCATCTATCTTCTCAAAAAATTCACTGAATTTCCCTCTTTTAGGGTTTTACTACGTTTTTCATTTCCATGAGAGTTGGTTTCAAATCAGTAGTAAAACCCGAAGTTTCCTACTCCCCTATACTCATATACACCATTCATACTTCCCTAAAACACTTTCCTCACCTGTTCCCCTTCATCTCCTACATTTCCTTACAAATACTAGCCTAGGCTGCCCCACTAAATGTTTCCTAGGATAAGAGTTTTTTTTTGTTATTTTCAAACATTCCCCTCATTTTTTTAAGAGTTCTCACTTTCCTACACTCCCTACCATCTATCCTTATCCCCTAAAATATTCCCATAAATTTACACACTCCCTAATCCCTTTATCCCTTTCCTTCAACACCACAATCCCTTATCCCCTGTTTTCACAGTCATACCTTCTTCCTTTCCTTCCCACTCATCTAGGGTTTAAAATCATGGAAATTGGAAACAGTGACACTGAGAAGAAAAGGTATAGTAATGATGGAAAAGTGTCTAGGTATGAGACATCACGGGTCAAATAAATCACGGCCTCTCCTTTCCTCGGAAAAGCCTTTGAGGATGTGGGTTTTTTAGGTTTTTGTGGAAAGATTCAACAAGAAGGTTTCCATGCTCAATTGACAAGCTTTTTTACCACCACTTTTAGAAAGGATAATGCTAGCATTGCAGGGCTTGACTTCAACATTATAGCATATTCCATTTCCATAGCTACCAGTATTCCAAATCATGGAGAAAATTGGTTTAAAGTGATGGATTTAGACATTTGGAACTACAAAGATTTCCTAAAGCCATATTATAAAGATGCTCCAAAACACATTTTTCCCTTTATAAAATTGCTTGAAAGATATGATCCATTAATGAAGATGATAATGAGGCACTTTAGCTATGAAGGAAGGCTTTCAAGACTTTATCAGTACCATATCAGGCTCCTCATGCACTTCACAGCAGCCAAACCTCTAAACTTGCCTCACTATTTGTATAGAAGCCTTGTTAAGATGACAGAGAAGGTAAAGAGTAAATGGAAGGATCATAAACCTAACTTGTTTCACCATGGCTTGGTAAAAGCTATTTTCCTCCATCAGCGTTCATATATCAACATGCCCTAGGAGGCATTCATCCAATTAACATCTCTTTTTCCAGCTACAAGTCAACCTAGCATTCAATATACTCCTTTGGCATCACCAAGACCTTAAGAAATTGGTTCCAAAATAAAAATAGTGATAAGGAAACTGAGGGCTGAGGTGAAAAAAACCTACAGCAGATGAAAATGTTGGATTTTTTCTCTTTTTAGTGTTGAAAGGGCTAGCCTAATTCAGTTGAAAAAGAGACATCATCATATCAACATGAGGCACCATTGCAAGAAGAAGAACAGGTACACTTTGAAACTTACATGGAAGACCTAGAAATGAATGGGGAATAAAAGTCACCTGAGGAGATTATAAAGGAAAAGTAAGTAGAAATCAAAGAGCTCAAAAACAGACCTTCAAAGGCCAATTTCATGATATCATTTCTACAACAAGAGAACAGGCAACTTCAAGTAAAACAATTTTTTCTTAGTAAAACCAAGGAATATTTGGAGAAGAAATAAGAAAAAGGTAATTTTGTGATTGATGTCACTCATCTTGAGGATAAGTAGGTTCAAATAAAACCAAGGATGCAGAGAACAAGAGGTCTCAAGAGGCAGAAAGAGCAAGAAAGTGAATCATCTCCTTCACTAGGTCAACAAGATTTTTATGAGTTGATTGCAGCATAGATTGAACAAGACAAGGAATTTTGGCTTGGAAAGATAAATGATCATTTTTAAAAACTTTTCAAGAGGGCCAACAGGAACACCAAGCTCCAAAGGCACATGGAAATGCACTATTGCACCATAAACAAGGTTTCTCGAATTAGGGTAAAAAACATGAAAAAGAAGTTAAGGAAAACCCTAATAAAACTAAGGAAGAGAGACAACTTTGACTTGCTTGTTGATGAATACTTGATTTTCTGAAACACCACCCAAAAATTCAAAGAAACAATTTTCAAACAATTTTGAAGAAATTTTGTCAAATTTGGAAAATTTGGGTATTTTGGCAATTTTGTGATGTACAGAAGCGCAGCGAGCTCACGCTGCACTTCTTCTTGAGGGATATAAATGAGGAGAATCATATATGGTTAGATATATTATGACCTATACATATCAAATATATAGTTGTATTTCCATGTCACTACATATGTTGGAAGGAAAATTCAAAAAACATGCTCAAAAATAGGTTTCTGCTAGTGTTTTAGACTCCACGTTGAGCTTCTAGAGAAATATTGGGAAAAGTGATTTTTGGAGGCATAGAAAAGGGATTTTTGTAGTTTTAACAGTTTTGGAGGAAATTAGACACACTAAGCTATCATTGCTATATTCTAGATCAACAGATGGACCAAGAAAATCCCCTCAAATTTGCCTACAAATTCCATGTCGTGCTTTTGTGAGACATGTTGCGCTTCTGTCAGCAATTTCATTTTTTTGTTTTTATCAGTCAAACTCGATTTTTTGTGATGTAATTACTCATTTTCGGTTTCTACATGATGTAACTAAGTGTAATTTATTTTGTGAAATTGAATTTTATGTAATTAGGATGGTCATTAATGTTAGTAAATTCAGTTAAAGGCTAAATGGAGAGTTTGTTCTAACCTCCCTAGTCTTAGGTTTGGTTAGAGAAATTAGTGTAAATAAGTTCCTATCATGAGGGATTCGACCCCTGAGAGAGGGGAATGTGGTTTTGGTCTATATGTAGCTTGTTTTCAGCTAGATTCAAGGTGGGAAATTAGAGAGTAGAAGGCTTGGAGCTCGTACACATCATCTTTTTGTAGGAAATTCACAAGCCAGTTGGAGCTATTATATAGGAGTTCTTGTGGTATGATTTTGTCATAGTGTTTTTATTCTATAAATCACTTTCATGAATTTTTGTTTATCTATCTTTCCATATATTTTCTTTCAATTATCTCCCTATGAGTTATTAAAAATAATTCTTAAGCTTATGCTCTACGTTCATAGGAATTTCATGTTTATGTTACCCATATTTTGATAAATGATCTCATACTTGTCATGATAATTTTGAACCTTTGATTTTCCACCCTACACTACATTGAAAACCTCAAAGTGTCACTGAACACACCTGCCTTTCCCCTTTGTATCCCTGTAAAATCTTTTGAGACTTGGCCTAGTTTCCTTGACCTCTCCTCGTGACGCAACTAAACCCTAAATTAAAAAACCCTAGAGATCAATACCTAGCCTAATATATTTTTACCCTCTCTAGCCACCTCAATGGCTGTGATATCATAGATAAATTCTTGTCTGATTTGGTAGGGCTAGCTACCAAATCCTAAGTTGTTCGAGGTTACCTCCTTCGGTCTCCTTATGAGCCTTGGGACACTGTGGATGATAAAAAATTCGTCGTTTTTGGGGAATGAAATATCACATATTCCCTAGGATTTCACGACAAATTCTTTGAGATAAATTCCTGTGGGTGACAGGACCTAGCTTTCAAGAAGGTTGACTCACATTTTCAGAGCCAAAGTGGAGTTTTCAGAATTGGCTCCTAAAAATTTCATGATATCAAAGCTTGGTCCTAATCCACCATCACCAATTGAAGACCCAAAGAGGATTATGAAGAAACAAATATCACAACTTCAGCAAGTTGACTCAATTTCACCATCATTGGTAATATCTATATCACTTCCTATTGATTTGACTACACTAAAAGATTAGGCTTTCGACATCAAATTTGAGCTTTCATTGTTTAAGACTAAATCTGAATCTTCACTTTTGGAAATACTATATGATCCTATAAAAATTGAATTGATTCCACCATCATTAGAGTTTTCATATGAAACTGATAGGAAGGTTTGGTCCCATTTCCAAAAACTTCAAAAAATGTCTAATATCTGACAATATACCTTTGAGAAAGGTTATATTTAGTATCATAAGGAATCTTGTCTATTGCTACATCCATACCTTCATCATCTCATTTAGCTACTGCAACATCATCCACTTCTCATCCATTACTTCTTCCAAAGTGATATCCTACATCAACACCATTAATTTTTATCCCCACACCACCTTATGCAATATTCATGGCTATATTTTCCCATTTAGTGTTTCATCATGCACTCACTGATATTCCTTAATGATAAGGTCAAAGACTCCCTCAGTTTGATGGTACAACAGAGGTATCATCTATGCAAGATGTAGTCAAAATAACAGATTTCATTAATCTTGAAGATATCGACAATGATGATGCCAAGTTGAGGGTAATTGCCGAAAGTTTTTTAGGAGATGTCAAGAAGTGGTTTCGTACTCTAAAAAAATATTTTGTAGCTAACGTACAATAGTTATTTGATAGTTTCTTAGCCAAGTGGGAAGAAAAGAAGAATCATCTTCAAATTCTAGCAGAATATAATTCTTTGAAAAGGAATCCAAATGAATTTGCACAAGACTTCATTGTTAGATTCAATAAGGTGTATAACTCTATTCCAAATGACATCAAAACTCCTCTTGTCTTGGCATTGCTTCATATCCTGATGCCTTTGATCTCGACATTGCCCATTAGCCGAGGGAAAGGAGTCCTGCAAATATTGAAGAAATGAAAAGAAATGATGTGAGCATTGAAGCAAACTTATTGATTAAGAAATCAAAGGAAAAAACATAAAAAAGGGTTACAGACAAAGAAGAGACATCTACTTCATCCTATGGTAAGTTTGACAATTTAATTAGAAATATGGAAACGCTGATGGATAGGATGACAATATCATATAGGAAAATAGAAAATCAGATCAGAAATCAAAATTTCAGAGGACAACAACAAAAACAACAACCTTAATTCAAAATCAAGCAAAGAGAGAAAAGAGGTCAGGACCAACATGCACAATAGCAGATCTGTACTCCACTCCAGCAGAATGATGCACATGTTGAAGAAGATGAGATTTTCTAAGAGAACCATCTTTTTGACAAATATCAATAGCCTATTTTCTTAATCGAAGATGAATAATATACTGAAGAACTTGAGGTTGATCAATTTGATGATAAACAATTTGTTCCTTCAAATGACGATATGATAGCAGTAGAGACGGAATATTATGAAATAGGTTTACAAAATTCCCTTATCTCAACGCAAAGGCAATATAGTTTGAGGAAAAAAATGTGCTTATCACTTAAAATCAGAAGAGGCCAACTCTCCAAATTATACTCAACCCCAAAAACCAACCTCTACAAATCAACAAAAATAAAAGGAACCTGCTGCTACTAATTAGAGAGAACAATTATGCATCCACCAGAAATTCAAAGAAAGATAAGGAAACACAAATTGCAGGTCAGAGAAAGGAGATTCTCACCAAATAATAGTCCGAAAGGAAGGATGACACTTCCAAAGTAGTAGAAAAATATCCCAATTTGTTTAGTTTAGAGAATGATATTTCCAAATTGAAAGTTTCCATTCCTTTGACTGAACTGGTAAAGAATGATCAGTATAAGTTTAATGTAGCTAAAATTCTCAAATTCAACCAAACATCTGATATGGTGAATGTTAGCGATGACCACCCTGAGTTGTTGTTTGGCCCAGCCATAGATGGGAACTTACGAGACAGTGAAGTCCCACCTTTCTACCTTAGTCTTAGAGTCCGTGATTTCATCCTTCAAAATGCCATGTTAGACTCGAGATCATCTCACAATCTAATGCCCAAATCCATAATGGACAAGATAGGATTGGATATTATCTACCCATATCACAACCTTTACTCCTTTGACTTGGGAAGGGTTAGGTGTCTCAGTCTCATTAAAGATTTGGTAGTATCTCTTGATTAGATTCTAGAAAAGAATTTTTTGATGCATGTGGTTGTAGCTTATATTCCTCCAAGGTATGGGATGTTGCTCTCGTGATCATGGGGAGAAAAGCTAAAAGACACTTTGCAGCTCAATTTCTCTTATGCTACTATACCGGTGTTTAGTCATCTCATAAAATTGCACCGGGAAACCAAGATGAAATATATGATTAATAGCAAAGAGAAACCAAATAATCACCCTATATACTTTGTACATACAGACTTAGAGTCTTATATTTTTTTTAATGATTATAGTCCAGATGATATAAATATTCAAGTAGTAGAGAATAAAGAAATTTTAGAAGTTTCAGGTAGTGTTGGAGAAGTTTTCAATGAAAAAAAGAAGGAACAAAAAGTGAATGAATTGCATCCAAGTACACCAGTTGAGCAAACAATAGAATCACTGAAAGAAATAGAGCATGTTGATACAACATATTAACAAATAGTAAATAAAGATCGTCCATCAAAATTGGAGCTTCTAGATGAAGAAAAGAGTATTTCGACTAAGGATTTTGATGGAGCAGTGGAAAAGGAAGGAGTTGGAATATGAATTGGATTCATAGCCCAATGAATCAGTCATGGAATATTCCTCCTAATGTCAGGTTTTGTTCATATAAAATTTCTTTTAATTGTTCAAATAATGAAGTGGAATACAAATATTTGAATTCCGGGCCTTGTTAGAAGTGTTGTCATTGATGGAAAAGGACAGCAGCAGAGGCAAAGGAGAAGACAATTTGGTGAATGGTGTAGTAACATTTACAGGGAGCATGAGGAGAATAGAGTGAAAGTTATTTACACTACAACAACAGATATAAGGCTTGTAGAGACAGAATGAGAGTTTGTTTACATTTTACAGGGCAGCATTCTATACATTCAGAGAATACAGTGACAAGAGTTTACATTTGACAGAGCAGCAGACTATACATAAAAAAAATACAGTGACAGAATATGTACCGAGAATACAGAGACAGAGCAGCAGAATAGACAGAGAGTGCAAAGATCCAGAGGGGGTTCCAATGGAGAAGATCTCACAGAGAGAGGGTTGGACTATGCAGAAGAGAAAGAAGCACAAACTGTTAGGGGAATATTCAGGGCCACAGCGCAAATTTCAAAAGGCATTAATGCTCATCCTATGGCAGCTTTCATATATAGACAGAGTGATTTTTTGTAGAATCCAGATTCCAATCATGAATGAGCAGTGTCAATTCTGTTAGAACTGTTGTTTTTAACATGTGAAGGTGGCGAGAGCACAACGAAGTGTTTATAATAAAACGTTGAAGGGTTAAGACGGAATCCTGAGGGTAAGAGGTGGAACCAAGCATTAAGAAATAAAAACCTAATGCAGTCGGTGTTAAACCTTATGGTAGAGTTGTATTAAAATAACAATGAAACAGGGGTTTATATGTTAAGGTAGAGTTCATATATTAAAGTGCTAAAGAAATAAGAAATGAAACCTTTGAACAGAGTGTGTATATATATCTATATCTATATATATATATATATATATATATATATATATATATATATATATAACGGAGGCATGAAGAATTTGAAGCGGAATCATGAATATAAGTAGAACCCTGAATGTGAGCAGTAAAACCAGAGGTGAGAAAACCGGCAGTACCGCGTAGTGTCTAAAGTGGTAAGCGGATTTCTCATTTTGAACGTGATCTGTGTCTTTAATCAACACGTGTCCTAAGGTGGTTTTGTAAAACAACTTTTTATGCACAATTTTAATGCATTAACGCTCGTACTAATAAAAAACACGAAACTTGTTAAGGATCATTTGATTAAGATTTAAGGAGTGATAAGCTCACTACCGTTGGATGCAAGAGGTAAGTTAACCCATAGTGGGACCATTTCATTGCACGATTATGGTGAATTAATCCTCGGGCATGTTAGTTATGTGATTGCCGTCGGATGTGCACCCGATTGGAATTTGGAACGCGACGAGATTGCGACCGTCGGATGAAATGGTATGTATGCGTGGGTCCAATATTGTTTTATTGTTGGTGGCTAATTTGTAAGAAAATTGGGGCTGTGTAAGAATTAATGTATATATACAGTGTGTGAATAATGCGCGAAGATTTATATGATATATTTGGATGCCATGGTATTTAATCCACTGATCCGAACTTTGGTTTATGTGATATATATTGCGAGGTTGGTTTGAACCAAAATCAAGTTGTAAAGTTGAATGTACACAATTGGTTAGTGAATGCCGCGAAAATATTAATATAAAGTGGCAATACATAATGTGTTTATTATAAGGTTCATAATAAAATTGAACGGGGCCGTAATATATTTCTATATATTATAATTGATATGCAAGTCACCAAGGGGTGTTATGTATGATGGTTAGCATATAGTAGTACACTATGGGCCCGAGCGCTATTACATGAAGTCGAGGGTTTCATATCTATTGCAATGATGATATATTAAAGTTGAGTGTGCATATAAGAGTGGTCTATGTGGGTTGGATATGTTATGCTGTGGGACCCAACCGAACCTTAATATCTGCCGGAGTAGTAATAAAGTCCAAAGATTTTTATATGTTTGATGGTTGGTACTTTGGGTTAAAGAAAATTCAAGTAATTAATATGAATACTCTTAAGAATAGGTCCTAATATGGTGAAATTGTGAAGTCGATATTAATAATGAGGATTTGGAAAAGCTTCCGAAATTAAAGTGAACATTGGCCGGGTTTTATTAAAAAAATATCGTTTATGCTTGAGGGTTTGTAACCTTATTAAAGGAAGGTTCCGCACAGTATTGAAATTTTCAATTGAGATTATCGTGTTTTGTCCAGATTATGAATTGTATTGGAGGATAGATTAACCATTGGAGTTATGGTTTATAAGGTTCAAATATTAAATTATAATGCTGAGAATGAACATTAATTTGCCCAGGTTTAAAACCAAAAGTTATATATATATTGCAGAACAGTTATATGTGCAGCAATTACAAAACTGAAATGAGTAGAGAAAATGAAGGAACGAAAAAGACAGAGTATGTTGTAGAAGAAATAGAGAGAAAAATAGAGAGAGCAGTGTTGTTGAATGGATTTGAAAATTCCGGATGCGGATGGTCATTAAGAGCGATGGGACGTCAGTCCCTTGGCGACTCCCAATGGAGTTCGTGTGGGGTGTCCATATGGCCACCTGCAACTCCATTAACGTGGCAATTAATTCGCCAACTTTCATGCCATTAACTTCGCTTGCCCAGATTTTTCACCACCCTGCTCTGCTCGTCTGGTTTACGATGGCGTTTGTGCATGATTTCTCAGCTTGCTCCTATGCCGCTTGCATCTCTCCTTAGCCACTTTGTGGTGTCTGCCCTCTTGCCTGTGCTGAGCTGAGCGCTCACACTCAAACAGGGCGCCTCTGCATGCTTCTTAGTTGTCTGGAGACGTTGCTGGGCCATCACTTATCCCACAGTGCTTTTTGTTGTTCGAATTCCCATTTGTGTGCTCAGTCTGTCGATTCCTATTGGTCGCCTTTGCTTTCTGCCTGTTCTCCTTGTCTTCAACCTTACCAGCTTACATCTGCGTCCATGCCGAGGCTCCGCCACAGGATGAGGTGCTGTCACGGTGCTAGCAGGGGTCATGCGACCAGCTCTTGGCCTTCCACTAGCTCTGACTCCAACTCCTCCTCTGAGGACATCTCCTAGGGTCATTACCTGGAAACTCGCAGTTTGAGAGGCCGAGCCCGTCATGCTGGGCATGTGCACTTTGACCAGTCCACACCGCCTCCCACTATTGTGCCTCCCATGCCAATGATTTCCGCTGCCTCCCGTGCGTCTGCCAGCCTTCTCCTCTGCCAATCCTCCCAGCGAGTGGAATTACACTTCAAATGCTCTCTTGACAGGCCCGTCATCACTGCTTTTGTCACTGTCACCCTTAGAGAAGAGTTGGTTAACCTTGCTCCCTCCCCTGCCCCCCGCCCTCTTCCCTCTCCAGTCAAGGATAAAGCTCTGAAATCTGAGGCGCTGACAGGGATCGTGTGTTTCGACCAGGGCAAGGAACACATGCAGCTGGATGTCGTCAACAAGGATAACATGCCCACGGAAGAAAATGATGACAAAAGGGATGAGTACTGGTGTAGAATTGTGGAGGAGCCTCCATCCCTAGCTCATGACCAGTGACCCTCATGACCCTCGGCCTAGATTGGTACTGTTGCTCAATCATCTTGGGAGATTTTTTTTTGTATCACTCCTCAGCTGAAAAAGCTAAATGCTATTATCATATGTTTATTTCTGCTTTGTTGAATTGTATGGAAAATAGGCTAGTTTCCCTTACAAGGGCGGCTAAAATTCTTCCTAAAGGATTGGTTTCCCACTTAGGGCAGTCCAAATTTTTTGTTAATCATGGCTATCAAGCCCAACTTTCAGGCTCACATAGATGAAGCTGAGGCAGTTTTGTACCAGTATGTTATATAATAGAATTAGCATTATTCAGAAAAAAATAAAATGGATTTGGAATATATATTGTAATTGAATGAAAGGGTTTTAATTGTTTTTACATTGTTTGTGATGTAAATGGAAAGTCTCCAGAGAAATACAAAATCCCACTGTAAAGTTGAAATGAATACTTTTTCCTGAATAAGCTGGTAAAAGAAAAGAGAATGAAGAATTGAAGCAGAAGAATTAAGTAAAACAGATATGAAGATTGGACGACAGTAGTTAAAAAAGGTACAGAACAGAGCTGATATCCAAGATAAATCAGCAAGTGTTTCTCTTATGAAAAAGCAAGGGAGTTGGAGCTTCCTTGCAAGTTGTAGCTTGCAGAATTGAGGTTGGAGCCTCCTGTAGGTTGTTACCTACAAAAAATCAATGGTGAGAGGGAGTTGGAGCTTTCCTTTGCATCACAACAATAATAAGATGTGGTTTTCTCCTTTTATCGGTTTCCACTTAAATCTGTTGTCTCTGTGTGTGATGTTTATGTGTTGATATGGTTATTCAATCTACTTAATAATTGTTGCACTCATAATAAGTCTATTGTACATTATCTTAACACTTCTGCTCATATATTAAGTTTGTTCACTTATAAAATTGATCATGAAGTTAAATTGAAAATATGTTTAATTGAAATTTTAAAAAATTTCATGAATGTGTTAAACTGATTCACCCCCCCCCCCTCTCAATTTAAGTAAGGTTTCAACAATTGGTATCAGAGCCGGTTCCTTTTTGTAGCAGTTTAACAACTGAAAGGAGATCCTAGGTCTCCAGGATGGCTAGTCAAGAAGGATCCTCAACTAAAAAAGCCCCTTTTTTCACTGGTGCAAATTATGCCATCTGGAAAATCAGAATGAGAACATACTTAATGTCTCTAGGAATAGAAGTTTGGGCTGCTGTGGAATTTGGATATGATCCTAAGGCAAATGTCTTGGAGAAAGAAGCCAAACAATATTTTGTGGCTAATGCAAAGGCCATGAATGCAATCTTGAATGGATTGTGTGAGGCAGAATTCATCAAAGTAATGCACAGCAAGACTGCCAAAGAAATGTGGGAAACTCTAGAGAATATTCATGAGGGAGACAAAAAGGTGAAGACAACCAAAATTCAATTCTATAGAGCTCAGTTTGAAAATTTAAAGATGAATGATGATGAAGACATTGCTAGTTTCTTTTTAAGGGTTGCAAAAATTGTAAATAATATGAAAGCTCTAGGAGAAACCATACAAGAATGTGTAATTGTTCAAAATATCCTAAGATCTTTGCCATCCAGTTTTAATCCCAAGGTCTCTGCCATAGAAGAAACAACAGATTTGGAAACCTTGACCATGAACCAGCTACTTGGAAAACTAACAGCCTATGAGATGAGACTGCCACAGAGAAAGTCAAATGTAAGGGAGGCAGCCTTTAAAACAGAGAAGAAGAAAGAAGAAAAATAAGATATATGCTCCTGCTCTGATGAAGAAGAGGCCAAATTTATCAGAAAATTGGATAAAGGTTCAGGTAAATATAAAGATAAAATTCCATTTAAATGTTTCAATTGTGGAAGAGTTGGACACTATGCTTCTAAGTGTCCTTATAAGAAAGCAAAGAATAAAATTCAGGATTCAGAGAAAAACATATCAAAGAACTGGCAGAAAGGGAAGAGATTCAATAGAAAATATTTCTATGCTCAGCAAGACATCAGTGCATCTGAAGACTCAGCTGAATTCTCAAGTGAAGAAGGAACATCTGAATTTGTGTTGATGGCTATAGAAGAGTTGGAAGAATGCCTTATAGAAGATGAGAAAGAAGGTGAAGTGGACCTTGAGGGGGAGCTAAGAAGTGCCTTGGAGGAAATTGACAGACTCAAACTGAAGTGGAGAAAACAGAAAGACATTCTCCTCAAATATGTAAGAGAAGAACAAAATTCAGAAGTCCTCATTCAGTTGAAAGTAGAGCTTGAAGAAGCCAAGAAGGTAGACGACATTTTACTTAAGAAAATCAAGGATAAAACTCAGGAACAAGAGAAATTGGAAGAAGAAGTAGTATGCTTAAGGAAGAAATTAGAAAATTCCCAGAGGAAAATAGATACTTCTCAAATGACAAGCTCTGGTAAGTTGAATGAAATTTTAGATGCTCAAAGATATCCTCTGATAAAAACTGGAATAGGCTATGAAGGAGAATCAAGCAAAGGCAAAGAAAAAGAAAACAAAAATATCATTTTGTAAAAGCAGATGAGAATATCAAAGCAGTTCAGAATATTCCTAAAGAAGAAGAATCCTGCAATGAAGAAGATAGAAACCAGAAGGAGGCTCAAATGACAAAGGATGAAATAAACAAATTGTCAACTGAAAAAAGTTCATATACTCCTGAATATGTCAAATTTGGAAGCCATCAAAGGAGATTTTTTCCTCCTATGAAAAATGCCACCTGTTATGCCTACCACAAACTGGGACATATTGCTGCATATTGTCATACAAGAAGAATAAATACAAACTAGAAAAGGATGCAAATAGTGAAGAGTTTTCCTCAAGCAAACAAATGGAGAAGACAATCTTTCATGAGGTATGCAAATTGTTTTTATGGATATTGTTTTTATTGTAAATAATTTGGCCATAAAATCATAGAATGCAGAAAATATGGACAAAGACTGATGTTCAAAACCTCAAGGAGGTTTATGAATCATGGAGAGTTTACTCATACTTATAATTCTGCTAAAGATATACTCAAATGCTATGTATGCAATGAAAGTGGACATATGTCTTCCAAATGTCCTCTCAGAGAATGTGGTTCATCACCTCAGAAAAGGTACCAAACAAGAGGATGCTTGCAATGGAAAAAGAAGGTGAATAAATGTGACTTGGCTCTAATAGCTCAAGATCTGAAAAGCCAATGATATTTGGACAGTGGTTGCTCAAAGCATATGTCTGGAGATAGAAGAAAATTTATAACCTTTGATGAAAAGAAATCTGGAAATGTTACTTTTGGCAATGATAAAGTAGGAAAAATCAAAGGAAGAGGCTCAGTCAGTCTGGATAATGGCAGAGGAAAAGCCCAGGATGTACTATTTGTGGATGGGCTGAAAGCGAATTTGCTGAGTGTTAGTCAAATGTATGATAAAGGCTGTGAAGTTATTTTTAGAGCATAATACTGTGAAGTAAGATCAAGCACCACTGGAAAGACCCTGATCAAAGGTGTTCGAACAGAAAGCAATGTCTATGTAGTAAAAGAAGAAAATGAAGCATGCCACCTTAGAAAATTCGAGGAGTCATGGTTATGGCATAGGAGATTGGGACACCTAAACTTTGATCATATCATAAGTCTAAGCAAAAATAATGTAGTCAGAGATATGCCAGTCATAAAGAAGCCTTCAAATATAATATGTAAATCCTGTCAGCTAGGTAAGCAGACCCGTACATCCTTCAAAACCAAAGAGAAGCTATCTACAAGAAGACCTCTTCAACTTGTTCACATGGATCTGTGTGGACCTTCAAGAACTAAAACACCAAGTGGAGAATCCTATTTCATGCTAATAATAGATGATTTTTCCAGAATGACATGGGTTGCATTTCTCAAACACAAATCGGAAGCACTTGAGAAATTCAAAATATTCAAGGCATTGGTAGAAAATCAAACAGGATGCAAGCTAAAGTTCATTAGATCAGATAGAGGAGGTGAATTCACAGACTATGATTTTGCAGATATGTGCAATGAGCATGGGATAAAACAACAGTTCACAATTGTAGGAGCACCTCAACAAAATGGAGTGTCAGAGAGACAAAACAGGTCTATATAACATATTTCCAGAGCCATGATGAAAGAAATTAACATTCCTCAAACCTTTTGGGCAGAAGCAGTACACACAGCTACGCATATCCTAAACAAAGCTCATTTAAGACCAAACAATGGCAAGACTCCTTATGAATTATGGCATGGTAAACCAACATCAATAAAGAACTTTAGAGTCTTTGGAAGTAAATGTTTTATAAAAAATAATGAGGAAAATCTGGGAAAGTTTGATGCAAGAGCAGATGAAGGAATATTCTTAGGATATGCATCCAAGAGTAAAGGTTACAGGTGCTACAACAAAATACTTCACAAAATTGTGGAAAGTATTGATGTAACATTTGATGAAGAACTATCAGACAAGATAAGAAGTACAGATTGCAGCAATCCTCCAGAAGATCATGAAGAATAAAATCAAGAAGATGATGAAATAAGCAAGACAACAGAAGATACTGAATTGAGATCAAAAGGTTTCTCAAGATACACTCAAAAGAACCATCCAGAAGATCAAATCATTGGGGACAAGAGTGTAGGTGTATAGACAAGAAGACAGCTAACTGAACAGATAGAAGAGGTATACCTAGCAATGTTATCACAAATAGAGCCAAAGAAGTTTGAAGAAGCCAGCAAAGACAAACATTGGGTGAATGCTATGAATGAAGAATTGGACCAAATTGAGAAGAACAACACCTGGGAACTAGTTCCAAGATCTAGTGAGAAAAATGTCATTGGTTCAAAATAAGTATTCAAGAATAAGATGAATGAACAAGGACAGGTAATCAGAAATAAAGCCAGACTTGTATGCAAGGGATATTCATAGGTTGAAGGTCTTGATTATGATGAAACATTTTCCCCTATAGCCAGAATGGAAGCTATCAGACTGTTTTTAGCTTTTGCTTGCTATCATGACTTCAAGGTATATCAAATGGATGTGAATTCTGCCTTCCTAAATGGAGATTTAGAGGAAGAAGTCTATATGGAACAGCCAGAAGAGTTCTCCTTAACAGATAATGCTGATTATGTGTGTAGATTAAATAAAGCATTATATGGGCTGAAACAAGCTCCTCGGGCATGGTATTCAAGGTTGGACAAATACTTGCAAAAACAAGGGTTCAAGAAAGAAGGAGTAGACAAAAATTTGTACATAGAAGCAAATGAAAATGAACTTCTGATTGTAGTAGTGTATGTAGATGATATCATGTTTGGAAGTAGTAAAGATGAGTTAACAAAAGGATTTGCTGAAGAGATGAAATCAGAGTTTGAGATGTGTATGATTGGATAGCTCACCTTCTATCTAGGACTTCAAATTCAACAAAATAACAAATTCAAATTTATTTCACAAGAAAAATAATTAAAAGAGATGTTGAAAAGGTTCAAAATGGAAGACTGCAAACCTGTGTCAAATCCCATGATTACTGGATGCAAACTTTGTGCAGATGATGGATCAACTGATGTAGATCAAAAAATTTACAGATCCATGGTTGGAAGTTTGTTATACCTAACAGCTTCTAGACCAAACATTGTGCTGGCTGTAGGACTTGTGGAAAGATATCAAGCAACACCAAAACAAAATCACTTATTAGCAATTAAGAGAATAGTCAGATATCTACAAGGGACTGCACATCATGGGCTATGGTATCCAAAAGGCAAAAACTTAATTTTGACAACATATATAGATTCAGATTGGGTCAGCTGTGTTGATGACAGGAAAAGCACAAGTGGAGGTGCATTCTATTTAGGAGAAAGTCTGGTGGCATGGTAAGCAAGAAACAAACTTCTATATCTCTATCTACAGCAAAAGTAGAATACATAGCAGCAGCAACTTGTTGCACACAAGTCATGTGGATGAAACAAACCTTCCAAGACATGAAGGTAAGCATTGATGAACCTATCTCTATCAAATGTGATAATACAAGTGCGATAAGTATATCAAAAAATCTTGTGCTTCATTCAAAAACTAAACACATTCCAATCAAGTATCATTTTCTCAGAGAACAAGTAGCTCAGAAGGTAGTGAATTTGGAATATGTGCCAACAAAAGAACAAACATCAGATCTATTTACCAAACCTCTTGCTAGAGAACCATTTGAGTATTTGAGAGATAGACTAGGGGTAGTGTCTGTAGATGCTACTCTCTGATATGAAGAGAAAGCATCATTTCAGGGGGAGAATAGAAACGAAAATATCATTCCAGGGGGAGATCAGTTAGCAAGGAGAGCATGGAATAGTTCCTCGAGATCAAAATATCAACCCTTTTCCATTGATGTCAAAGGGGGAGGAAAAGCTACATACAGAGAATATGTGAAAAGGCCTAGCAAAGGAAGTGTATTGCCATCAATGCCAAAGGGGGAGACTGTTAGAAGTGTTGTCATTGATGGCAAAGGACAGCAGCAGAGGCAAAGGAGAAGACAGTTTGGTGAATGGTGTAGTAACATTTATAGGGAGAATGAGGAGAACAGAGTGATAGTTATTTACACTACAACAATAGATATAAGGCTTTTAGAGACAGAATGAGAGTTTGTTTACATTTTTCAGGGCAGCAGACTATACATACAGAGAATATAGTGACAGGAGTTTACATTTGACAGAGCAGTAGACTATACATACAACGAATACAGTGATAGGATATGTACCGAGAATACAGAGACAGAGCAGTAGAATAGACAGAGAGTGCAAAGATCCAGAGGGGGTTCCAATGGAGAAGAGCTCACAGAGCAAGAGTTGGACTATGCAGAAGAGAAAGAAGCACAAACTGTTAGGGGAATATTCAGGGCCACAACGCAAAATTGAAAAGCCATTAACGCTCATCCTATGACAGCTTTCATATATAGACAGAGTGAGTTTTTGTAGATACCAGATTCCAATCATGAATTAGTAGTGTCAATTCTGTTAGAACTGTTGTTTTTAACATGTGAAGGTGGCGAGAGCACAACAAAGTGTTTATAATAAAACGTTGAAGGGTTAAGACGGAACCTTGAGGGTAAGAGGTGGAACCAAGCATTAAGAAATAAAAACCTAATGCAGTCGGGTGTTAAACCTTATGGTAGAGTTGTATTAAAATAACAATGAAACAGGGGTTTATATGTTAAGGCAGAGTTCATATATTAAAGTGCTGAAGAAATAAGAAATGAAACCTTTGAATG
This sequence comes from Pinus albicaulis, assembly GCA_034641835.2. Lineage (NCBI taxonomy): Eukaryota > Viridiplantae > Streptophyta > Pinopsida > Pinales > Pinaceae > Pinus > Pinus albicaulis. Next base: position 135,014,382 of record CM076570.1, on the reverse strand, counting down.
GATTATATATATATATATATATATATATATATATATATATATATATATATATATATATATATAATGGAGGTGCGAAGAATCTGAAGTGGAATCATGAATATAAGCAGAACCCTGAACGTGAGCAGTAAAACCAGAGGTGAGAAAACTGGCAGTATCGCGCGGTGTCTAAAGTGGTAAGCGGATTTCTCATTTTGAACGTGATCTATGTCTTTAATCAACACATGTCCTAAGGTGGTTTTGTAAAACAAAATTTTTTCGCGCAATTTTAATGCGTTAATGCTCGTACCAATAAAAAACGTGAAACTTGTTAAGGATCGTCAGATTAAGATTGAAGGAGCGATAAGCTCACGACCGTTGGATGCAAGAGGTAAGTTAACCCATAGTGGGACTAGTTCATCGCACGATTATGGTGAATTAATCCTCGGGCATGTTAGTTATGCTATTGTCGTCAGATGTGCACCCGATTGGAATTTGGAACGCTACGAGATTGCGACCGTTGGATGAAATGGTATGTATGCGTGGGTCCAATATTGATTTATTGTTGGTGGTAAATTTGTAGACAAATCGAGGCTGTGTAAGAATTAATGTATATATACAATGTGTGAATAATGCGCGAAGATTTATATGATATAATTTGATGCCATGGTATTAAATCCACTGATCCGAACTTTGGCTTATGTAATATATATTGCGAGGATAGTTTGAACCAAAATCAAGTTGTAAAGTTGAATGTACACAGTTGGTTAGTGAATGCCGCGAAAATATTAATATAAAGTGGCAATACATAATGTGTTTATTATAAGGTTCATAATAAAATTGAACGGGGCCGTACTATATGTCTATATATTATAATTGATATGCAAGTCACCAAGGGGTGTTATGTATGATGGTTAGCATATAGTAGTATGTTGTGGGCCCAAGCGCTATTACATGAAGTCGAGGGTTTGATATCTATTTCAATGTTGATATATTAAAGTTGAGTGCACGTATAAGAGTGGTCTATGTGGGTTGGATATGTTATGCTGTGGGACCTAACCGAACCTTAATATCTGCCAGAGTAGTAATAAAGTCCAAAGCTTTTTATATGTTTGATGGCTGGTACTTTGGGTTAAAGAAAATTCGAGTAATTAATCCGAATACTCTTAAGAATAGGTCCTCATATGGTGAAATTGTGAAGTCGATATTAATCATGAGGATTTGGAAAAGCTTCCGAAATTAAAGCAAACATTGGTCGGGTTTTATTAAAATAATATCGTTTATGCTTGAGGGTTTGTAACCTTATTAAAGGAAGGTTTCGCACAGTATTGAAATTGTCAATTGAGATTATCGTGTTTTTTCCAGATTGTGCATTGTATTGGAGGATAGATTAACCATTGGAGTTATGGTTTATAAGGTTCAAATATTAAATTATAATGCTGAGAATGAACATTAATTTTCCCAGGTTTAAAATCAGCAGTTATATATATTGCAGAACAGTTATATGTGCAGCAGTTACACAACTACAATGAGTAGAGAAAATGCATGAACGAAAAAGACAGAGTATGTTGTAGAAGAAATAGAGAGAAAAACAGAGAGAGCAATGTTGTTGAATGGATTTGAAATATATACTATAATTGAATGAAAGGGTTTTAATTTTTTTTACATTGTTTTTGATGTAAATGGAAAGTCTCCAGAGAAAGACAAAATCCCACTGTAAAGTTGAAATGAATACTTTTTCCTGAATAAGCTGGTAAAAGAAAAGAGAATGCAAAATTGAAGCAAAATATTTAAGTAAAACATATATGAAGATTGGAGAACAGTAGTTAAAAAAGTTACGGAACAGAGTTGATATCCAAGATAAAATCAACAAGTGTTTCTCTTATGAAAAATTAGGGGAGTTGGAGCTTCCTTACAAGTTGTAGCTTGCAGAATTAAGGTTGGAGCCTCTTGTAGGTTGGTGCCTACAGAAAATCAGTGGTGAGAGGGAGTTGGAGCTTGCCTTTGCATCACAACAATAATAATATGTGGTTTTCTCCATTTATGGGTTTCCACTTAAATCTGTTGTCTCTGTGTCTGATGTTCATGTGTTGATATGGTTATTCAATCTGCCTAATACTTGCTTCACTCATAATAAGTCTGTTGTAAATTATCTTAACACTTCTTCTCATATATAAAGTTTTTTCACTTATAAAATTGATCATGAAGTTAAATTGAAAATATGTTTAATTGAAATTTTAAAAAAGTTCATGAATGTGTTAAACTGATTCACCCCCACTTCTTAGTTTAACTAAGGTTTCAACAGGCTTAATCTTCTTTACAAGATAGGAGCTAAAAGGATTTCAGTTTATGGCGACTCCCAATTGATAATAAAACATGTAAAAGGGGAATACCAGGCCAAAAATTCAAGGATGCGATCATATCGCAATGTTGTGTTAGATATCCTCAAAACTTTTCTTGAATATACTTTATCTATGATTCCTAGAAACCAGAATTGCATAATTTATTCTCTTGATACTGCAGTAAGCATTTTTATAATTCTAATACATCCCAGTAGGAAATATGAAATTAATGTTAAGAATCTCCCTATTGTTCTATATAACCTTCAACATTGGCAAGTGTTTCAGGATGACAAGAAAATAAAAAAATTTCCACAAATGGAGGATGAGTTTTCCACTTCTCATATCAATGATGTATTTTATCGAGATGATCAGGGAGTTAATGCAGCAGAATTAGAGGTGTTACAGCTGAAAGAAAATTCCATTCCAAGAGGTCTTGTACCTTTGGAAGAGCTCTTTGATCAATTTTATGTCGCAAAGAAACTGAAAATGGTCCCTACTGAAGAGAGAGTTGAAGACATAAATATTGGCACGATTGAGAAGCAAAAGACGGTGAAGTTATCAAAATAATTAACTCCAGAAATGAAAGATAAATACACAACCCTTTTGGATGAGTTTTTAGATGTGTTTGCATGGGATTATTCAGATTTTAAGGTTTATGATAAAAGTATAATTCAACACACTATTCCTATCAAGACCGATCAGAAGCATTTTTGCCAAAAGCTCAGGAGGATCAATTCAAGGTTGCTGCCATCAATTGAGAAAGAGGTAAACAAATTTTATAAGGATGGTATCATTATTCCTCTTTGCTTTTCTAATTCGATGTCGAATATGGTTCGAGTTAGAAAAAAGACAGGTGAAATTTGTTTATGCATTGATTTCTAGAATCTGAACAAAGTTTCCTCAAAGGACAATTATCCTCTCCCTAATATGGACCACATGTTACAAAGGGTAGTTCGTGCTTCTAGAATGTCATTGCTTGATGGGTACTCAGGGTATAATCAAATTTTAATCCATCCATATGAACGTGAGAAAACAACTTTTACGACACTGTGGGGTACTGTTGTGTCCGCCAAGATGCTTTTTGAGCTGAAAAATGCAGGAGCCACATTTCAACAAGTGATGGATATCGCTTTTTCTAATGAAAAATATGTATTTTTGGTTATTTACCTTGATGATTTAACAATTTTTTGTCAAACAGATGAGGATCACTTGCATCATTTGAGGATTATTTTCCAGAGGTGCAGGAAATTCAGTATTTCACTGAATACAAAAAATATTTTTCTTCCATGGAAGAATTTAAGTTACTTGGGAATATCATATCAAAGGATGGCATCCATATAGACTGCTCAAGAATTGAAGAAATCCATCAATTGGATTTTCCTAGAAAAAAAAGAAATTTAGTCTTTTAATGGGAAGATCAACATTTTTAAAAGGTTCATACCTAACCTCAGTTGAGCAGGTAAATCCCCTCTGAGGACAAAGGCAATCCCTCTAGCCTAAGAGAGTAGGTATAACAACAAACATGACAATCTACAAGAGCCTTTCCTAGATTACAAATGAAACTCAGGAAGAAGGAGATGGCCTACCTCGATTTGATGCTATGATGTTGCTCCTTGTTCTTCTGGGCTTGATTCTTGCTACTTTCGCTCTTCCGGGCTTGATTCTTGCTACTTTTTGCATTCAAATACCTACACAAAGGACCAAAACACAACAACAAACATAAAGGTACAACAAGCATATATCAAAATTAATCTATCTAACAGATCAAGGTGCATTAGAATAAATGGACTTAATCATACACATTTATGGAAAGTGAACATGAATTTGTTTATAAATAGATGAAAAGGAGAAGTTACAACCAATCCTTGATGTTTAATACCTCCATTTTGAATGATCCAAGTCGAACCCAAGACACCAGAAAGCAACCTTCTCCAAACTAGTGTAGGTAGTATGACTCTCTCTGTTGCTTCTAACCTTTTTGGGATTGAGGAGGATGGATTTATAAGAAAAAAGGAGTTGAGGATCCACAAATGAAGGGATATGCCCCTCTTATTAAGGGGGAAATCCCATAACTATAGTAACAAGAACCCAAAAGAGAGAGGTCGAGCTTATTAGTAAAAAATAAACACCATCTCGCTAGTTCTCGAAGCCTATAGGAGCCGAAGCTTCACTTCCATTTTAAAAATACGGCCAAAAGAGGATTAGTGTGGATTTTACATTCATACCCACGCTGATCAATGCTAGTGGAATATAGAAAACATGTCATCAGCATTGGGAAGAATCACACAAGGGAGCATTGATTGAGAAAATTAGGGTTTTCAACTAGCTCTTCCAGAATGAATAAAATGGGGTTTTTCTTCAGTTTTGGAGGGATATCTTGACACATTTTTCATGATGGAAACATGACACAATGGTCACTACCATGGCACTTCGGGATCAATGAATGGGAAGCGATCGGAAGAGGTGAAAAAATGTTGTGTAACAACCTCGTTTAAAATTTATGGGAGATAACTAACATGTTAAAGAAGGATAGTGAGGTAAATTGGTCTTAAGTGTTGGGTCCCAGTTTTGCACACTTTTCCTACATTTTTTTTTCCCTATTTTGCCTCATGATTGTAACCAATGAGACTATCTTTGCCTCTTTTTCCTACCTTTCGATCTTAACTTGTGTCGTTTCACCTTATTTTCATTACTTTGCCATTTCATCAAATATTATGATATATCATGCCTTTTTTATGACTAATTGAGGGTGAATGTTTGGAGAAGATCTATGGTCTTTGTGTTGTATTTCCAGATGTCATTTGTAGCACAAAATATCCCTAGCACGAGGCATACAGGATATTTAAGGGTGTGTTGTTACAGTGAGCTTTTACACTATGATGCTGTTACACTTTGTTGTTACATACCCATTGGCGAACTGTTGTTACAGTTGTACTGTTGACCGGATCTCATTAACTCCTGTTGCTAACCTATCGTCTAGTTGTTACGCTATAGCTGTGGTTTATCATTATAGTTGTAGAAGTTATTAAGTATTTTATTTTTGGATAACAGCTTTTAGGCGGTTTTTTAATGTAATCTATAATTTTCGAGTCATACTTTTATTAAGAAGTGGTTATAGCCATATGTATTCTATTTCGATCAGCATGAGAATCATAAGATTCTCATGACTGATCTATCCCTTTTTTTTCTAAGATGTAACCACTATATAGTTCTCGGCCCTTAAGGTCAAAAGGTTAGCGGAGAACAACATTATTTTGGCTCTGTATTTTTGCTCATATTAATACAGATTATCCTGTTATTGTTGCTACATGCGTTATTTGATTTAGTTTTTGTTAAGTTCTTCTCTACCTGCGCCCTGTTAAGGAGTAAGGGCCCTCCTCTTTAATAGGGACTGAAGTGATTAAGGTGGTTGTGTATATGTGTTTGTATTTTTTTTATGTATCAGTAGTGGTGTTTTTGTTGTTGTTTCAACTGTGAATATATCCGCTTCAATTTCAATATTTTGTATGTTGTTACACATATGAGATTAGAGATACCAGCTGGATAATTGTGGTGTGGCATGCTAGAAAATATTAATTGAAGTGTGATTACAGTCTTGTAGATCATTTATTTTTGCATGAGTGATTTCCAGCATTTATTTTAGCAACGATTTCATTTATTTGGATTTGCTTCTGGTTGGGTGTATCGGCACAGACAGTGTGACAGTCATTGAAATAAAAGACGTCCCTAGATTGATAATTTATGTGTACTATTTTATTCATTCAATAGTGATTTTAGCGTCATTTCCGAGGATGGTAGTGATGATCCAATCAATCAGAGTTATTTCTTAGAAGATAGAGTGTACCCAATCTGCAATTGTCGGGCAGTAAGATGAGAAGTAAGAACCTGTGCAGTGCTCTAATGAACTTGAGGGGGCTCACCAATGCTACATTGGGGCACTTAGAGGTGAAATTTCTGTGTGTTTTTAGAGTGTCTCTAGTGACACAATTTCTGGGCAGTAAGACGAGAGGTAAGAACCTGCGCAATGCTCTAACGAACTTGAGGGGGCTCACCAATGCTACACTGGGGCACTTAGAGGTGCAATTTCCGTGTGTTTTTAGAGTGTCTCTAGCGACACAATTTCCAGGAAGTAAGACGAGAGGTAAGAACCTGCGTAACGCTCTAATGAACTTGAGAGGACTCACCAATGTCTTGCTAGGACACTTAGGAGTGTGAATTTTTTAGCATTATTTCTGTGTTTTTTTTAAGAGTGTCCCCAACGACACAATTTTCGAGCAATAAGACGAGAGGTAAAAACTTGTGCGGTGCTATAATGAAATTGAGCGAGCTCACCAATGTCTTGCTAAGACACTTAGAAGTTTGAATTTTTGGGTGTTCCTTTAGGGTGTCTTCAGCTATAGAGTCGTTGGGCGGTAAGACAAGAGGTAAGAACCTGTGCATCTCTCTAACGAACTTGAGCGGGCTCACTACTATAGAATTGAAGCACTTATAGGATGAATTGATAAACATAGGGCCCATGTGTGCCGGTAGGATGATATCAACATCTACAAACACCCCAAACTCTACTGAATACAGACGGGTCGTAAGAAGGAAAAGAAGAGTGCAGATTTGGGAAGAAAGACATTCTTTGGAGATATGATCACAAGGGCAGAAAAGGAACAGTCCACGTCATATAGAGATAATAGGAAGACAAGACCACAAAAAGAAGCTACCATATCAAATCCTAAGCCATCGGTGTTTTCCATGTCTGTAACTCACCACCCTTCTAACAACATATCCACTCCTGATATCAAGATTCCATATTCAAAACAATAGTGGAAAATCATTGATCAGGATCTAAGAATTGAAGGACACGGAGAGACCAGTGGGGAGCATCAAGGAATTGAGGAACAAAATTTAATTGATCATCATTTGGATGCTGGTAGTGTTGTTAAATAGCTGGTCCTAGAACAACCTGATCCTTTTATTTATCAAACTCCAACACACTCTGAGGTCAGTTCATCCCATCAAGAAGAATCAGCCACGGGGGATGAGAATGTCAAGACAGATAGCTCTGTTACTTTTGAATTCCCAATAGTAGTAACACGGGATGAGGCTCCTATGAAGAATATTCCTTTATCATCCCTACCATCCTTTCAAGGGATGGTTTTTGAATACCGTGATACCTTTCTGTTTGAATTCGATGTGTTGTGCAGAGGTTATGACTACACTTTATATGCCCAAAAGTTGAAATTATTCCCTACTACTTTGAAAGGAGCAACATTAAGATGGTTCATGAGACTAGGTGTTGGCACGATTCGAACCTAGAATGACATGAGTTATGCATTCCTCTTTAAGTATCAGGATTGCTGTCGAACTAGGGATTTGAAGGACAAGATTTTCAGAATTGCACAAAAGGAGGAGGAAAGCCTAGAAGACTACATGGAGCAATTTCACTACAATTCACAAAGGTCTAAGTTCAGTAACTTAGACCCAGAAATTCTAAAGCCAATATTCTTAAGAGGTATAAGAGATGATTGTCTGGAGAATCTGAACCTATTGGGAAAATAAGACATATCGAAAGAACCGCTTGACGAAATAATGAAGCTTTTCCTGCGTAGCTCAAGAGGATCGGTCAAAGGGAAAAGTTCAGTTCTGGACCCTTTAGTCCCGATACATAAGTCCATGAGTGGAGGAGTAACCAGAGTAGAGATTTGGAATTTATTTGAGGATTTTAAAACCAACCTACTTAGCACTCTCTCTACCCAGATCACTACAGTACAAGTTAAGAAAGCACAAGCATAAACTGAAGCAGCCTTAGAAATATTATGTCCTTGATGCAAAAAGAAACATTTGGAAAGAGAATGTGGACTGAATAGCGTCATTCGGTGCAATATCTGTGAGTTGGCACATTCTACGAATCAGTGTCCTGAATTTCCCAGACTGAAGGCGGTACTTCAAGAATCAAGCGAGGATGTCCAGTCTTCTTATTTCATCAGATCAAAGAGACCATGGCAGCCATGACCTACAGGCATGCCTTCAGTTTTTTCCTCTTTTTATCCTTGGAATAATATTTATAATAGTCAGCAATATCCATGGCAGTATCCTACTACTTCCTCAACACAATTTACTTCACTATGGAACCAATGGTCATCCCCTCCACGAATGAAATATCCTCCATCACAACCTAATCCTTGGGGTCAAAACTAGAGAAGTAATGGCCAAGGTCCAATACCCCCTCCACTATCAATACAATAGCAACAGTTACAAATAAATTCTATTCAAAATCCTACACCTTCTGTTTGACCCCAATTACCTGTGTAACCTAACCCCAATCTTAATAATAAGGCAGCCCAGAGCATGGATGCTCTGGTTACCCTCCAAAATTATCTTATTACTCCTATTGGACTTAACAAGGTTTAGTATCAATCAGGGAAATTAATAATAATTGAGCATACTCCCATTATTACTGAAGAATGTGAATCACCTAGAAAGGATATGGACGATTCTGAGGCGATTGTTACACATGTAACAGTTGATACAACACCTACTGTTACATCTATAGCATCCAGCTCGGGAGGGTTTTTTTTTCCTATAACATCCAATCCGAGCAAGGCTGGTGCATTTGTGATAGCTGACTCAGCTATTAGCATTCAAAATCCTCCATACCCTCAACAATTAACTGAAACTCGACTGGTATCACAACCTGAATCTAAATTCCTCAAGGAATTGAAAAAATTGTATCTGTGAATCCCGTTGTTACAAGCTCTTAAGGAAGTACATATATATGCTAAAACAATGAGGGATCTATGCATAAAAAATCCTGGAAGAAAACCTAAAGACCCGGCTACTATCCATTTCATGGGAAAATTGTCCGATCTCATGATTGATCAACCTTTGTTGACTAAATATAATGACACAGGGAACCCTAAAGTGACTATCCATATTGAAAATAAACCTATAAACAATACTTTTATTGATCTAGGGGAAACCATTAACGTCATGACTAAAGACCTCTTCATCTCCCTAAGACTTCATGGACTTAGACCTACACCCACAGTGCTTGAATTAGCAGATAGGTCCCATGCCAAGCACGAGGGAATGATAGACGATGTGGTTATCACTGTGGATTCTTGGAATTATCCAGCTGATTTTCTCATTTTACAAACCAAATCCAACCTTGGGGGTCATCATATAATCTTGGGAAGACCGTGGCTGGCCACTGCAAATGCATATATCGGATGTAGGTCCAGATCTATGGTGATATAAAATGGGCAGGCCTCCCAGAAACTGAATATTTATCCCCCAGCAAAACCTCATATGGATTTGAGTAGTCCCTAGTGGAATGAATTTGCACCTGAATCTGATCTTTCCCTACCTCTTCTCACACTTGGAAAAGCACAATACTTTAAGGATGAAACAGAGGATGATATCATTAATGGTTTTACTTGTAATTCACTCTCTATTGCCTCCATTAGATATCCGGGGGAAGAAGATGCGGTAGATGATACAATTATTGAACATTTGAAAACCACTCTGAATACAATCAGCAGTCCCGTTGAAATTGAACCTGGGAAATGTTTAAACATCAATCCTAACCTGGCTGCTGAATAAAATATATTTTTGATACAACTATTAAATAAATACAAAAATGCATTTTCATGGGACTATACGGATATGAAAGGAATCCATCTTGGCTTATGCACTCACCGCATTTATCTTAAAGAGGACTGCAAACTAGTTAGACAACCGCAACGACGAATGAACCCTACACTTAAGGAGATAGTGAAAGAAGAATTGCAGAAACTCCTTAATGCTAATTTTATCTACCCCATTTCTGACAGCCAATGGGTGTCTTCGCTTGTCATAGTTCCGAAAAAGAATGGAAAATGGAGAGTCTATGTTGACTATATAGAGCTTAACAAGGCTACTCAAAAGGAACATTTTCCTTTACCATTCATTAATCAAGTCTTGGATACTCTCTTTAGGAAAATTTTATTTTCATTCCTAGATGGGTTTAGTAGCTATAATCAAATACATATTTCCCCAGAAGACCAAGACAAGACAACCTTCACTTTCCCATGGGGTACTTTTTCATACAAAGTCCTTCCTTTTGGCCTCTGTAATGCACCAACAACCTTTCAGAGGGAAATATTGGGTATTTTTTCCAATCTTTTGGATGACTGTCTCGAAATATTTATGGATGATTTTATACCCTACGCTGATGCCTTTGAGACATCATTAGCTAACTTGGAAAAAGTGTTGGAACTTTGTAAACAAACTAATGTTTCTCTGAAAATGGAGAAATGCCACATGATGATGACAAAGGGAATTGTGCTGGGACATTTCATCTCGACAAATGGAATTAAGGTAGATCCTCCAAAAATTGAGGTAATCTCAAAAATCCTGACCCCTAAGACTCCAAAAGAGGTACGTAGTTTTTTGGGACATGTAAGATAATATAGGAGATTTATAGAGAACTTTTCAAAGATTGCATCACCTCTATTTTCATTACTCATGAAAGATGCGGAATTTGTGTGGACAGGGAAGTGTGAGAAGGCCTTCCTAAAGTTAAAAAATTGTGTAACAACAACACCTATTTTACGAGGACCAAACTAGGAATTGCAATTTCATATTACTATGGACGCATTTGACATATTGTGGGTGTTGTTTTGGGGTAGCTGGAGGAGAAGAAAACATATGCCATTTATTACATCAGTAAGAACTTAACTCCAACAGAACTCAACTACATTGTTACTGAGAAGGAATTCCTAGCAGTAGTGCATGCTATCAACAAATTTCGGCACTACATCACCTGCTATCAAGTATTTGTACACACTGACCATGTTGAAATTTGATTTTTGATGAAAAAACCTGTTACTAATGGTAGAGTTACACGATGGTTATTGTTGTTACAAGAATTTGATATTACTATTCTAGATAAACCTAGAAAAGATAATGTAGTTTCTGATTTTATTTCTAGATTAACTATAAGTGATGATTGCACTGCCACTGAGGATTATTTTCCAAATGAATATATTTTCGCTATCTCTACTTAATCACCATGGTATGTAGATATAGCCAATTACCTTGCTATAGGAAAATTCTCACACCAATTATCTTCCAAGGAAAGGAGGAAGATTACACAACAGAGTGCTACCTACTCCCGGATATAAGGCAATCTCTATCACACCAGGCCAGATTTTTAGATTAGGTGATGTGTTAGAGAAGATGAGGTATTTGACATCTTGAAGGCTTGTTATGAGGAATCCTGTGTAGGGCACTTCGCTGACAAAAGGAAAGGACATAAAGTACTCTCAATAGGGTACTTTTGGCCAAGTATATTCCAGGATGCCAAGAAGTTTGTGAAAGGATGTGATAGCTACCAAAGGATGGGCTAGGCTCTTAAATCAGATGAGATGTCGTTACAGCCTCAGATAGTGATAGAACCATTTGAGAAATGGGCCCTAGATTTTTTGGGGCCAATTAATCCTTCATCTTAGCAAAAATCATATATATTGGTCGACACCGATTATGTCACAAAGTGGGTTGAAGCAAAGGCACTAAATAGAGAAACTAAGTAGGTTGCTTCAGACTTCTTGTTTGAAGAAATTTTTGTTCGCTTCGAGATACACAAAGAGATAGTGACAGATGGGGGGCCTCATTTCACATCTTATTTGATCCAGAAGCTGGTTGAAAAGTATGGAATTCATCACAAAATCACTTCACCGTATCACGCACAAGAAAATGGTCAAGTGTAATGCACCAATAAAGTCATTGAGGGAATCTTAACAAAGACAGTAGCCAGCCGCCGAAGAAACTGGGCCGAGAAACTTCCAGAGGTACTGTAGGCTTACAGGACAACATGGAGGAATACTACATGCTTCTCACCATATGAACTGGTGTATGGTAATAATCCTCTATTCCCCATATAGTTTGAAAAAAAGACATTAAGAACAACATTGCAGGTCGATCTGGACTTAAGTATGGCACAGACCCAAAGATTGAACCATCTCAATGAGTTGGAAGAAAAATGATTGGCTGCTATTCAACAGAAAGAGATCATTCAAGAGCAAAGAGTTAGATGGAATAATGGTTTTATTAAGAAGAAAAATCTCCAGAAAAGGAGATTGGTCTCTTTTGTATGATTCAAGGTTCAAGGATTTCAAAGGCAAGCTCTGCGCCAAATGGATAGGTCCTTACGAACTGGATACGGTCTTTGACAATGGGACTACACAATTGGTCACCATCGAAATTGTTAAGACACTATTACTAGTTAATGGGCACAATTTAAGGTTATATCATCAACCCGCTTCGAAGGAATCATTTCTTAACATTGTCATGGACTATAATCTTCATGTTACAACAACAGGGGAACATTCTCCTGTGTAGCCTGAAATTTTAAATTCCAATAAGTGCAGTAGCTAAAAATCACCCTTGTGGAAGTTGTTACACCTATTTTTTTTAATTATATAAAAAAAATAAAACATAAAAGTTACAAAACAAAACAAAAATAAAACAAAATTAATAAATCTAACTGTGAAAACCTCTTTCTGGGGCGCAGTCAGACAATTTGTAACAGCTAAAAACCACTCCTGTGGCGGTTGTTACACTCATACTTTTCTTCCCGAAACATCATCTTTCCTTCCTGATCCATTTTATAAGATGATGGAATCCATTTGATTTTTTTTTTATGTACTAATTTCTCCTAATTACAACAATAATTGTGCCAGCTAAATGCAACAACATGAGTGTTGCAAGTAGTACGCCGCCAATTTGAAATCTTCCTCCATGTCACCTCAGGTATGTCATTCAAACGGTAACGTCATCATTTATGATTTGGTGATTATTGGCAAAAGTAATGATATTCCCGTGATGGTCGTGGGCGGCCATCACCATTAAGGTTGAGGAGGGGATATATCTTGAAATCATTGAAAAACGTTGTAGTAATAAACCTCTATCAAAGCCACATGCACTCAATTAATAGCACAAATGCCAATGATGACTAAATCCAGTTGGAAAGAGTGTGTGTACTTAGAACGCATTACTTTCCATAACGGGAAATTTATGAAGAATGGTGTGAGGTACGATTCGGTAATCTGTAAAACCTGTCACCTCCCATCAACCTCCTCGACTTAAGCGTTGTGTCATTGCAAACTCGTCAATTGGGATAAGAAAAGATTCTGATAAGAAGTGAGCAGTGCAGTGACATCACATGGGTTAAGCAGTAAGAAGAGAATTCAGAAACAAAAACAAGATGGGTGGAACAACAGTCAGGCACAAGCCGGATTCTATGGAAGCCTTGCAAAATTGTCTAGAATCCTACCATATATTCAGAGACGCCGGATGGATTGAGTATTTCTAGAAGCTAGAATGCTCGGATGAGGTGATGGCAATCGAATTTGCTCAAAATTTGAATAACAATCAGACCCCACTTAGGGGCCTGCAAATTGAGGTGACTAAAGAGGAAATTGCCCAAGTAACTAAATTTATAGTAGAGGGACAGAGGTGGTTTAACAAAAAAATAAATGACCCCTCCTTGAAAGATGAATTCCTAGAAGAAGAGGAAAAACTAGAGAAGAAAGGGAGAGGAATTGACAGGTTGTCACTCCCTCAACCATGGGCAGATGTCTCCTTGGGTTTAATAAAATACATCACTTGTGAGGGAATATCTATGATAGTGTTTAACTATCACTTCCCTCTACTTAATCACCTTTGGAACCAAAAAAAGATTAATCTTCCATTCTACTTATTAGGGAACATTAAGCATATGGCAGCAACAGTAAAGACAACAACACACCCGGGAGCATGTGTGACCAATCATGGACTCATCAAATTGATTGTGCTAGATGCCCTAGGCCAGAAAGGAAGGACCTAGGAAGAATTCGAGCAAAAGAGGTGGAGGACAAGCCGAGGGAAACAAATCATGACTTCAAGAGGAATTCAAGCAGAAGTGGAAACCCAGACTCGTCCTGCCAAAGTCAGAATTTGGAAAGAACCCACTGATGAACCAATTGGGGATAGATGGAGAAAAAAAAGGGTGAAAGTTAGCATACCCACAGAACCTTTGCCTATGGCCAGAAAGCAGATAGAATCAAAAGTATCAGAAGAAGAAAGGCAAACCTCCTCATGAGGTAAGGATGAAACTCATGCCTTGTTTTTAGAACTTGAAAATCTAAGAAAGGAAAATGAAGAATTGAAGAAAAGATTATATGAGGGGAAGGAAATATTGGTGCCTATATGCACGACATGTTTTCAAGAAATAAAAATGGCATGATATAAGATCCATGGGGAAAACATCAGCCCAATGGAAACAGAAATAGAATGGCAGGAGGCTGTTACACAAGAACTTGCTAAGGATACTATTGTTACACAAGAACCAGTAGTTAAATTAGAGACCCCTGTAATAATTGACCTAGAGGCCGATACAAAAGAACCTATGGAGGCCACTGCTATTGTAGAAGAAACAACAATGGACACAGAGGCTACTCTAGGTGGAAACGAAGGGGTTGATACACAAGAACCCACTGAGGAAGCTGTTGTTACACAAGAACCAGCAGTAGAGGTGGAACAACCCCATTCAGCAAAGGCTGTTACACCCATTATTGATGTTGATATTGAAGGCAGAAGAATGTCGGGTCCCATCTCGGGATGTAGTTCTGAGAAAATCTTGTTTATTTCCGAACTACAGAAGTGGAAATAGGAAGCAATCTCCCTTCGGGAGGGGACGATTTCGCTGAAAGAACATCAAAGAGAGATAGACGCCCTACATGAAAGATGGATGAAAGAAGAGTTGAAGAAAGGATGGGAGAAATATAAGAAGAAGGAATCCCTGAAGAAGTAGGAGGAACAACTGTTATTGTTACAGCAGCAGGTTCAGGATCTTACCATAGATAAGCAAAAGCTTCATGATCTCGCCCTCATTTTTTTAGGGTGCAAGAGACCTTCCCCTTCCTATCCTATTTTTATATGGGAACGTTACTTCCTGTTCCAGATGAAATATGTTATGGAGGATAGACTCAATTTATGTTATTCCACTCACACATTTTTAGATGTTTTCTGAGCCTCCAATTTTGATGAACAAAGCCTGCTATGTGAGTTATTATTACCAATATCATTTGTGAGGATGTGAGTATGAAAATGGTTTTGACTGTATTCTCCTATATGGGGGATCTGCAGTTGCAAGATTTTGTGTCCTTCATGAAGAATCCAATTGAGTGGAATTTGGCCATCAAATATATGGATGCTAATGAGGAGAAGATGGCATTATGGGTCTAGGTATAACCATGACAGGCCGCCAAGTTAAGGCAAGAATTCAGGAGAATATTGAGTACTCCTGGGATAAAGGAACCGGTTGCCACTTACAGAAGAAGGATTGTGAACTTCTTACTCATTCAGTTCTCAATGATGAAGAGTCGATCCTTGACTAGGTGCTTGAAATGCACGGAAGCCATCAGTACTGAGCTACTAAAGGGGGACCCATTTGGATTCCGAAATTTTATGGTGATTGTTACACATGTACCAACATATGTACAAATAGTACAATCCCTTGGTGCTTTGTGGCTCGGATTGAGATTCAAGTTTCCTTTGATCTGGTTTCCAATTAAGGATTATCAGAGTAATTATGAATTAAGCAATTGTGAATCAGAGTCCTGGGTATGGAAGTTGATGACCAATTAGTTGTACAGATCTATAGACGAATATACAATTGGCGCTTATGATCTCCCCGACCTGCACCAAAGATATTCCCATGAGATATGAGATTTTTCATGAGGACATGCAAGTGTTTCAGTTGGGGGGAGATGTTGGGTGCTAGTTTTTCACACTTTTCCTTCATTTGTTTTCCCTATTTTTCCTCCTGATTATAACCAATGGGACTATCTTTGCCTATTTTTCCTACCTTTCTATCTTAACTTGTGTTGTTTCACCTTATTTTCATTACTCTTCCATTTCATAAATTATGGCAATATATCGTGCCTTTTTATGACTAATTGAGGATGCATGTTTGGAGAAGATCTATGGTCTTTGTGTTGTCTTTGCAGGTGTCATTTGTAGCCCAAAAGATCCTGAGAACGAGGCATACAAGAGTAGTTAAGGGTGTGTTGTCACATTGAGCTTTTTACACTATGATGTTGTTACACTTTGCTATTACAGACCCGCTGGCGAACTGCTGTTACAACTTTACCGCTGACTAGATCTCGTCAACTCCTGTTGCTGACCTGTCCTCTAGTTGTTATGCTATAGTTGTGGTTTATCATGATAGTTGTAGAAGATATTAAGTATTGTATTTTTGGATAACAACCTTTAGGCGGTTTTTTATTGTAATATATAATTTTCCAGTCATAATTTTATTAAGAAGTGGTTATAACCATATGTATTCTATTTTGATCAGCATGAGAATCATAAGTTTCTCATGACTGATCTATCCCTTGTTTTTCTTAGATGTAACCACTATATAGTTCTTGGCCCTTAAGGTCGAAAGGTTAGCGGAGAACAACATTATTTTGGCTTTGTAATTTTTCTCATATTAATACATATTATCATGTTATTGATGTTACATGCGTTATTCGATTTAGTTTCCGTTAAGTTCTTTCTCTACCTGCACTCTGCTAGGGAGGAAGGGCCCTCCTCTTTAGCATGGATTGCAGTGATTAAGGTAGTTGTGTATATGTGTTTGCATTTTTTTATGTATCAGTAGAGGTGTTTTTGTTGTTTTTTAGCTGTGAATATATCCGCTTCAATTTCAATGCTTTGTATGCTGTTACACATATGAGATTAGAGGTACTAGCTAGATAATTGTAGTGTGTCACGCTAGAAAAGATTAATTGAAGTGTGATTACAGTCTTGTAGATCATTTTATTTATGCATGAGTGATTTACTTCCAGCATTTACTTCAGCAACGATTTCCTTTATTTGGATTTGCTCCTGGTTGGGTGTATCGGCACATACAATGCGATTGTCATTGAAATAAAAGATGTCCCTAGATTGATAATTTATTCGTACTATTTTCGTAATTCAATAGTGATTAATACAACCCCAACATGAAGATACTAAGAAATCTTTCAATTCAGTCAAGTTGGTTTTGTCTTGTGCTCCAATCTTGATGAGCCCCGATTATACTATGGATTTCATTAATTTTTCATTTGTTGTCCTAATGCAGAAGAAGGACCTAAAAACATAAAAACCAATTGCATCTTTTAGTAGAACCATAATGGATGTGGCACTAAGGTATAACATCATTGAAAAACATGCTCTTGCACTTGTGAAGGCTTTGAAGGATTTTTGGGTATACATTTTGCATTTGCATATTGTCTCTTATGTTCCAAATTTTACAATCAAAGATGTTTTGATGCAGACTGACCCTAAAGGTAGGCACAGAAAATGGATTGCTGCAATGTTGGAGTATGACCTCGAAATTTAACCAACTAATTTTATCAAGGGACAAGGCTTTCAAAAGCTTATGGGAGAGTCCAATTTGCATGCTTTAGACATCAATATCATCGTTGTAGTTTCCGATGAAGAAGTGGCTGATTCAACACCTCAGGTATCATATATTTTCACTTCATCTCCTTGGTATTCATACATTGTTTATGTACTTTAGAATTCGAATCCTCTGCCAGATTTGTCAAAGAGTAAGAGTAGAACATTCAAGTTGAAAGCTCTGAAATATTATATTCTTGCTAATGCATTATTTTGGAAACATCTGGGAGGAGTCTTGTTGAATGGTTTAGTTGAAAGCAAGGAAAAGGAGGTAATGGCTTATTTTCACAAGGGAGATTGTGGCGGTCATCTCTTTTGGAATACCACAACAAACAAGATATTGAGGGCTACATTTTATTGGCCAAGTTTATTTTTTGATGTTTATAAAACTATCATGAGTTACCATGATGTCATATTTTTCAGGGAAAGAGGAAGTTGTTACTGTTTCCCGTGCAACCCATTTTAGTTAAAGAACCCTTTCAGCAGTGGGGTCTTCATTTTATTGGTGAGATTCAACCTTCATATTCAGCTCAACACAAGTGGATCTTGATAGAAACCGATTATTTCATGAAACGGATTGAGACTATCCCCACTAGGCAGACTATGGATGTAGTAATAAATCAATTTATTGTTTCTAACCTTTTGTCATGATTTGGTTGTCCACAAAAAATAATCACATATAATGAAACTATCGTTAAATCCAAGAAGATGATTGATTTCTATTACAAGTAACACATAAGCCTCGGGAACTCAATAACATATTACCCGCAAGGTAATGGGTTGGCTAAATCATCTAATAAATCAATGGTAAACATCATCAAGAAGATGCTGGAAGAAAATAAGAAGAATTGGCACAAGAAGTTGATCAATGCTCTATGGGAAGATAGAGTGAGCACTAGGAAATCCATAGGTTTTCCACCTTTTTAGTTGGTATATGGAGTGAACACTATTTTTCTGACTTCCCTTGTTGTCCCAGTCATGAAAATTTTGCAGCAAGTAGACATTGAGCCCAATGATATTTAGTGGAGAATCAATCAAACGATTCATTTGCAGCAATCCCGAGAGGAATTAGTTCAGAATACTTCAAAGCTTCAAGTAAAGATCAAGAACATATATGAAAGAAAAATAAAAGTAGATGATTTCAGTGTGGGGGATGTAGTTCTCCAATGGGATGCTCGGAATGAGGAGAAATGAAACCATGGCAAGTTTGAAAACTTGTGGAAAGGACCATACATAATTTTGGCCTTAAAAGAGAAGAATGCATTTTTGTTGGAAGAACTTGATGGACAAGATTTTTCAGGAGGACTAGTCAATGGTAGGCTCCTCAAGCAATACCTCACTTGATATTTCAGAAATTTCTCATTTTCATTTTACATACTAGCTTATTTTGCTGCCAAAAGTGTGAAGGAGTTTTCATGGAAGCTTGAAGCCTGAGGAGAAGTCCATAAGGTTTATTTTATCAGCTAATGTTTTAAATATTTAAGTTTTTTGTTTTTTTGTTTTGTTTTTTTTTGTTTTTGTTTGTTTGTTTTTTTTTTTTTTCCAGTACGTCAAGTCATTTTAGTTTGTCAATTTATTTCAGTTTCGATTCTTGTTTTTTTTTTTTTTACTCCATGCCCAATGGATGAGGCTACCTAGTCTACGGTGTTCTTGACACCTCCTAAGGAGTTTCCATCCCTAGCTGGAGCCAATGTTAGTGTCTGTCAGTCCTGATAGTCACCAATAATCAAATTGTACTCTTCCAAGTTGTTGATAGGGTCCTAGGTCAAATTTTTATATTTTCAAATAGGTTTTCAATTAAAAATTTGATAATTGGTTAGTATGTCCATGTATATTACAACTCATATCATCTCATGGTCAAAATTTTCATCTTGGTCATGCCACCACTCATTGTGATGAGTCATCAATAAAGTTTCTTGATCACCATTTCAATCATCATCACATTGTCATTCATACTACAAGGTTTAAAGGTCCAAATCATCAGTTCCTAAATGCATTAGGTGTCATTATTAGGTCAAGTCATCAAAAAGGTCATAAAAAGAGTCATGACATCACCTAGTTCATAATTATGGTAGTAGTAATTAGTTAAAGTTCTCAAAAATTATTTCTAAAGTACATTTTATTCTCTATAAATATGTAACTATGCATACTAAATTTTAAATCTACAATACACTAGCCTATCATGTCATTTTACAAAGAGACAAAGTGATGTCACATCATCAGCCAAGGGAAAAATCGACCTCTAGCCTATAAAAAGACAAAAAAAGCACATCATTTTTTCATTTCACTCTCATAATACATCTCTCCACTATTAAATTGCATTGTAACCCTCATAGCAACCAAATTCCACCTTTAAAACCTAAATTTTCCTCCTACGCTACACTTCTAACATCCATTGTTGCATTTTAGAATTGGAGGCAAAGCAACCATTTACAAGGTTTCGTCTCATCAAGTCAGGGCTTCCCATACCTTTTTGACAAGTAGGTATTAGTTGGCATTCTACTCTTGCATCTATCTTCTCAAAAATTTCAGTGAATTTCCCTCTTTTAGGGTTTTTATTGTGTTTTTCATTCCATGAGAGTTAGTTTCAAATCAGTTGTAAAACCTTAAGTTTCCTACTCCCCTATAATAATCTACACCATTAATACTGCCCTAAAACACTTCCCTCACCTATTACCCTTCATCTCCTACATTTCCTTACAAACCCTAGCCTAGGCTGCCCCACTAACAGTTTCCTAGTCTAGGATTGTGTTTTTGTCATTTTCACACCTTCCCCTCATTGTTTTTAAGAATTCTCACTTCCCTGCACTCCCTAAAATCTATCCTTATCCCACAGAATTTTCCCATAAATTTGCACACTCCCTAATGCCTTTATCCCTTTCCCTCAACACCACAATCTCTTATCCCCTGTTTCCACAGTCATACCTTCTCCATTTCCTTCCTACTCAGCTAGGGTTTTAAATCATGGAAACTCAAAATAGTGACACTGAGAAGAAAAAATATAATAAGGGTGGGAACGTGTCCATGTATGATCCATCACAGGTCAAAGAAATCACGGCCTCACCTTTCATTAGGAAAGCCTTTGAGGATGTGGGTTGTTTAGGTTTTTGTGAAAAGATTCAACAAGCACGTTGCCATGCTCAATTAACAAGCTTGTTTTCCACCACTTTTAGAAAGGATAAGGCCAACATTGTTGGGGTTGACTTCAAAATTACAGTAGATGTCATTGCCATAGCTACAGGTATTCCAAATTACGGAGAAAACATGTTTAAAGGTATGAATTTAGACATTGAGAACTACAAATGTTTTCTAAATCCACATTATAAAGATGCTCCAAAACACATTTTCCCCTTTAGACAATTTCTTGACATGTATGCTCCATTAATGAAGATGATAATGAGCTACTTTAACTATGAAGGAATTTTCTCAATACTTTGTCAGTACCACATAAGGCTCCTCATGCACTTCACAACAGACAAACCTCTAAAGTTGCCTCATTATTTGTATAGAAGCCTTGTCAAGATGACAAAGAAGGTACAAAGTAAAGGGAAGGATCATCAATCTAAATTTTTTCACCGTGGCTTTGTCAAAGCTATTTTCCTCCATAAAATTTCAGAGATCAACATGCCTTGGGAGGCATTCATCCAATCAACGTCTCTTTTGTCTGCTACAAGTCAACTACTAGTCAATCTACTCCTTTGGCATCGCCAAGCCCTCAGGAAGTTGGTTCCACAAGAAAACCAATGACAAGGAAACCTAGGGCTAAGGTGACCAAAACATATAGCAGAGCAAAAACGTTGATTTTTGCTCCTTGAAGTGTGGAAAGGGCTCGGCCTAAATCAATTGAAAAAGAGACATCATCATATCAGCATGAGGGAGCATTGCAAGACGAGGAATGGGTACAATTTGACACTTAAATGGCAGACCTAGAAATGCATGAGGATGAAAATTCATTTGAGGATATTATATTGAAAAGGAAGTAGAAATCAGAGAGCTCAAAGAAAAAAATTTAAAGGCCAACTTCATGATAGAATTTCTACAGCAAGAGAAGAGGCAGCTTCAAGTAAAATAGATTTTTCTTAGTAAACCCATGGCATATTTTGAGAAGAAAGAGGAAAAAGGTAATTCTGTGAATGATTTTGATATGATTGAGGAAAAGGGGTGCAAATCAAACCAAGGAGGCCAAGAAAAATAGGTCTCAAGAGGCAGAAAGAGCAAGAAAGTGAATCATCTCCTTCACTAGGTCAACAGGATTTTAATGAGTTGATTGCAGCAAAGATTGCACAAGACAAGGAATTTTGGCTTGCCAAGGTAAATGATAATTTGGAAAAGCTTATCAAGAGCACAAATAGGAACATCAAGCTCCAAAGGCACATGGAAATGCACTATTGCACCAGAAACAAGGTTTCTCATATTAGGGTAAAAAACATGAAAAATAAGCTAAGGAAAACCCTAATAAAGCTAAGGAAGAGAGACAACTTGGAATTGCTTGTTGGTGCATCCTTGATTGTCTGATACATCACCCAAAGAGTCAAAGAAAAAATTTCAAGTAATTTTGAATATTTTTTTTCAAATTTGGAAATTTTGGGTATTTTGGCAATTTTGTGATGTATAGAAGCGCAACGAGCTCATGTTACGCTTCTTCCCGAGGGACTTAAATGAGGAAAATCATATATGGTTAGATATATTATGGCCCGTACATATCATATATATAGTTGGGTTTCCATTTCAGTTCATAGGTTGGAAGGAAAAGTAAAAAAACATGCTAAAAAACAAGTTTCTTCCAGTGTTTGAGATCCCATGTTGTGCTTCTGGAGCAATCTTGGGAAAAGTGATTTTTGGAGGCCTAGAAAAGGGATTTTTGCAAGTTTAACATCTTGGGAGGAAAATAGAAACACTAATTTATCATCACCAACTTCCAGATAAACAAATATACCAATAAAATCCCTTCAAATTTTCCTACAAAGTCCACGTTGCGCTTTTGTCAGACACACTGTGCTTCTGAGGAAATTCGCTGCACTTCTATCAGCAATGTCATTTTTTGGTTTTTATTAGTCAAAATCAATTTTTCATGATGTATTTAGTTAATTTGGGTTTCTACATGATTTAACTAAGTGTAATTGAGTTTTTTAAAGTGAATTTGATTTAATTAGGATGGTCATTAATGTTAGTAAAGTCAGTCAAACGCTAAATGGAGAGTTTGTTCTAACCTCCCTAGTCTTAGGTTTGGTTAGAGAAATTAGTGTAAATCAATTCCTATCATGAGGGATTGAACCTGAGAGAGGGGAATGTGGTTTTGGTCTATATGTAGCCTATTTTCAATTAGATTCAAGGTGGGGCATCAGAGAGTAGAAGGCTTGTAGCTTGTACACATCATATTTTTGTAGGAAATTAACAGGCGTTTTGCGGCTATTATATAAGGATTCTTGTAGTATGATTTTGTGATTTTTTTTCTTCTATAAATCACTTTAATGAATAATTATTTATCCTTATTTCAATATATTTTCTTTCAATTATCTTCCTATGAGTTTTTAAACAAAATTCTTAAGCTTATGCTATGTTTTGATAGGAATTTCATGTTTGTTTTATCCATCTTTTGATAAATGACCTCATGCTTGTCATGATAATTTTGAACCTTTTATTTTCCACCCTACACTACATTGACATCCTCAAAGTGTCACTGAAAATACCTGCCTTGCCCCTTTGTATTCATGCAACTAAAATATTTTGAGACCTGACCTACTTTCCTTCACCTCTCCTCCTGATGTAGATAAACCCTAAATTTCAAAACCCTAGAGCTCAATACCTAGCCTAATATCTTTTTACCCTCTCCAGTCACCTTATTGGATGTGAGATCACAGAGAGAGCCCTCTATGATTTGGTAGGGCTAGCTACCAAATCCTAAGTGGTTCTAGGTTACCTCCTTCGGTCTCCTTCTCAGCCTTGGTACACTATGGAGGATAGCAGGTGGTCTGCGCACAGAGTTGCAGACTCTTCAAGGCCTCTATGCACACAGCTGTGGAGCCTTCTCTTAGGCCCAAAAAAGGACTAAAAGAGATATCTCAAGTGCTTGTGCTCATCAATTATTACAACAATCTATCTCTATCATCACTTGGACAAAGCCTTACATTGCATTATATAGAATTTACCTCATAAACAACCATGGTCCACATACCATGCGCGAACAAAATAATAGACTAAAACTCGATACTCGTTACAAAATCAGGGGCTTCAACCTGCCTTGAAGCCCATAAACACCTCACGATAGATTTATATTCGCAGTATGGCGCACTCTGCTCCTTATGATGCAGAGTCTTTGACCAAAATAGACCAAGTTCGTGTTATGAAACCAACTCGAAAGGTATAAGAAAAGAGAGATCAACACCTTATAAATAAGCCACTCCGAGGGGGAAACATCCTTTACATTACATAAATGAACAATTCTTGGATGATACAAATGAAAAAACCTCCTTCTATATATAGGAGTCCATGAGGTCACAATATAATCCTAGCAGACCTAACAATAATAATGTAAGGACACAATAATAAAAATATTGGGGTTACAGGGGTACAAAAATAATAATAAGGGGGCTACACTAACAAAAATAATGGACTAAACTAGTAATATAGGGACCTATCATGCCCCTCTCCTTCAAAAAATTGTGGTCCTCAACACTTGAGTAGCTCTAGGTGCTTCTGTATAAAATTGTTATCCTCCCGTGTAGAATCTTAAATGGGTAAGTTCTCCCACTTGATGAGATACTCTGAAATTGATCGATTTCGTAGTTGTCGAGTTCTTGTTTCCACGACTACTTCAGGTTCCAATATGATTTTTCCTTCCTCATCAAGTTCTGGCAATATTGTTTGAACTGGAAGTTTTTCACCTATAACCTTCTTTAAGCATGAAACATGGAAAATTGGATGCACTCGCGAAGAAGCAGGAAGCTCTAATTTATATTTCATAGTACCAATCTTTTGTAACACCTTGTAAGGACCATATTACTTTGGAAATAAGTTATTATCTTTCGTAGCTTGCTTGAGGGAAATTTTTTCTATGGTTGTAGCCATAAAAATACCCAGTCTCCTACATCAAAACATTGACTAGGTTGAATTATACTAGCCTCTAACATTTTTTCAATCATACATTCGATTTCACTCTTTTGGACATAAGGATATCTATAAGGTCTAATGTTTGGAGGAACACTTCCTGGAATCAAATAAATAGCATGATCATGATCACAAATAGGTCGGAGTCCTTTGGGAGTTTCAAACACCTTGGAATGATTGTCTAAGAATTTTTGGAGATTTGGAGAAATATATGATTTTGATGAGGCTGAAATTTTTAGCAAGTGAAGTTGAAATCACGAGGAACTTCATGTAAAAATTTCAGATCTTCTGAAGCTTCGTAGAAAAAAAGTTATAGCGAAAAATCCATGATGACATGTTTGGAGCAGCAAAACCCTAGAATCCAAAGCTCTGATACCAAATGTTATTAAACCATCTCCAAAAATAGAAGAAAGGAGAGATCAACGCCTTAGAAATAAGCCACTTTGAGGGGACAACCTCCTTTAAATTACATAAATGAACAATTCTTAGATGATACAAATGAAAAAACCTCCTTCTATATATAGGATTCCATGGGGTCACAACATAATCCTAGGCGACCTAACAATAATAATGTAAGGGCACAATAATAAAAATATTGGGGTTATAGGGGTACAACAATAAAAATAAGGGGGCTACACTAACAACAATAAGGGACTACACTAGTAATATAGGGACCTATCATGCCCCTCTCCTTCAAAAAAGGATGTTGAGGCTAAGGCCAAGGTGGATGATTTGGAGGATATACCACTAAATAATAAATGTGCTAGTTTTGAGTGGAAACCCACCAATTTAAATCTCAAGACACCACATCTTCTTTGAATGCAAGTATGTATGATTGTGTATCATTGTTTAGAATGGTTGGTTTTAAAATTAATAACATGTCTGACAAATTATTTCCATGGCTAGTTCGGTTCAAGCAGAGTGTTGTTCAACAAAAAATTGTTGTGGAGCAAAGTATATGGTTAAAACTATTGATATTCATGATTTCTATTCCAGTTTCAACAAAAAATTCCTGTGCTCTTTGTAGCCCTAGCAAACCAGTCTTCGTTTTTTATCACTAAACTCCCAGTTTTAATGGCTTACCTTAGCTATAATGCTTCTGTTTTTTCAGACCTAGTGAGACTCAGGATTGGTTAATTCTAATTTGAAGTAGCATGCGTTATTATATCCTAAAAAATGTCTCTTTTTAAATCGAAATTTTAGTAGTGCCACACTGTTTAAAAGGCTTGTGCCCTTTCATTCACCTTGTCCTATACTAGCATCCAATTGTGCACCTGGAACACTCCCCTATCGAAAACTTGACCCATCTGACCCTACCGCTCTATTCAACCTTAAATCACTAAAAACATAGAAATGGGTTCAATTTTCAGAAAAAAAAAAAAAATTAACAAAAAATACCTTTAATTATTATAGAAGAACTCACACATAAACACATGTGGGAGTTGTTGAAAATATATCATGCTCCTCCCATGTATGACATTTTCGATGTCGCCTTTGGGCTGGGCATTGTAATGTTACTGACATTGTTGATGTTGCCTTTGGGTAGAGCATTGTAATGTTACTGACATATGAGAAGAAACATTGGTCTTTTATTTGATTACTAAAGTCGAAGGAGGTGTACATGCTTTACCTCCCTCTTGAACCTGTAACATCTTATGAGGAAGCACTAGTTTTGAACCATAGGCCCACTCTAATTGTTTGAGATTGCTTCTATGAACAAATGTGAAGATTACATCGAATAGAAAAAAACAACTATGTAAAAAAAAATATAATATCCCTTATTCAAGAGTTAAAACAACGCACAAACCTGCAAAATATGTTTCAACATGCAAGACTCGTGCAACTCCTCTGTAGGTTTGTATAACTAGTTAAATGAAATGCATCAGTTTCACCATATAGTAATCCAAAACCTATTAATTTAATTTTATCATATTTCAAATCACTTTGTATTTCTATCCAATTTTCTACTTTAGGGTCTATGAGAAACCTTGATATCATGTAGTTGATTACAAAACTCAGAATTGTCCCAATGATTGTAAGATAAATCAAACTTCCCATAAGTTTCCTATAAATTGACTCATTTTCTGATTTTGAGTCTAATTTAGTTGAAAGTTTCAATTTCTCCATATATGTATGTATGTTTAATCAATAATATTGTATTTGTCCAGTAGACCTTTTGTATGCTTAGTATGTAAAGGAAAAACACATTTTTTACTATGCCAAACTTCAACATCTGAGCAATGTTAGAGGAGGTCTAAATTTGTAATTTCAAAAGTCAAATGTGATTTGGTTTTGTCTTGGTAATTAGTTTATCCTCACTACCTATGATGACGATGTCATCTACATATATCATTAATATATCTATGTACTATCCTCAATTTTAATGTAGATATTTTAATAAAGAAATATTATTGTCAATCTGTTATCCTACAAATGTTTGTCAATTTTGATGTACCAAGCTCTTGGTTCTTATTTGGGACCATAAAGAGCCTTAACCAATCTACATACCATATTTTCCTTTCCAGAAACATGGAAACCTTGAGGTTGACACATATAAACCTCTGCCTTCAAAATATCATTGATGAAGGAGTTATAATATAATGCTTACATGTGTAATAAGTCACATTGGTGACTTAGGCTAAAAAAGAGTTGTTTTGGTCCTGCCGTAGCTTCCATTTGAAGGTAGATTCCATTGGAGTAGAGAGATGCTTAAGAGTTGCAATGGTCATGTTTACAAGAGCTAGTGTCCTTACTGGGATGAGCCACTATCATTTCATACCGGAGAAGAGCCAACAAGGAACATGTGTCAAGTTTCTCTGTGGTATTTATGAATTTGATTAGAGGCATTTCCATTTCATATTATGAAGGATTTTTTTGCCACCATATGAAGTTTCCTTAGGAAATTTCTGATTTGATAGTGGAGTGGTCGAGTTAGTGTTTATGTTGTCTCAAAGAATATGGTGATATGATAAGTGAGTGTTACAAAAGTATACTAAGTGGAATCTGCACCAGTCTTTCTAGTGTTGGTATTCATTTCATATGCTATTTTCTAGCTCAAATCGGTGTATTCTTATCATTCCTCACTTCCTCATCCTCCCAACTACCTTAGTCATATCTCTATCATTGTAGTGAAACATAATATAATTCTTTCGATCAAATAAAGTTTATGTATAGTTGGAGAGCTTGATTGTTGTTGTAGCAATATTATGACACTAGGAGGGCTTTGCACCATTCTTGTACACCCTATGTAGAGTCTTGGTTATCTTGATCTAATGGTTTTTTGATCCCCCACTGGTGCTATCATTGGGGATTTTGACAGTTACAAGGTCTCCATGAATTTGTGTCTCAATGAGATAGAAGAGTTATTTTTAATATATTCCTAGAAGGAATTCAATAGATTAGAATCATTTTCCCTACATTGAATAACACTATAATGGATTCACATACCTAAGGGATTATTGAGTATAGAAAGAGATATTCCTTGGGTTATGTCGACCAATGGAGGAGGGTGCTATGATTTTTTGATGGATAAATAAGGTTCCTAGAGAGTTCTATAATGAATATATTTTCTAACACAAGAGAAAAGGGGTCGAGTTGAGTGAGATAAAAGCCAATAACTTGAATACATTTCCTTTCTCACCTCATACACTATCATGGATGTGGTAATTATCTTAGATTCATATGGTTGGGTGAAAATTTAGGATTATGTCATTTTGAAAAATATTTTTTTATATTTTATGTACAAATTCATTATTTAATCATATTTCATTTTATGATATGCATGTGATTATTCTTAAATATAGTGATCAGTATTTGGTTTTCAATATTTTTTTATTTTTTTTCATGTTTGTTTAATTTCACTATATTTTAATTATCACATCTACACATATCTTTATTTAATTATCTCTCCACAAGAGACCTTCCTTGTGGTGATTATGGTGAATGGTATTGAATAATATGTTTTTTTACTCTTGTCCAACAAATAAGGGCTATGGTCATGGATGTCATAGTGTGATGTGGGGGATAAAACTAAAAATAAACCCATTTTGGTGTTATTACATGAGAATTTGGAGACATTTTTCACATCTATGTGCAATGGAATGCTTTTCTTAGTAATGAAATAACACGGTTTGTTTTGGCCATTTCTTCCTATTGCAGTTTGCAGGAGGTTCTTGATCCCACCATTTCTTCCTATTGAGGTATTTTCATCCAGGTTGAAGAAGCTAAGGGGGTTGAGTTGCAGGTGAAGTCGAGGATGCAGGGACTACAACTTGCTTGAGGTTCCCGATCCTACATGTTCTTCCTATTGGAATTGAATTTTTTAAATCACAGTGGAAGGAGCCGAGGGGGAGCTACAAAGGTTGAGTCACATGCATAGTCAAGGAGGATGCATGTACTACAGCTCCCACTGATTCTTACTATTGAAATTGAATCCTTTTCATCCTAGTTGAAGGAGTGGTGAGGTGTTGATTCCTATGCACAGTCAAGGAGGATGCATGGAATGAGGTTAACGAGACATGATAATGATTTCATTAAATGGTTTTTCCTTTTATTTTAGTCCATAAGAGGTTTAGGGTTATAATACTTTGTTTTGTGACATATTTTCATGCCATGAATGGGTATTCGGTTGGGGCATTTCCCATTCCATAGTTTCCTCGAGTTCCATCGCGCCACTGTATGAACATGGTATATGGTATGAATATCAAGCCCAAACTGAGGAGTGTCTACCTCATCGGTCATATAAAAAAAACCCGTTTAAAAAAACCCTCATTTGTGCAGAATTCAATCACTTGCTAGGAAACATAATATGTGTTGGATTATAAATTCCCCTTTCGAAGGCCCTTGTGATATTCTATTTTCAGGTGCACGCATGTGGTATTCTTTACAAGAGAAATGAACAAAGCTTTCGCTCAAAGAGTTCGGCATGAGACAACTCTCCTATATTCCCTTATTATTTGAGTCAGTAAGAGTTGGGAGTAAACATATATTACTCAATCTTGAACTATAGGACCTTGTTTAAAGTAAAGATAATAAAAAAATTTGGTATTTGGATGAGATCATTACTCATTTCTCGTTCTCCCGAATATGAATGGGGACGTAATTGGAAAGACCGAAACCTACCAATTAGAGTAGTATTAGGGTGCAGCCTTTAGAAAATTTTGGTTTTATCATTTAGAAGTTTTTTGAGAAAAATATTTTTGGTGCCCTGTAACGCTCTAGACGAATTTGTTTATGAAGACCACGCTTTTAAAAAACGATGACTCAGGGCTTGTATCAGAGGAAAACAAAAATTTTGTTTCATGCCTCCATAATATATTTTCCAAACAACCTACCTACCCCAATACTAATGGCATAAGACTAATTCATTAGTTGGGAGCTTTCCTCACTAATAGATATGGAAACAACTACTGATATCGCGGTCAGTTGCCATCATTGACCATCACCCATGGGGCAGCAAGACTAAAAGGTATGGTGGGAAGTGATCAATTTTTGGGCTTATATATTGCAGTTAATTGGATGTTGACCTTTGTTCTTACTCGATTTCTCATTTCCATTATTCTTTTTGGTTTCCTCTTGCTACAAAGTGCAGGGATGGGTGTACATAGGATAAAATCTTGTGCCTTCCCCTTTGGTTCAAATTTCAAGGCCTTGATTTTTATTGGTGAGTTAATTTCATGCATTTACAATTGATTAAAGTAATAAATCAAGCAAATGTAAATATTTTATATGCACTCAGAGATTGCAAGGGTTGAGCAGTTTAGGGATAAAACAAAATTCTTGTGGTGTATATTTTTTAGATTTCATTTTTTCCCTCATCCTTTCACCTTTATATTTTCAACCAATTTTATCTATCCAGATCCCTCATGAAAACCTTTTTTTCTTGAACTTCTGCTAGTTTTGGAACAGAGTATTTCCTTGGGTGTGTGTCATTAATATGTTGGGTATATTTTAGTGCATTCAAGTGATGTTTTCCATATCCAAGGTTTTTATATATTTCTTTATGAATATTGTATTCAATTTGACAAGTATCATAAAATATTTCATCTATATAGATTTAATGTACGTGGTGCATAAGCCTTAACTCTACTCCCAAAATTTTAGGCCCTTCTTCTATCAGCTCAGCTAGGTCTAGATTGGTTTGCCTTCAAAATTTCTTTCCTATTAGGTTATGATCCAAGAAAAATTGATGGTAGTTTCCTCTTATTTGAATGGAGGACTTACCATTCAATATGTAGGTGGTTTTGTGTTGTAAATGCACAACATGTATGACCTTTCTCCTCCAATATATTTAATCTCAAGTGTCATATTTGCAATGTTCATTACAAACCTCTAATTTATTACAAAGCACATTTAACTTGCTTATATATCATTGAGGTTCTCGTCTATTAAATTTTCAAATATGTAACAAATACTTCAACAATTTTGTTTATACCCCATGGGAGAAAATCTTTTTATATTGTTGTTTTGAATTATTCGCCATATTGGATGGAATGTTAATGTATAATAGTAAGCTACCAAACATGGAATTTCCACCATATGAAATATTAATCAACCCCCTAAGGTACTATAATCATGATACATAAGAAGTATATACATATACCAAAATGGGGATATATAGAAAGGATAATTTTCTTCTCGGTCATTTCTTCCATGGTGTAACAAGCTAAAATTTCTTCGAATTAGAAGAGAAAAATTTGAAGTGACTATAACAATATACACAGAGGACAGTGCTACCAAAACTCTAATATTGTTAAAAATCCATTCTTTCCCAAATGCATATGCGCCCAGTTGGAATTTTCATCTCATTCGAACTCTTCCATGTACTGTGTCTACATAAAACTATATATAGGTTGACTTTCCATCTTCTATTATCATTTCCAAACACTGTCCATTGTCCACATGCAAGTCTTCATATGCTTCCTTCCTACCACCAAAATCAACCAATAGATTAAATGGACATTTTATTCTTTCCCTAATTGTCATACCTATTTCTTGTATTGGCAATATAGTCCTCTTATATACATGGCCATCGAAGGTATCTAGTTGATATTCAAGTGTCACATTTGATCCATTTACAATTTTTACTAAGTCTGATACATGGACACTTTCTGCAAATTCTTGAATCAAGGGCAGAGAACTTTGGAGTTTATAACATTTTTTTGGAAGTAGTATCATTTGAGTGGTTGCAAAACTTTATAGGGAAACGAAGTACATAGAAGATGCTACACTGATGCCAATTTTAAAAATCAAGGAAGGAAATTTTACCTATAGAGGGAGGTTTCCCTCTTTTCTCATTGAAAAATTATGAACGTTTGGAACATATTTCAATTTACCAAAAATCTAGATACTTTTACAAGAGCACTGATGGTAACAACAACTCCCTAAAAAGGATGTCAACATTGAGAAGGGAAGGTTGTTCTATATGACAAAAGGAGAATTAAATTCCAGTTCCACAATCTGGAATTCATATAAGGATGACAACAAATAATCATCAGAAATAGTAGAAGATTCACAAGTTGAAGATAAATATTAAATCGATGGTTGTCAAGAAGTTCTTGGATATCAAAAACATTGAATTGAACTACTATTTTTCTCATCTAAATAATTAATATGAATATGTATAAGCACATGTTGGTTATTTCCATAAGGAATCTACTATTATATCTATAAAAAAATTACAATAAGTACATCTCAAGATATTTTAACCTAAATGATATGTCCATATACTCTTTTTGATAGCCCTAAAAAGGCACTATTTTAGATAGTAGAGCTTGTACAATGACCATGGATGACCAAAGGCGAATAATGGGATTTTAAGTAATGTGAACTATAATATATAAAGGGGGAAGGGGGTGCACTAGGAATATATAGGCCGTGTATATGAAGTGATGGAAAGAAACATATACCAAAATGCTATATATAACACAACTATAAGAAATTGAGGAATTTTCACACTTGTAAATTATTATAATGTATCTGAATAGTTGTTGAAAAATATCATTTGAGGAACTCTCTGAATGCACTCGCCTTCTCCACATTGTGTTTGTAAATTTATATTGTGGTAGACTTTGTGAAGATGTTTGATAATTTACCTTCTAAATTCTCAGTGGTTTCTTTTCCAAGTCTATTATTAGTGGGGAAATCCTATATACATGTGTAAATGAAAGGATTACTTAATTAGAGACCCACTTCAACATTTTTTTTTCTATTTTCCAATTTGATTGCCTTATTAGTTCTTAGAGCTAACTATTCTTATTGTCTGACTATATTATTCCTTTTATCTTATTGGAGACAATTATTTAGAACCAGAACTAAAAGGAGGTGAGGGCATTGCAAAAGTTCCTCCCTGTATTTTCTAATTTTATTTTGTAATCCAAATTAGTGCATAATATTTAAAACCTATGGGATAAAAAAATTACAAATGCACACTAATTATTGTGACAAATTATTGTAACTCCACTTCAACATTTGATGTACTGAATTATTTAGGCTTTCTTGTTGAATGGTCCTGCAGTTTATATCATGAATCAAAAAACCCCGGTTATCTTGTTTAATGCAAATATTGATATGGTTAATGCAAAGATTGTTATGTTTAAGGGTTCAATGAGACTTGTTGTTAATAAGGTAGAATTGAGGCAACTGAACATGTAGATTTGACTGTGAAGGAAGACAATAATTATTTGAAATTGTTATTGTTTTTTTTTAAGAGAATAATTTTGTGGATTGGCATTGAATTTCAAGTAATTTAAAACACATTTCTTAGTCCAAACATTGAGATGACAACCTCAGAATTAAAATTTTAGCTTTGAATATGCTTTTCATTCATAGCTCCTGCAATTATTTATTTGATTGGACTATGTTCTAATGGATAGTAGTTGTCTAGTGAATCATACATTTGTCATTTAATGAATTAGATTTATCAATGTTATTAGTTTTTTCATAGAGAGGTGAGGTGCTCGTGCTTCAGAATTTAGTGATATAGATTATTATTATTATTAGGATGCTACATCATTATTGACCCATTATCATATTGGATTTGGCTCACTATTATATTATTATCCAATTTTTATTCATTAGGGGAATTTTGAGGTCTAAAATGGGCCTCCTAAAGAAATTATAAAATAATAGTGGAAATAATAAAATAAGATTTGATTACATAATCAAATTTTAGAGGGAAAAAAGGAAAAACTACTTTTCCAACTCATATTTTCAACTTATCTCCCAAAGTTTTAAATCAAATTTCGAGCGGGAGTACTCATTGGATGAAAAAGTTAATTCTTTATTAAAGGAGTACCCATGTTTCATACTTTCAAAAGACCCTGCTACACAGAAAATTAGAAATACATGAAAAACGTGAATGTAATCATGTTCTTTAATGTATTTCTCATTTTTTGTGTAGTTAGGTCAATCAAACGTATGCAACATGGGTACTCCTTGGACGAGGAATTAAATTTTGCATCTAATGAGTACTCCCGCTCGAAATTTGAGTAAAACATTTGGGAGATAAGTTGAAAATATGAGTTGAAAAAGTAGTTTTATTATTTTATTATTTTTAAATATTTTTACCCTTTTACTTAAAAATGGTGAATCATTCCCATGGTTGACATCATCATCTTGAATCCTATTAGTTCCTATAAAGTTTATTTTGGTTGTACATTTTTCTTAGGAGGCCCATTTTAGACCTCAAAATTCCCCTAGTGGAATGCAGAAGAGCGAAATGAGAATTGTTGAGGTAATGAATTATTATTACGTGGGATATGAGAATGATAGATTCTCTATCCAAGTACAGTGTAAGATTACTAGTGATCTTAAAAATACCATTCAATGATGTTCGTGCTAGAACATATAGTTAAGCCCCACTTTTTTTGGAAATTGTGTTAACATGGATTTTAAGACATTTATTTAAGACTTAAAATTTTCAATTTGTCTTAAATTAATTACGTCTTAAATTATTATTTTTAATTTTTCTACTTGTTAGCCCCCGGTTTCCCTACTTCCATGTTTATTACTCACTCTGGTGCAGTAGCTCACACCTCCCCTTCCTCCGAGAGGGGGCATTCCTCCTCTTCCTCCTAGATGAGGGCATCCACCTCCTCTTGTAGTGGGCCTAAAATGTTACCAACCCAAATTTCCATATGGAAGAAAGCATATGCCTCCTCCTCCTTCTTCGAAATCCTATTATTTTTTGTGGATGGATGGGATCAAAGACTCGGTGGGGATTTTGGTCTGCAAGGAGCTAGAGTCTCCATTCATCGATAAGTAAATAGAGAAGGCCATTTGATCAATAGCTAGACCCATGCCTTCAAGATGGATATCCAACCCCTCCCATAGGTTGTTGTTCTTGTCTCATTTGGTTTGCAAGGTAAGGGTTTGTCTGGCATCAAACTTCCTTCCTTGTTGGAACAATTGTTTTTTTCTAGCTATGGGTTCAAACAACCTGGGGTATGAAAGTGCTCAGCGAATTTTGGTTTTGTAAGTAAGAACTTCCTAAAAACCTGCCTTCGATTGTTCAACATTTATGTGCCCCAATGGGGTCCTCTTGGCTCTGCCCAGAACATTCTCTAGGATAAGTTTTGTACGTATCCTGAAAGGGATCAGCCTTTCGAAAGATATAGCTAGCCTTTTATACCCGCTTCATCCTTCTCTGGACTCCATAGGATATGGTACACCTCCAGACTCCATACGAAACTTCTCTCAGCAAATTCCTTGCTAAATTTTCTAGGGCCTAGTTTTTTATTCAAACAGTCGGATAAGTTCAACAGATTCCTTGTTAACATTTCTAGGGCCTAGCTTTCTAAGACCCAATAAAATTCTTCAGATATGGCCTTTCTGTTTATTCTATGTCATGGTAGAACTTTAGGGAAACGTGGTCGTATCGGTGTATTTATCTCAAGGAAAACTGACCCTCTACCCTCTATCTATTTTTTTTTTGTCAGTGTACGTTGATTTGTTGTATTGGATGTTCTTTTGAGCTTCCAGATGAAAAAATTGTATTCAAATATACACAAATCTAAAA
Organism: Pinus albicaulis; assembly: GCA_034641835.2. Lineage (NCBI taxonomy): Eukaryota > Viridiplantae > Streptophyta > Pinopsida > Pinales > Pinaceae > Pinus > Pinus albicaulis. Next base: position 134,978,481 of record CM076570.1, on the reverse strand, counting down.
AATTCCATAGAAACATAGAAGCTAAAGCGACATAAAGTCTGAGTCTCCATAATTTATTCTCCAAAAAATTCTTTGTTCTTGAAGATTTCATGCACGCATTTTAAATCTCAAATAATTTACATTGTTTATTTCTCTAAACTATCGTGCCTATGTCACACATTCTAAAATATGTTTATTTATTTTCTAAATTCTCCAAATTCATGCATTTATTATTGTACCTACATCTTATATTTTTTATATTTATTTCAACTTAGTTTCAGGGAGCTACTCTTGCACTCCAAATTTATATTACACATATTGTACTTGACCACTATGTCTTGGCCACTCCCCACAGGATATCATCATCATCATCTGTCGGTGCATTGTTCCCTTTGGTCACTCCCTAGAAGATACCATCCACCAGTGCATTTTCCCCTACGCAGTTATGGATGGCTAATAAGGAGAGCCTAAATTGTAGTCACCCCACACCTTAACAACATATAATAAACCTCAGATATTCATTCCTCAATAAAAAAATATATCCTTTAGAACTTCGCTCCTCTGCCACAAATATATGCTTCAGAACTTTTCTCCACTGTCACAAATATATGCCTTAGATATGAACCATGTATTTTCACCATGTTCTAGATATACTACAGAGTTTTGTTGGCCTCCACAAAATAAATATCACATATTAAGGCTCTTTTCATAAAGCATATACTTCAGAATATTCATCCTTCTTTACAAAGAAAGATTTATCCTTCTTGTACAAATACAAACCACATAAATTGGACAAGACCACAACTTTATTCTACAAAAAAATCAAGTTGAATCATTGGTACCTCAAATCCATATAACTAAACTTCTCCTCCCTTCAACGAGATCTTTGATATTTTTATTTCACCAAGTTCCTTGTTTCACTAAATTATTCTTATAATATTTCATACCTCGGTACTATTTTTATCTTAGATGACCGAGGATTTCCTCAGTTTCTTCTTTCTCATCGAACTCCTCTCCTAGAAATGGAGCAGGAATAACTTATATATATGCGATTTCAACTTAACATGCATGTGTTTCGAGTGGAGCAAACTCAGACACAAGGATGCCAACATGAACATAATTATAATTCAAATTATTCTCAATGACTCAGGGAGACAGTAATTATAAGAAGTTAAAGGCATTGGCATTTGATGATTTTGTTAGTTCCTATGGGACTAATCAACAAGGTGTTCATTTTATTCCCTTTTTTTATTTCCACGTATTTTCTATTGAGTATACGGAGAGTGAAGATCATAATTTCAACACCCTCTCATGTGCTTATATTTGATGATTTAGTGGCCATTTTCATTCATCTCGCTTGATTCATATATCTGGTGGGATTCCTTGGCATTGATCATGTCCAATATTTCATCTCTAGGAACAATGATGCTGATGATGTGAAGGAAGATAAGGAACTAAGGAACCTTGTTTCCAAGAAATAAGTCCTTGCTAAGCTCAACTCAAGCTCATGACCTTGTTTCCAAGAAATAAGTCATTGCTAATCTCATCTCAAGATAATTGTATTTGGGTATAATGAGGGTGGTCATATTGCTACTACTTTTTGATTGATACCCTAGTAGAGCTCCTTTTCCTTTGAAAAAAATTTGCAACAAAAGAAATCATGCAAAAATTGTTGTACATTAGATCCTCTCACAAGCCCAATATCATATATAGAGTCCTTATCTTGGCATCCCTCAAAATTTTCTTAACAAGCCCAATTTCCTAAACAAATTCATGTTGAACTCTTCAATGTCATGTTCCCTTTGCCCTTTCATAAGTAATAGAGGATGGAAAATATAATGACTCCTTGCTTTGTTCTTGAACATAACATAGCTAACCCATTGTCCTCAATGACAATACCTCAATAATTTCCTCTTGGATCTTCCTATCGAAGTTTTTCAACTCTTCCAATTTGTCCCTCTTCAAGTATTTTCCTATAGCATCTTCTTCAACATATATGACAAACTTGATGTAATTCCATATGGTTATAAATGGTAAACTTATGACCTATCCATTTTGTCATCATGGATCCTTTACAGAAATATAATGCATTCTCTCTTCAATTCCAATTTTTTTACCTTATCTTACTCTGAGTTTGTTTCACTATGCATCGTTCTTCTGTTTCTCATGTGTAAAACACCATTAAATTTCCATGCCTAAGATAAGGAAATACATTGAAAGATAAAAATATAATATCAAAACCAGTTTATTTATAAGTCCAAATTAACTCAACGTATTGTAATTCATATTTATAATTGAAGTGGAAGCCTTGATGAAAATGCATACTTTGTTTGTTTATTTGTAGGATGTGTTGTTGAATGCTTTATTGCTCAGAGTTATGCATAGGATATGGGGTTGTATGGGGAGCGTGTGGGTGCTCTTAGACTTGTAAGAACAAGTAATTTAAAAACCACTATGTTTTTAGGGATAATTTGTATTTATAAAAATATTATATGTCTCAACTGACATAAACTGGTAGAACTTGTCATATGCTCGAATATCACCACTATTGAATATCCAACCCTCAAATTAGTTTCTTGAAGTGAGCACTTTATCATTACAATGTATCTAATGCATGAATATTTATATTTATTACAATTGGACTGTTAAATTGATACAATGAAATATTTCATTATTAATATATCCCTGGATAATCATTCACTGATAGGAACCCCTCGAGACTAGAGCCACATTATTAAGAAGATTGGAATGTCACTTCTACTAATTTGAGAAAATATAGAGTTGCATTTATAACTATAGAGTAACATATATATTTTAAATTTTGTGGGTCTCTGTGTTTAGCATGATGTTATTCTGTAACATATCCAAAATTTGCAATAATAAGCGATGCTTTGTAGAAAATTTGTAATATCTAAGGTTGAAGCTACTAGGAGTTTTACTAAACCTTGTCAGAGCAATCTCATTTGTCACAATTTTATGTTTTTATGATGGAATTTTACTGTCTCTAGAAGCAAATATCTATCGGCAAGAAAGCAAACCTCATTTTTTTATTCTTCCTTCTGAGAAAGTTGTTTTTCCCATTTTATTCCTTCACATTGTTCTGCATTTCTTCCAATGACAATGTGTGTATCAGCCTCCAAAGACAGAACTACCTATCTGGGTGATATGTTATATCCCTGTTGTGATGTCATTTTTGAATGTGCTTCCAGTGCTAATATCATTCCCGTTCATTGTCATTTATCTTCTTTTTTAAAATACTATGTATGTTATTACCAAGTTTAATGCTATGGTATCTGGACTATTTGAACTCAGAAGTGCTTCAAAATGGATTGTTTCAAAGAAGATGGGTAGAGCTTCTCAACCATATTTTCTAGTTGTGACCGAAAGAGAATAAAATATTCTAAGCCAACCACTTCATCATGGGGCTTCTAAAAATGGCCTTGATATGTTGAGAAAATTGATGAAGTATGACCACACCTCGAATCAAGAAGATTAATCAACTGTAAAGAAAGGAATTGTATTATCTCCTCCTTACTAGAGAAAATAGAATTTTGATATCAGCCTAAGGGATTCATTTCTATTTCCTACTATTTCAGGGTGTGTCATTTGTACTTGTTGGTCTTGACCATTGCAACAAGAAAATTTGTAATAATATTTATTCATTCACGCATTAAGGGAAATTCCACACTTGGGGATGTCGTCGATTTTCATCCATATTAAATACATTTCTCTACAATTCCATGGCTTAAAAGTTTTATTTTCCATAAATATGTTTGGTATTTCACCTTTCTCATAGCAATTGAATAGTGGAAGACATGTGTGCCAGACGGCTAGGATTTTAATAAGATCTTCTTAACTAACTAGTGTTTATCGAATTAACATAGTTGTTCTAACCATGGAATTCCAGAAATTTTCTTTTTTCAAGTGGCATGGCAGTCGTAGAAACTTCACATAGAATTCCTTCATTGAATCTAGAGGGTGAAATTTTTGTTATCAACTGAAACCTTTGGTAGTCCTCCTTTAGGTTTTTTTTTCATTTCTTTATTTTCTTCAACTATGTGCTGGTGTTATTTCTCGCATGGTAGGCTTGGAATTAAGCCCATCTATCCTGAGAGTTCAAAGTATATAATTACTATTATTGACAATCATGCTTTGTAAGAGATTATTTGTTCTCTTCACTAATCTTGAGATGAAATAAAAATTTGTATTTTTAATTCACACTTAAACTGAGTGGAATTATTTTAATGAAATCATTTCTATTGTATTGGTTCATATCACTTTGTATATTGAGGCTCAAATGAAAGAAAAAAAAATACAGTGGTGTTCCCAGGACAATCATGGAATTTGATGAAATATGCATATCTACATAGGCAACCCTCAATTCAAAAAATGTAATGCGTTTAGTGCGTTAATAAATTAAGGGTTGTATACATATATCGTCGATTGAAATGGATGCATCCTCAAAATTAAATACAAAATATATCAACCAAATATGCTACTTACATGCTCTCACTTTGTGTTTTTTCTTTGCCTAGTAACACAAGCCTTGACCAGAAAAAGATTTAATTCATTAAGTTAATTTTGAAGGACCTGTATAATTTGTACAATGAAAAATAATTGTCAAATGAAGGACCAATTCATAAACATGAATGCTATGCAATGGGGATTTTCCTCATCATTGAGCACCTTCTAAGCAATACCTTTGTCATAGGAATCAAACCTACCCATTATAGAAACACACAGTCCCACATGTAGATAGGAAAATATCTGTAAAAATTCATATTACTATGATAAGGTAATTTGAAAGGACAACTAAAAAAGAATTGAGAACGTTGGGACATTTTTCAAAAGCCAAATTATCATTCCATCACTAAAGTAAACTAAAGTACAACTTTTCCCAATGTAAAAATCCTATCGGCGTCCCCTTTCATAATTCTACTAGTGCGACCATTTTTTGATCCAATTGGTATTCAAGCATTGATTTGCAACTAATTGATGGAGCTTGTACAAACTTCATGGTTAAGACACTCTCTCACGTGAAAAGAGATGGGAGGACGTTTTGAACACTATCACTTAGTTCTCTATACTTTGACAACCTCTATCACAACAGTGCAGAATGTTATCTTCCAAAGACACTTATGGAAAGAATTTCGTTCTAAAATCAAATAGTGGAGGTGGAGGAGCTTCGCAACTGAATTTGGGATTTTTTTTCTTTGAGTAGAAACCGAGGTGGATATTCTACACTTAATAGTCACAGGGATGCTTATGGATAGTTTAATGTTTGGATGAGGTAGTTTGATTGCTATTATGATGTGAAACAATACTTAGATGAAAATAACCTTGCCTTCATAAATTTTCATGCATGTGCGGAGAATATTTTGCTGAAGTGGAAAAATTTGTGAGCATAGGTAGACACTTGCCACTCAAGTTAAGATGTGGGGTGAGTTCAATATAATTTTCAAGGACAAGTTCTAACCCATGAGCTATTGGAATGAACAACAACAATGGTTATCCCCGTGACAAATTCAATTAGAAGGTAGATGTCTACATCCAAGAATCCAACCTTTATACCTTTTATATTAGAGTGACGTATGAAGAAGGGAGGCTACTCAATAGGCTCATTGGTGGAGGAGGAGGGGGCTACTCAACAAGAGCAGTTGGAGGGAGCTCAATAGTGTTGTTGCACTAATTCCACTGGAGGAAAGAAGACCATTGTGAAAAAAGGTATGACCAAGAAACCCATTGGTGGATTATTGAGATATTTTTTAATTATGCACTTAAGAAGATGCTTGTTACATAGAAAAAGTAACAAAGGCTAAGAACAATTGGAGGAAGCACAAATAGTGATGTTGGCACTAGTTCCAGTGAAGCAAAAAATAGCATTATGAAAGATGGCATGACCAATAATCCCTACAATGAAAATGGACAAGATAAGAGAAGCTCCAAGACACCTGAGGATGTACATAGTATCCTAACGAGGATGTCCCTTTCTATAATTACTGCAAGCATAGAGGGAAGAAAAAACATGATTGTTGGAGATTGCATTTGAAGAAGTTTCAAAAGTCTACTTGGCTTTATAATTAGAGTTTTTTCCCTAATGTAAACCATACATCCTAGTTTCTTGTGCATGGAGCTTCTCCATTGAGATTCAAAAGGTGGAGCTTATGATTTCAGGTTTTTATACTGATATCCAATAAGATTTTTTCTTTTGGATATTGATAGCCAATGGGATGTCTCAAACACAATAGTGAAGAAGGATGCATCCTAGTAGGATTTGAAATGATGAACTTCGTGTCTGAAAATATTCATTTTGATTCATAAAATGGTTGATAAGCATGTGATGAAAATCTCATTCAAATTATCCCTCATAGTGGTATCCGGATTGTTAAAATGAAAATAAATTGATGGTTTTCCTGTGAAAATTCCTAGATGGAATCCCTACTGCAACAACTGATATTATTTCTTCTACATATTAATTCTGAATCAATTTATTTATGATGTTACACAATTATAAATATCGAAATAAAATATATTGTATCCTTCATAATTAAAATATTGCGGAAAGTAAATGCAAGGAAAAATACTTGCACAAGTATAACCACAATGACACTGATTTTTGGACAATTGTCCTCGGAGAAAGCCAATGTGGAAAAATTGATGCAGCAAATGAGGGTTTCTTTATTATTCTTCAACAATAATTCATGTACAAGTTTCTGAATATCAACATATAGAAAGAGACATTGAGATAATTTTACTTATTGAATTCTCTCACTTCACAACATTTTTTTGACCCCGAAGATGATCCTTTGTCCTTACACTGGCCTCATTGCGTCACCCTTTGTGAAGTGCCTACGTCACTGCCTCTGTGCACTGGTGATCTATGTCCATCCTCTACGCTCCTCCTTCTATACTTTCCCTGCACTCTCTGACTATTTTGTATCCCTCTCTCTCCCACCTGCAACTCTCCCTTTGGTTCAATTTTCTCTTTCCGAACATCAGCCACTAAGAAAATTGATCTACTTAGGCAACTGAGTATCTGCACTGGTGTATCCTCCAAGTGCCCATAAATTTCCTTCTTATAGTATCTCGTTGAGTTATCAACGACCAAAATTAAAACATAATCGATGGCTAAGATTAGCTTGGACTCGATCTACATCTTTATTTAGAATATTCTCATCGGATTTAATTAATACAATTTAATGAATCATGTTTCCTAAGTTTAGACTTAGAAATACATTAAAAATGATTAATTATTTTAATTAAATCATATCGAGGTGGAATTTTCCCGCACGATTTCTGGGTCTTGGAGAATGCAATTTTCTTAGCCTCTCTGCAAAAACTTGAGGCTAGAGCACATCCGATCCTACAAAAATCAACACTCCCTCTTAGCAAGGAATGTGTACAAGTGGTACAATCTACTCAAGCATCACTCTAACTATATACCACCTATTGTTGCACTGTTGATGTATGGCCTTCCCGCCCACTAGTTGCTGTGCAACTCTAATTATTTGTTGCATCTGTATTGCTAACGACCCTGCATAATTATGTCAACTATTGCATCTGCATTGCAACTCCCTCTCATTTGATGGTGTTGCAACTGAGAATCCATATGTTTCCGTTATTGAAACGGGTTCTCTACCATACCCATATGTTCCCCGAAGTGGATGAACTTAGCTCTACCTAGATCCTTCATGAGTACATATCCTACGTGATCTCCTATGCAGACATACTACATATGTATTGATCCACGCTGACCAAAGTCTCTGATAAAGTGACATCTGATATCAATGTGTTTCGACTTATCATGAAATAATGGATTCTCAGATATTTTGATACAACTCTTATTATCACAGTAAACATTGGTTGCTTCCATCCTCTTCCTGAAAAAACTCACAAGCATATTTCTAATCTATATAGCTTTGCACGTTGTTTTTCTCACTTCCATATATTCATCTTCCACTCAGCTGAGATCTACCAACTTCGGCATCCTAATGCACCAAAAGATCATCCATGATCCAACTCTGAAGTAATACCTGGAAGTATTTTTCCGGTCTACCGAACTACCTGCCTAGTTTGCATCCATGAATCCACTCAATCTAACATCATCTCCTCAGGTGAATTTAAACCTGTTAGCATAGTTCTTTGCTAAGTCACGAATCCATTCCATAGTTTTATTTTTAATATTAAAGTTAAAAAAAAATAAAAAAATTGGTTGCTACCAGAATTTTCAGAAGCACCAGTTTTAGCCCTTTCGGATAGTATGTTATTTTCATGTTTCTGTCTTTTTTATTTTTATCCCGATGCTGCCGGAATTTCTGGAAGCATACTCTGTTTTAAAAAAAATAAAACAGAAAGGCACATCCGCTTTAGTTAAACCACGTGTCATAGTGTAAATACGCCTCAAATATTTTAAAAATCTTTTTAGATCCCATGATAGGTGTCGTATTATACTTAGTTAGCTTAATTCAAGTAGTTATATACGTTGAACACATGTGTCATCAGCAATTATGAACTGAACTATTAACCTGTCTTGCCTATCAAACTCCAAGTCAGTTTACGCATGTTTAGGTACGTGTTTTTCTGAATTAAGGAGATTGTGGTTATTACACTACACACCATAACCATTTGGTTGGGTGCACAAAAATGCTGCCGGAAATTCCAGCCAATCAACAACAAAGACTGCGGAGGTGACTCCAAGTCATAAACCCACTTTTCACAAGCCATCTGGAGCTCTCATAAGGAAAACGCAGCCAAATGAAGGTGGTGATGGAGTATCACATGGTGCACATCATGGTGAGGAATATTTTTAATGATCAAATTTTATTTACATGGGTTGATGAAACAAACTTTTTGTTTTCATACCACCTAAAAATCAGGAGAATGTCATTTGAAGTTTTAGTTGTTGGAATTAGAGTTGCTAAGAGTTATACTTTGAGAAGGAGTATAGATTTCAGAAAAGATTCCAAAGGTGAATACATGCCACACCTGTATGGTAAAACTCTTCTTACTCTACCACCTATCAGTTCCAGGAGACATAAGCATTTATTTTTCTGAAGATGACTAAAACAGGTGGTAAGATAAATTGAATAGAACCACAGGGTGCAGATTTAGTTGTTTCCATTTTGAGGGTAAGAATTTTGCTTATGCAGTCAGGGTGGTATCCTCTTTGTACTAGGTTAGGGAGCTCTCATTCAGGAGTAGCCCTAGAGTTTGATAACTCTTTTAATGGGTAGGAAGCTACAGTTTATGGCCTCACTTTGCAGGTTTTTGAAGACTCCCCTGTTGATGGCTTTAACCTTCCTTAGGAAGGAGAAATGTGGTTCAAAGGACAAGTTATTACGGGAGGTGATCTCAAAAAATTCCTCAAAGATTCTCACAGAGATCCAAATAGGAAAAAAGGAATCCCAAGAAGCTACCTTAAGAATGGATGGGTAGAAGCTATCAAGATTATTAAGATATACCTCACTTGTGAAAGGAGGTATACAATGCTATTACTCTATCACATGAGGTTTATTTTTCATATTGCATGGATGAAGTCATTGAATTTGCCATTTTTCTTGTTGAAAACCCTGACCAAGATCTCAGCAAGGGTTCAGACCCACACTAATGTTTCAGAGTATAACTTGTACCATCAAGCTTTGATCAAAGTTCTAGTTAAATAAGAGTTGGGAAAGAGAAACTAGACTTGGGATCACTTTTTATTCTACAGGGCAGGCCAACCTCCACCTACAGCTCCAGTTCCACAACCAAACCCTCAGCCTGTAAGGATAAGAACAAAGAGAAAACATTCATAAGAAGGCCAAGGGAAAAACCCAACAAGAAAACCCAATTCCATGAAAATAGTACCCTCTGTTCCTCCATTTCCTAGTGTCTACACTAGAGCTAGAAGATGAAGGTTTGCAACAACAAATAAATTAAAGGCGCGGGTGCTACTAGAAATTTCGTAAGCACATATTCAACAAAATTTGCAGAAATAATATCACCCTACACCATCAGATGAAGAAATTCTTAAGGATGTTGGATATGACATCAGCAGCAAGAAGAAGAAAGAATAAGTTAAACCTATTGCTAGCACCAAAAAGAAGCATACAAAAGAGAGAAATAAGTTTAGAATTAATTCCAAGGCTCTACATAATCTAAGCCTAATGACAGTGGTTATTGACATTGAAGGTAAATCTGAAGGTTCAAAAACAAAAACAAAATCCATGAAGAAAAGAAAGAACACAATCCCTTCAGAACAACACTCAGAGCCCTCAAATAGAATAAAAACACAAAATGGTTCTGAGGACAAATACATTGTCAAGGAGGAAACTACAAGAACAACCAGATCTAGATCATCAGCTACTAACAAAAAAATTGACTTGGATAAGTTTGTTGAAGCTGCAGCACACATAGAGGGAAGGTAAAAAGGTTTTTGGTACTAACTCCTTTTTCTTATCAATTACAATTTTGAACAGCACCTTAGGTGTCGTACAAGTCTACACAAAATTTTCAACATTTTCTGTGTATTTTTTGAAAATAAACAGGGCACTACTAGTATTTTCGGCAACATTTTAGATTTTGCACAGTTACAATTTGTTACCAGAATTTCCGGCATCACTTGTTTTAACTCAATTTTGACACTTGTCAGCAATTTTTTTCCGAGCCAGTTAAGGATGGATAAGAACCCAAAACCAAATGGATATTACAAGTGATGGCGAGAGGTGGTTATGAGGTTTTGGAGGTCTTATTAAATGAAGCTACATAGTTATTAAAGACCCAAGACAAGAGGAGATAATTTAGTAGAAAAAAGGGGCAGCATGACAACACATTCCACATTCCAACCCAAAATTCTTCTCTTCTTTCTTCTCCATTTGTTCTTTCTATTAGACTTCAATTAGATAAGTTGAAATGTATTTTGACACATACGCTATGTTATAATTAATGTTTCCTTATTTTTAGAAGAGATGGAGTTGGTTCCTCTCTTTCTATATATACCACTTGTAAATACTATTTTCAGGTTGGATGTTGGTATACTTGAAGACTGAATATAATAAAAAACATTTTTTATTCATGCTGAAGGATTTTTTGACTCAAGGAACATATAATGTGTGGTGTGTCTCTTTTATTTTTTAATTTCTTCTAAAATATGAATTACAACAACTAGTAAGGTGTGAGTGATAAGTTGTTAAAGTATTTAATAGTAACTTATCTGCTTTCAGTTTTCTACAAGTTATTATAGAACATGTCAATGAAGATTTCATAAAGAATTTGTGGAATAATTTATATATGCAATCTATTTTCTGAATGTTGTTTGCTTTGCAGAAACTGATTTTATGTAAAGAGCCATCATCATCGTTGTGTGACATATTTTGGATAGGAATATTTTGTGGAATAGGTACTAGTTATTCATCTTCTTCTACTTTTTAAATCTGCTCCATATACTACCTTTTACCCACACAATTTATACTTGCCACAACTTTCCAAATGCATGAAATTCTTAAAGAACATAAAATCATTTCAAAATCTTTGAGAAACCATCCCACCACTCAAGAAACCACTTTTAAATTTGAAATGAACTATGATGTGTAATGCTTACTCCTTATGAATTCAAGGAGTGACTCTTTGCGCTAAAATCTTTGGTGTCGTTTCTGGGGAGGTGAATTGAAGTTTATCCCTAGGTGAATGACAAATTTATAAGTCTAGTTCTGAGGTGTATAGTTCCAATTGTTTTTTTAGACTGCTTTACACATGTTGACTCCATTGAGAATTTCTTGCTCCTATAAAGACTATAACCAGGGATAACCCACATTCCCCTTTGAGAATCCCAGTTTCTGACCTTGAAAGGCTAATTAAGAAAAAGAGTAAACAAAATTTTGCTGCCTCTACTATTGCTTTCTCAAAAGTTGTTCCTAAATAAGTCCTTCAAACTTTATCCTTTGATTTTGCAGAAAATCCTATATCTCCCTTGTTTTCCAACCAACAAACAGTACCTACATCACAAGTTGGTGCTTCATCATATGTTTTTCACAATCCACCTATTTTTATTCCACAAATCCCAACAACTAACACCATGGCAGGTCAAAAACCACCCCCTAACTGAATGGATACAATTGTTGCTGCAAGGTATGCCCCTTTTGTTTTACCTCATATTATGAATGCATTACCCACGGGAGATTATCTCAAGTACATGCCTAATTTTAGTGGTGAGGGAGAGGTAACAATTGAAGAATACCTTGCTTATTTTTATGCCTATGCTGATAATCTGAATATTAAACATCAAGATGCATAGATATGAGTTTTTGTTCAAAGCCTTGAGGGTGATGTTAGAAAATAATTCAGGTTCTTGACAGTTGGTAGCATCACTCGAATTGAAACCCTAGATGATACATTTTTAAGGAAATGGGGTGATAAGAATGATTGTTTGTATTATATCACTGAATTTGGTGCAGTAAAAAGAAAAGAAGGAGAACCAGTTTTTGATTTTTCTAAGATATTCAATAATATGTATAGTAAAATACCTACTGAAATAATGTCTACTAAAGCTTCAACCAAAATCACTTATGATGGTTACTTTGATCCTAATTTTTGTTTATTATTGAGAGAAAGAAGATCTGCAACACTAAAACAAATGCGGGACAATGCACTGGAGGTAGAATATAATGTGTTAGCACCTGATAGGCTTAGAGGAGGGATTGACAAATAAAAAATAAAGCAAAAAGTTGAAGTTTCAACTTCTGAAACTTCAGACATAGATCCTAAGTTAGATGAGTTGACCAAGATGGTCAGGTCATTGACTACTGAGATGTCCAAGTTCAAGATGGAAGCAAGAGAAACTACTACTAGAAATGTTTCATTTGATCAACCTAATAATCATCAATTCAGAAGACCTAATATTCCTCAAATTTTGCAGCGAGAGAGGAGAAATGTTGATGATCAAAAAGTTCGTCCTCCTTTGCAGAATGCTATATTTGAAGATGAAGAGGAAGCTAAAAGGTTGGAGAAAGTTGTTGATATCAATTTTCTGATAGAGAAAGAAGGGTTGATTCATCTTACATAAGCAGAGTATGAAGATTTCATGTCATATACTCAGAATACTTAAGTGGTTCCTAATCATTCCATGATTTCAGTTTATCATCAAAGCAGATATAAACTCAGATCAAAGAATATTGATTATAATTCATAGCCTGCTGCACAACCCAAGAATAATAAAGACGCAATTAAAATTCCAGTAGAAAAACAAGCTGAAAAATAGAAATTACCGGAAATTTCAGTAGTAGTCAATACTCCTTCACTAGAGGTAAAAATTGCTCATAAACTGCCCCCTATTTTCAATTTTGAGAATGAAATACAAAATATAAAGATTCATGTTCCTCTTGTAGAGCTCATGAAAAATGATGATTTCAAAAAAACCTTTATGAAAGCTCTTCAACCCCCACCTACTGAAGTAGCTTCTGATTTTGTTAACCTTCAATATGATAAGCCCACTGTTATTTTCGGTCTATTGGTAGAAGAAAAATATGATTCTACCCCTCCTTTCTATATATCTCTATATATTCATGAAAATATCTTGCATAATTTCCTAATGGACTCTCAAACCTCACATAATTTAATGCCCAAGGTAGTCATGGATGAACTAGGTCTTGAAGTAACTAGAGAATACCAAGATCTATACTCCTTTGATTCCTAGAAATTTCAATGCCTTGGTGTCATCAAAGACCTTGCAATAATCCTTTTTCATTTACCCATGAGATGAATGGTGATGGATATTGTTGTAGATGACACTCCTCCTAGGTTTGGCATGTTACTTTCTAGGTCATGTATTAGAAGCTTGGGAGGAACCTTGCAAATGGATCTCACTTATTCTATTGTCCATGTTTAAATTGGAGGACAACAAAGAAGGCTATATAGAGAAGCTCAACTTGCATATATCATTAGTGACAGAAAAGACCCCACTAATCATCCAATTTATGCTAGAACAACTGATGTTGGTTCAAGCATTTTACTGCTACTTGAAAGATCTCATCCCCCCTATAATGATTTACCAATCTTGAAACTTTAAAAGCAAATTGAAAATTACAATGACAAGACTTGAAAGAAAGTAAAAGTATACTGCTGAAATGAAAAGGTGATGCTAATCTAATGAATCAAAACAGGAAACTAGTGAACATGAAAACCAAACTATTCTTGCTGCCAACTAAACACAAAAGAAACTACACTTATGGAAATTCAAAATTGCAATAAAATAAATCTAAATCAGATTACATCAATTCATTTTCTGACCCTTCATCATTAGACCAGCTATGACTTTCGGAAGTAATCATAAACAACTTGTGTAACTGATATTTAATTTGCAGAAAGTAAACTAATACTAAACCATACACCCATGATTCAATCCCTCGCCATCAGTCCAGCTGTGGCTTTCGGAGGCAACTGAAGATGTCATACATGATTTAATATATCTAAATTTGCATAAAAGAAACTAATACTAAACTACACATTTCATAATGCAGTCCCTCACCATCAGTCCAGCTGTGGCTTTCGGAGGCAACTGAAGATGCTATGAGCAGCTTAATATATCTAAATTTAACTACTGAATCAGATAAGCAAAACTGAAATGTACAAAGCAAGACTGAAGTTAAACAAAAGCTATGAAAAACAAACTAGCAGCAGAACAATGTTAGTCCATGTCATTAGTCAAAATGCTATAAAAATGCTATAAAAATGCCCGGGCTGTCTACCTAAAACCTGCATAAGAAAACTGATCAGTGATTAACAATCATAAAAACATGAAAGACAGAAATGAAATGGAAATTATAGAAATGTATGAACAGAAATGAAACAACTACAAAATATGAACATATGATGGATTATGATACAATGAATTTTTTAAAAGAAATGAAATGAGAAATATATACACTAATACACAGAACCTTAGTTGAGCAGGGGCCCTCTACACAGCTTTGGTAACGATCCTCAAACACGAATTAAGTTGAAAACAGAGTCTCTTCACATTAAAAAGCAGTTCATTACAGAATGGTAGTGTTACGGCTCAAGGGCAGCGTAATCACTACAAAGCAAACATAACAGAGTACGAACATCAACTATCAATTAACAACTATCAACTAACTCTACGTGCGTATGCAAACGCTCTATATATAACATCAAACTGTAACTGTTTCCTAAAGTTCATGATGACAGGGAGCACGTAGACCACTACAGCCACGGATATAGGAGTATGGCCGTGTTGGAAAGTGAATCTACGGAAGGTGGATGCTTCAATTCAACTCCAGAACTCTGCACAGATGTCGATTTAACCTCCGCAAGCTTAGAAACGGCCGTATGGATGTTTATTTGCCACGAAACAGAGTCCAGCCGACATGAAACTCCATAGTTGACTTCCACGTGGATGGCTTTGACCGCAGCCTCTTTGGACGAGTTTACTTGAACCAATAGGACACGAACCATGTCCTCGTCATTCCTAGCCTGCCCATGTGGCTCATTTCCTTTGTAGACACCTGTAGCATATAATTCCACAAAATAGCTGCGGAAAGTTGCAGCAGCTGCGGAAAGTGGCAAGTTTCCGCAGATGTATGAACAAAATCTAAATCAAATAGAAAACACAAAAACATAATTAAAAACCATGTTAGATACCCTTTTGCACATGATATTGACAATTTTGGGAGGTTTAGGCGAGTGAAAAAGATATGGAAAAGTGTATGGAAAAGAGGAAAATTCGGGACTCAACATACCCCCACTGTGAAGGTGTTGCATGTCCTCATGCAACCAAAATTTTGATACTCTTTGTTCAATTCATGTGCCTTGATACTTCAGCCAGCACATCCAACCCCCTTCTCTTCTTCTTTGGTACTGCCATCATTCTGGGTTTCTTCATTAAGCACCCGAATTTGATATTCACAAGTGCTCTGCTCAATTTTTGGCATTTCCTTTTTAACTTCTTATTCTTCTTTTGCCAAATACCCAAATGTAACATAGTATTGTCATGGATGATCTTGTCTAGTTTGCCTTGTTCTTTCAGTGTTTCATTTTCATTTTTGATATGCCGATTCAAAAGCTCAAGCTCAAAAATTTCCTGTTTTAATGACTGAACTAAATCATCCTGCAATGTATGAGGCTGAATGGAAGAGGTACTTGGACCTGTGGCTGCCTTCTCCAAGGATTCTATATAGTCATATACCTCCTGCTGCTTGGGATCTACTTCCGGTGTCATTTTTATTGGGCTGTCCCCAAAATGCTGCAAGGGAGAATTATGTTCAAAATCTGGCCGAGGAGGGCTTACATCAATATTTTGCCGAGAATAAGATGGAGTATGCTCATTGTCTGATTGGGAGTGAAAGGAGTCAGGTTCACTAACTGACTGAAATGGACTATGGTCAGTTGGAGACTGTTCAGATGTCTCCTCACCCAAATCAATGAAATGAGGACCCTTAATTTGTGTTTTTCTCAATTTTCCCTTAAGCCCGCTGCTTCTCCTCACATGCTGTGGTACACTACCCTTTTGTTCTTGTTTTCCTGTCTCTACCTTCTTGGATATAGATGACCGTTTTTGAAGAAAAACTAATCTTTCAGATAGTATTTGGTGATCTTCTTCTTCAGAAGAAGGAGTTTTATGGACAGCCTCAATAATTTCTTTCCCTTTTGGTATTATTGGCTTCTTAGTTTTGATTTCCTTCTTCTTCCTTTTTACCAATCTCTCTTCCCTATCAGTTTTCTTCATAGTAGTAGTAGAAGTATTTTGGATTTCATCTACTGTTCTTTTCCTTCTACTTCTTTTTGCTGTGCTAGCTGCGGAAATTTCTTGTGTAGGAGCAATTTGGGTTTCAACATTCATTTTCTTTCTTCTACTCCTTCTAATTGAACTTCCTTCAGGAATTTCCTGAGGCTCTTCAAAGAAGTTTCTAACTAGGAATTGTTCCCATGTATCTTTTCTTTCTTTTAGCTCCTTTTCAATCAGAATTTTTATAAGGCCATGGTGATATAAATGAGGCTCTACATCTCCTAGGTGTTTTTGCACAGTCACAACCATTTTCTTCAAGCTATTGAATAGAAAATAAGGAAGATTGAGAGTTTGGTTTTCAAGAAAATTCATCAATAGCCTAGTATGGTACATGTACATAGAGCCAAAACGGCCTTCACATGTAATAAATTTCTGAACAATTAGTAGTAAAGTGGCCCATTCTTCTTTAATTGCATGCACAGGGATTCCTCTTTTGAAAAACAGTGATATCCATACCTTGATTTCGGAGGATTGTTCTCCATGCCTCATCATTGATACTTTTATTTTTGAACCAACGTTCTCCTTCCTGAAGAAGCTCCGTGGCTGTTGCTATTGATGCTTCATTGACCAAAAACTTGAGGTCTCCCACTTCTGCTTCCGAGCCATCAAATGATCTTGCAAACGCTTTTGTAACCTCTCTGTGGTAACCCCTGAATTTCTGAATAAAACGCAGCCATTTAGCTCTCCTCAACATCTCTTTTGCTTGTGGATATCCCTCTATAAACTTCGGTCCTTCCGGCTCTTCCCTTAATAATTTTCCCATTTCACTTCTCTGTGCTTCACAAGTTTGCCTCTGTGAGGGTTTAAGTGGAAATGGAACAATGGAATACACAGGATCGAGCACAATACTGTGGGGATGTTATCATAAAATGGAAATGAGCACCAAAACGGAATGGAGTAAGATTGTGGGTAGATATACGGGAGTGAGAGTGAGCAAAAGGAACGAAATGGAGTGAAACAGGGAGTGAGAATGAGTAGAGTGGGGTTTTGTAAACACGACAGAGACACGACAAAAGAGGTTAACAAAGTATAATGCATTCGGCCGCATTTTGAATTTTGGTGGCTGTGTAATAAATATAAACACGTTTCAATAAACGGTTATGAAGCTATGCGGCTTGTAAGAGTCCTTTGTCAACTCAAATACGTATCATTATCTCCGGTGGAATATTAGAACATGAGTGAGAGTCGGAATTTCAATGATGAAACCGTTTGTGAATAAATGCAAGAGGATAACATAGAGATCGTGGAAGGTTACGGGACTGTCAATATAATCATTGCGCGTTATGGGTAGAGCTCATAGTTTAAAATTATATAAAAATGTGTTTTTCGATACTTTTTGAAATAAACTTTATTCATACCTTTGGAATCCTTGCTTTTGCCCTTGGTCTTCAACTGATTGATCTCCATTGGTGTCTTGAATGTTCCATTGATCCTCTCCCCTACATTTTATTTCATAATTATGGAAATAACAACTAACTGTACATTCTCTTTGAAAGCAGAGTAGTAGCTGCGGAATCTGCTTCTGGCTGCGGAAACTGGAGTCAGCTGCGGAAACAGATGTCAGCTGCGGAAACTGACACAGCTATTACTTGGCTGAAATAAAAATGAACAAATGACAGATGACCAGGTAGAAATGGTCATAAAAAAGATTTTTATTGATGGAATGGATGAGATGAAGTGGAATGAAGTGAAATGAAATGAAATGAAATGAAATGAAGTGGAATGAAATGGAGTGGGTGGTGAAATGAAATGAAATGAAAGACAGATTTTTTTGGAAAATATAGAGTGTCAGGTGTCCCTGATTTTCACCCCATATTTTCTGTATAAGACTGCCAATCAATGATTGGTTTTCAGGCTTATACCATTTTTTTTTATTTTTTTATTTTTTTTTTTAACTTGAAAAACAAAAGCTAGCTTGGTAGAGAAGAAGGATTCTTCTGTACCAGCCTGATTGCAGAACTTTCTTGAAACAACTTGACAAAATCCTTTTTAGAGAGTGGCTTATGATAAACTTTCAATCTATGGCCATTCACTATAAGAGGAGTTTGAAACTCATCAATGGTCTTGATTCTTACAGCTCCATTGTTAAAGATTTTGTCAATCTCATATGGCCCAAGCCAATGAGTCTGAAATTTCCCTTGAAAATATTTAAACTTGGAGTCAAATAACAATGCCCAATCTCCTTCTTGAAACTTTTTCTCTTTGATATATTTGTCATGCCATTTAGTTCTTTGATATTGAACTAGATCAGTTCTTAGAATTGCTTCTTGTCTGATCTCATCTAGCTCATTCAACTGCTCCATTCTATGCTTTTGAGCTTCTGACAAATCCATTCCCAACTGAACTGCTATCTTGAAGGTCTTGACTTGGAACTCAATGGGGAGCAAGACTTCTTTCCCATAAACAAGTTCATAGGGAGAATGTCCTGTTGTATTCCTCCATGTAGTTCTGTAGGCCCACAAGGCTTCTGGAAGCCTTTCTGCCCAATCTCTTCTATGTAGATGAACAGATTTGGTGATGATACTTTCAAGAACTTTGTTTGTGGACTCCACTTGACCATTTGCTTGTGGATGGTAAGGAGTAGATTTTCTGTGCTTGATTTTGTATTCTTCCATCAACTTCTCCACCAAATTTGATGTGAATTGGCTCCCCTGATCTGTTACAATTTCTCTTGGAAATAAATGTGAAGGTAGTTTCCCTGTAACCAAATAGTTAGCAATATCTGGATACCAAGGGGTCTTAATAGTTACTGCAAACAAATATTCATCAGGAAACTTATCTTCTACAGGAGAATCTTCTTTAGCATTCTGAATCCTAGACAAGAAATCAGCTACTGTATTCTGTTTTCCTGGTCTATCCAACACAGTAATATTGAATTCTTGCAAAAGTAAAAGCCATCTTGTCACTCTACCATTAGTAACATGTTTGTTCATTAAATATCTAATTGCAGAATGGTCAGTATGAATAAAAGTTTCATAGCCTGTTATGTAATGTCTAAACTTATTAATTGCATGAACAACAGCTAAGAACCCTTTTTCAGTCACAGTATAGTTCAACTCTGTGGGAGTCAAATTTTTACCGGTGTAATAAATGGCATAAGGAATTAAATCTTTTTGACCCAACACAGCTCCAAGAGCTGTATCTGAAGCATCTGTAGAAATATGGAAAGGAAGTTTCCAATTTGGTCCTCTCAAGATAGGTGCTTCAGATATTCTTGTTTTCAAAGTTTCAAAAGCTGATCGACAATCAGGATCCCATTTAAATTCACAGTCTTTTGTAAGCAATTTGAAGAGTGGAGATGCTATTTTAGTGAAGTTTTCTATAAATCTTCTATAGTAACCAGTAAATCCTAAAAAACTTCTAACATCTCTTTGACAATTTGGAATAGGAAACTTGGAGATGACTTCAACTTTTGATCTATCAACCTTAATCCCATCTCCCGAAATATGATGTCCTAAAACAATCCCTTCAGTAAACATCATAAAGCATTTTTCATGGCTTAATGAAAGGTTTGTTTCTTTACATCTTATGAGAACTTTTTCCAAATTTTATAATGCCTCTTCAAATGAATTACCATAAACTGTAAAATCATCCATATAAACCTCTACACAATCATGGATTAGATCAGAAAAAATTCCTAGTGCTGCTCTTTGGAATGTTGCGGGTGCATTACATAACCCAAAAGGAAGCACTCGGTAGGCAAAAGTTCCCCATGGACAAGTAAATGTGGTCTTATCTTGATCTTCAGGTGCTACCTGAATTTGATTATAGCCACTAAAACCATCCAAAAATGAAAAGTACTTTTTACCCGCTAATGTATCTAATACCTGATCGATAAAAGGCAAAGGAAAGTGATCCTTCAAATTTGCTTTGTTCAATTCCCTGTAATCAATGCATACCCTCCATTTACCATTCTTTTTAGGTACTATAACCAAAGGAGAAACCCATCTGCTATCTGAAATTGGATAAATGAAGTTTACATTGAGTAGTTTTTGGAGCTCTTCTTTCACTATCTCCCTAAGATTTGGATTCATCCTTCTTTGAGGTTGTCTGATTGGTCTACTGTTTTCCTCAATATAGATATGATGGATGCAAGTCTTAGGATCAATACCCTTCATGTCAGCATACTCCCATGCAAATGCAGTAGAATGTTTTTGCAAGATTCTGGTTAGTTCTTCTTGTTGTGACTTCTCCAGATGTTTGTTGATATTCAATGTCTTTTCTGGAAAAATCTCAATAGCAGAATTACCAAACTCTTCCATAGAATAAAGAGACATTTGTCTCGATGATAAATATTCTATGTCAGATTCCAACTGAAATTGTGTGGGGTCATATTCTGAAGTTATCTCAAAATTTTCTAATGTGTTCAGAATTTGACTATCCTCACTAATTTCAGAAATGGTAAAGACAGGTTGTATAGTGTTCTCATCATCGACCTATTCATTGTCTCCTATTTCTGTGATTGCTCTTGCTGGAGGATACAAATTGAATTTCTTTGTCGAATTACCATTAGAAATGTACATGTCTCCAGATCTACAACTAATAAAAGCATCAGCTGTGGCTAGCCAAGGTCTTCCTAAGATAATTGGATGTCCTCCTAGATTACTTTTGGGATTCAAAATCATAAAGTCTACTGGATATTCCCAAGAATCTAAGGAGACTGAAATATCTTCTAATACACCATCTGGTTTAATAACCGATCGATCTGCAAGTTGCAATAAAGCAGGTGTAAAAAGAAGGTTAGGAAGTTTTAACTGTTCCATAGTCTGTCTACTCATAATGTTGATAGCAGCCCCTAAGTCAATCAATGTGTTTGGAATTTCTATCCCATTTATATGTGTCTCGACAATTGGACTTCCTGGATCTACATACTTCTGCATGGTAATTTTTCCCATCATAATATCTGCAATCTTTCCTACCAGGTGGATTCTTCTTGTGTCTTTTAGTTTCCTTCCTGGTCTTTTGAAACTCAACTCCTTTATGGTTTTTGCTAGAATAGGAATTTCCCGAATGGCTTGTAGCAATGGAATCTTGATACAAACATTCTTCAATTCATCTAAAAAGTCATAGTTAGGCAACAAGATTTGTTTTTCCACCCCCTTATCAATTTGTAGTCTTTCCGGAAAAGGAGGTGTAGATGAAGATACAGGTTGCTCAACTATAGGAGTTGTGGATGTTAGCTTTTCTTTTTCTTTTTGAATTTTTGAATTTTGAAGAGATTCTTCCTCAGAACCCTTATTGACTTGAAGAGAGTCCTCTTCAGAGGTATCTTGCTCTTGAATGTCTATAGAAGGTTTTTCTAAAACTCTACCAGATCTGCGTTGTACATCGTTGAGAGGAACAATCATATAGGTAGGAAATTGTTGTCCTTCTACCATATAAGTAGTTTGAGGATTCTTATTGTTAGGATTTGGCAATGGCTGAGCTGGAAGTTGATTTGTCTTCTGTTGATATGGGAGCATGAGTCGAGGATTTGTATTTTGTTGAGAAGGTTGTTGTTGTGGAAATGGCAATGAAAGTTGTGGATTTGGGCTTGGAAATTGTGGAGCTTGTTGATTTTGAAAAGATGGAGGATATTGATAAAATTGAGCAAATCTCCCATAAGAATTTTGCATCCCTTGTACCCATGGCTGATATGAATTTTGATGTTGGGGCCAAGGTTGTTGCCAAGGAGTCCAATTTGGTGGGGTTTGAAGATTCATAGGTTTATTAAACCCTTGAGATTGTTGTCCCTGCCAAGGTCTCCTTGCGACAAAACAGAGAGATTCTATTGAATTTGGATCTTCTTGAAAAACAGCTTTGAGTCCAGGGATTGAAGGACAATCCTTGATCTCATGATTTTCCGAGCAAATCATACATGTTTCTACAACTTTTGCATCCAAGGGACATTCCCTTAAAGCATGTTTCTTTCTACATTTCGGACAAAAGATGGCTAAAGCATCCGTTTCTGCTTTCTGCTTGTTTTGGATTTTAAGGGTGTCTAGTTGTTCACTAAGGCTCCCTAAGATATCAGTTTTAAACTCATCAAGCATATTACCAATCTCTGCCCTACTTACCGATCCAGTTGCAGATTTGTTAGCCCTAATAAGAGAAGAATCCCTAGGCCCTTTTCCAGTTTTAGATGTTCCTCTTGAGAGATGGATACATAGTTCTGTTATATCACGAAATGGAAGTTGAGAAATGTCTCCTTTCCCCATCATGTTTAAAATGTCTATCCATTCATCTCTTATGGCTTTTAATAGGAGGGCTTTCAAGGTTTCATTATCTAAGTTGCTCATCTTTGCTCTTTTCAAGTTGTATTGAAATCTTTCAATTAAGTCTTCAAATTTTCATCTTCTTTTTGCAACATTTTGAATACCTCATCCTTGTGATTGGTGGGCATACAATAGTCCAAGTATCTATCCAAAAATGTTTGTTTCATATCATTCCAAGTCCTGATAGATTGAGTGGCTAATCCCATGAACCATTTCAAAGCAGATCCCTTCAATGTTGAAGGAAATAATTTGAGTTTTTGAGAATCTTCCATATAGTCATAAGTTCGGCACACTACTTCAAACTCAAACAGAAATGTTTCAGGATCCTCACTTCGTAATCCATAAAAGTTAGGAAGAACATATGGTGAGATATTTTTCATTGTTGCATGAGTTTCCTCATCAACTATAGGGAATCCAAGAAAATTGTCCCTATTTCTACCGTTATTTCCTTCACCATTGTTATCTTCATTATCTCCTCCTCCTCTACCTCCACCTCTATTTATTACTTCCTCCGCCATGATAGTTTCTTTAGAGTCCTTATAGTCCTCTAGTTCTTCTACCAAGGAAGGATGAGAGAAAGTTTCTTTGTTTTCTAAGTGGGTTTTAGTAGGTGGTATAGGAGAATCCTCTAATTCAGCTGTTCTTTGACTTCCAAAAATCTTAAGGCTAGTGGTAGATGGTGGTGAATCTGGTCTATGCCTTGAAGAAGATGGAGTTGTGAAAATCGAACTCTTGGCTTTAGCTATAAACCTTCCCCTAGAATCTCTTGCTCTATGCATGTCATTTTTTTTTATTTTTTAAAAAAAGTTGGGCTAATAATTCTCTTTCTGATCTTCCAGATTACACTAGGTGCAAGAAGAGAGCATACTTAAGAAATTACTAAACCAATAACTCTCTTTTCTGATCCTCCAGATCACACTAGGTGCAAGAGGAGAGCATACTTCAAGAAGTTATCAAGTTTTTCCCTTCTTTTATGATTTTATGTTTTTTTTTTTTAAGAAATTGGCTACCTAGTTACACTTCCCCGGCAACGGCGCCAAAATGTTTGGTCAATTTAGTGTGTCCTAAATTGCCGCATTTAATTTGTCAATCCGGGAATCGTAAGCTGATGAAGTGCGGCGCACTATATGTGCAAGATAACCTATTTCTTAACTTTTTGTCGTTTTTGGTTTTTCTAAGGTGAAATGGAAATTCTAAAATGAAAACAAGTTTGGTTATATTTGTTCAAGGAAGTGATATCCCCTATAATGATTTACCAACTTGTAACTTTAAAAAGCAATATGAAATTTACAATGACAAGACTTGAAAGAAAGTAAAAGTGTACTGCTGAAATGAAAAGGTGTTGCTAATCTAATGAATCAAAACAGTAAACTAGTGAACATGAAAACCAAACTATTCTTGCTGCCGACTAAACAAAAAAAAAAAGAAACTATGCTTAAGGAAATTCAAAATTGCAACAAAATAAATCTAAATCAGATTACATCAATTCATTTTCTGACCCTTCATCATTAGACCAGCTATGATTTTCGGAAGTAATCATAAACAACTTGTGTAACTGATATTTAATTTGCAAAAAGTAAACTAATACTAAACCATACACTCATGATTCAATCCCTCACCATCAGTCCAGCTGTGGCTTTCGGAGGCAACCGAAGATGTCATACATGATTTAATATATCTAAATTTGCAGAAAAGAAACTAATACTAAACTACACATTTCATAATGCAGTCCCTCACCATCAGTCCAGCTGTGGCTTTCGGAGGCAACTGAAGATGCTACGAGCAGCTTAATATATCTAAATTTAACTACTGAATCAGATAAGCAAAACTGAAATGTACAAAGCAAGACCGAAGTTAAACAAAAGCTATGAAAAGCAAACTAGCAGCAGAACAATGTTAGTTTCATGTCATTAGTCAAAATGCTATAAAAATGCTATAAAAATGCCCGGGCTGTCTACCTAAAACCTGCACAAGAAAACTGATCAGTGATTAACAATCATAAAAACATGAAAGACAGAAATGAAATGGAAATTATAGAAATGTATGAACAGAAATGAAACAACTACAAAATATGAACATATGATGGATTATGATACAATGACTTTTTTTAAAAGAAATGAAATGAGAAATATATACACTAATACACAGAACCTTAGCTGAGCAGGGGCCCTCTACACAGCTTTGGTAACGATCCTCAAACACGAATTAAGTTGAAAAACAGAGTTTTCTCATATTAAAAAGCAGTTCATTACAGACTGGTAGTATTACGGCTCAAGGCAGCGTAATCACTACAAAGCAAACATAACAGAGTACGCACATCAACTATCAACTAACAATGATCAACTAACAATTAACTCTACGTGCGTATGCAAACGCTCTATATATAACAGCAAACTGTAACTGTTTCCTAAAGTTCATGATGACAGGGAGCACGTAGACCACTACAGCCATGGATATAGGAGTATGGCCGTGTTGGAAAGTGAATCTACGGAAGGTGGATGCTTCAATTCAACTCCAGAACTCTGCACAGATGTCGATTTAACCTCCGCAAGCTTAGAAACGGCCGTATGGATGTTTATTTGCCACGAAATAGAGTCCAGCCGACATGAAACTCCATAGTTGACTTCCACGTGGATGGCTTTGACCGCGGCTTCTTTGGACGAGTTTACTTGAACCAATAGGACACGAACCATGTCCTCGTCATTCCTAGCCTGCCCATGTGGCTCATTTCCTTTGTAGACACCTGTAGCATATAATTCCACAAAAGAGCTGCGGAAAGTTGCAGCAGCTGCGGAAAGTGGCAAGTTTCCGCAGCTGTATGAACAAAATCTAAATCAAATAGAAAACACAAAAACATAATTAAAAACCATGTTAGATACCCTTTTGCACATGATATTGACAATTTTGGGAGGTTTAGGTGAGTGAAAAAGATATGGAAAAGTGTATGGAAAAGAGGCAAATTCGGGACTCAACAATAATTATGTCCTATCTGCAGAAAATTTTCAGATTTTAAAGATTGTTGGAAAACATATCAGTCATGAAGGTTCTCAGCTATGGAAAATGCACTTTCATGGCTCATGTTCCAAAGAAGGATCTGGTGCAAGAATAGTTCTCATTTCTCCTTTGAAAGAGAGCTCTACGTTTTCTTTCAAACTTGAATTTGAAGCAACTAACAATGTGTCTAAGTATGAAGCTTTGCTAATTGGTTTAAAAATAGCAAAGGACATGAATATTTCAGAAAATTGTGTTTTTGGAGATGTTGAACTTATCATTCAGCAAATCAGAAATGTTTATCAAACTAAGCATCCCAGACTCAAAGATTACCAGAATGCAGTATGGAGTATTGCAAAAGACTCATTCTTGACTTTTAACATTTCTTTTGTTCCAAGAGAAAGTGATATTTTGGTTGAATCACTTTCTATTTCAACAAGCTCATTCAAGATTCCAATACCTATGAAGATGAAATATGAAGTGGAAGTTAGGTTCAGACCTAGCATTCCTAATAATGTCAAGCATTGGAAATTATTTGAGGATGATCAGGAGATTAGAAGATTCATTGAAGCTGCAGAAGTGTTTGTTGTCCTAAACATTGATCAAGATGAATATTTCATGAAGGATGATGTTGATTTGCAAGACACCAAAAATCTACAAAAACAGATTGTTGATCAGCCTATCATTCTGCTACCTACCAACCACATTCCCAAAGGGTTAATCCCACTTGAGAAGCTCTTTGATCACAACGATGTCTCAGTCAAACCATAGTTGGCTGAAACAGAAGCAGAATTGGATGATTACAATTTGGGCACAGAAAAAGAACCAAGGTATGTGAAGTTGTCAAAAGCTTTATCAGAAGAAATAAAGGTTGAATACCACAATTTGTTTGTGAATTTATTGATGTTTTTGCGTGGAGATATGAAGATCTTAAGACATATGATACATCTATAATTGAACATAGGATACCATTGAAGGATGGTACTAATCTATTCAAGCATAAATTAAGACGAATCAATCCACTATTGTTACCAATGATGGAGAAGGAAGTTAAGAAACTTTTGGATGCTAAAATAATCATTCCATTGAGATACTCAGATTGGATTCTAATATAGTTCCAGTAAGGAATAAGAGTGGTCATGTCATATTATGTGTAGATTTCAGAAATTTTAACAAATTCTCCAAGAAAGATAACTATCCTTTGCCAAATATGGAACATATTCTTCAAAAGGTAACTAGTTCAGACATAATTTCCATGTTAGATAGGTTCGATGGGTACAATAAAATTTCATTTTGGCTGAAAGACCAAGAGAAGACATCATTCACTATTCCTTGGGGAACATTCACGTATGCAAAGATGCCATTTGGGCTTATGAATGTTGAAAATACTTTTCAGCATGCTATGGACTTTGCATTCATTGGAGAAAAGGAAAAATTTTTGGTCATCTATTTAGATGATATTACTGTTTATTCAAATTCATATCAAGAACACCTTCAGCACTTGAGACAAGTATTTGTTAAATGAAGAAAATATGGAATATCATTGAATCCAAAGAAGTCTCATTTTACTCTCAAAAAAGTTAAGATGTTGGGTCAGATAGTTTCAAAATATGGAGTGAAAATTTATCCTAAGAGAGTGATTGCAATTCAAGATTAAACACTTTCAAGATCCAAGAAAGAGGTTCAATATTTCCTTGGTAATATAAATTTCTTAAGAAGGTTCATTCCAAATTTTGCTAAAGTGTCGAAGCATATCACTTGCAGTTTGAAGAAGGACAAAGAAGTCAAGTGGACCATTGAATCTAGAAATTCATTTGAGTGATCAAAAAAGCTATCACTGAAGCACCTCAGCTGGTAATCCCTGAATACTCAAAGCCTTTATTGATCTTCTCATTGCCAAAAGATACTATTGTTGTTGTTTTGTTACAAAAATATTCAGAAAATAAGGAAGCTCCCATAACATTTTTTAGCAGAGCACTTAGAGCTGCCGAATTGAAGTATGAAATGTTGGAAAAGAATGCTTATGCATTAGTGAAAGCTCTGAAAGCTTTTAGAGTTTATATTCTAAATGATCAAGTTATTTCTTATGTACCTTCATCTATTGTTAGGGAGATATTAGTTTAGCCTGATATTGATGGAAAAATAAGCAAGTGCGTGACTAAAGTTCTTGAGTTTGATTCAGAGATAAAGCCTACTAAACTAATCAAAGGTAAAGGATTAGCCAAACTACTAGCTGAAGAAAATTGTAAATTTTTTGGCTTGAATTTCATGGATGACAACTTTGAAGGGCAGATTTATAAACCTATAGATAGCATGGCAGTGGATGTAAACATTTCAGAATGCAGCTAGTATAAGGACATCATCTATTTTCTGCAGGATTTTAGACCTCCTCCAAATTATGATAAAAGAAGAGTAAGATCTTTGAAGCTGAAAATTGTTAAATTATGCATTAAAGATAGCTTTTTATATTGGAAATATCCTACAAGAGTTTTTTTGAGATACATTGACCCAGATGAGTCCAAGAAAGTTATCTTTGATATGCATAGTAGTGTGTGTGGAGGACATCACTATTGGAGAACTAGTGCATATAAAATATTGAGAGCTGGCTATTTTTGGCCTAGCTTGTTTTCTGATCTATGTGCTGAGGTGAGAGCATGTGAAAATTGTAAAAAGTTCACTGGCAAGAAACATTTGAAGTCTTTGCCTCTCAATCCCATAGTTGTTTATGCACCTTTTCAGCAATGGGGCTTAGATTTCATTGGAGAAATTCATCCACCTTCAAGTGGACAACATTGTTGTATTCTTGTTGCAACTAATTAATTCACCAAATGGATTGAAGAAATACCTACCAGTAATGCTGCTCATAAATTTATCATTAATTTTATGGAAGGAATCATAACCAGATTTGGATTTCCATCAAGGTTAGAAGCAGATAATGCAGTTGCTTTTAAAGCCAATCCATTGGTAAATTTCTATGAAGATTATGGCATTCATATCACTCATTTTGTAGATTACTAACCTCAAGGGAATGATTTATCTGAATCATCAAACAAAAGTTTGGTAAGAATCATCAGCAAATTGTTGGAGCAAAACAAGAAAGCCTGGGATTCAAAACTAATTTTTTCTATATGGGCAGACAAGGTAAAAATAAAAAAATCTATTGATACATCACCTTTTCAAATGGTTTATGGAACTGATGTTGTTTTTCCAATCCAATTATCCATTCCTGTGGCTAAATTTATACAATATCATGAAGCTGAACCATATGATATGACCAAGAGAGTTTATCAAATCATAAAAGTGTAGCAAAAACAAGAACAACAATATGATTTGGTGAGAAAATATCAGAAAGTTGTAAAGCAAGTTTTTGATAAAGGAACTAAAAAATAATATTTTCAGATTGGATATCTAGTGTTGAAGTCGGATGCACAACATCAATATCCAAGGAAGAATTCCAAATTTGATTCTTTATGGCTTGGTCCTTTCAAAATCTCAAACATTCTGCAGAACAATACTTTGGAGTTGCAACCTCTTGATGGAAAAGAATTGTTTGAAGGCTCATTCAATGGGCGCTTTCTCAAAAAATTATTTTACTAAGGCTATTGGTAGCCTAAGTTCACTTTAAATACCGGTGTGTTTCATAATAAGACTTCGTAACCCAATGACAAGGCACTGAAACTACAAAATATTCTTAGAGCCTCACAGGGAGAGCTCTATCCCCTGTGGAGCCAATGTTAGAATAGTTCTTTGCTAAGTCATGAGTCCATTCCATAGTTTTATTTTTAGGATTAAAGTTCAAAAAAATTTAACTTTTGTTTTAAAAAAATTGGCTGCTACCAGAATTTCTGGAAGCACCAGTTTTAGCCCTTTCAGACCGTCTGTTATTTTCCCATTTTTTTCTTTTTTATTTTTATCCCAATGCTGCTAGAATTTCCGGAAGCATACTATATTTTATTAAAATTAAAACAAAAAAGCACATCAACTTTAGTTAAACCATGTGTCATAGTGTAAATACGCCTAAAATATTTTTAAATATTTTTAGATCTCGTGATAGGTGTCGTATTATAGTTAGTTAGCTTAAGTCAAGTTGTTATATACGTTGAACACATGTGTCATCTGCAGGTATCAACTGAACCATTAACCTGTCTTGCCTGTCAAAGTCCAAGTCAGTTTACACATGTTTAGGTAGGTGTTTTTCTGAATTAAGGGGATCGTGGTTATTACACTCCAAACCATAACCATTTGGCTGGCTGCACAACAATGCTGCCAAAAATTCTAGCCAATCAATAGCAAAGACAACAAAGGTGCTACAAGTCATAAAACCACTTACCACAAGCCATATAGAGCTCTCATATGGAAAACACAACCAACTAAAGGTGGTGATGGAGTATAACATGGTGCACATCATGGTGAGGAATATTTTTAATGATGAAATTTGATTTTCATGGGGTGATGAACCAAAATTTTGGTTTTAAAGCCACCTAAAAATCAAAATAATTTCATTCGAAGTTTTAGTTCCTGGTATTAGAATTACTGAGATTTATACTTTGAGAAGGATTCTGGATTTTAGATAAGATTCCAGAGGTGAATACAGGCCACACCAGTAAGCTAAAACTCTTCTTACTCTGCCACCTATCAGTTGCAGGAGACATAGGCATTTATTTTTCTGAATATGACTAAAACAGGTGGTAAGATGAATCAAATAGAACCATAAGGTACAGATTTAGTTGATGCCAATTCGAGGATAAGATTTTTTTTTTAATGCAGTTAGGGTGGCATCCTCTTTGTACTAGGTTAGGGAGCTCTCATTCAGGAGTAGCCCTAGATTTTTCTAACTCTTTTAATGGAAATGAAGCTACAATGTATGGCCTTACTTTGAAGATTTCTAAAGACTCCATTGTTGAAGCCTTTAACCTTCCTCAGGAAGGAGAAAGGTGTTATGAAACCAGCTCCAAAAATAGAAGAAAAGAGAGATCAACTCCTTACAAATCAACCACTTCGAGGGGGCAACCTCCAATACATTACATAAATGAAAAATTATTTGATGATACAAATGAAAAAAACTCCTTCTATATATTGGACTCCATGGGATCACAATATAATCCTAGACGACCTAACAATAATAATGTAAGGGCACAATAATAACAATATTGGGGTTACAGGGGTACAACGATAACAATAATGGGGTTACACTAACAACAATAAGGGACTATGCTAGTAATATAGGGACCTAACATGCCCCTCTCCTTCAAAAAAGTGTTGTCGTCAATGCTTGAGTAGCTCAGGATGCTTCTGTATAAAATTCTCATCCTCCCATGTATAATCTTCAGTGGGTAAGTTCTTCCATTTGATGAGATACTCTGAAATTGATTGATTTCATAGCTGTAGAGTTATTGTTTCCGTGACTGCTTCAAGTTGCAATATGATTTTTCCTTCCTCATCAGTTTTGTAAATATTTTTTGAACTGAATTTTGTCCCCTATATCCTTCTTTAAGCATGAAACATGGAAAATTGGATGCACTCGCGAAGAAGTAGGAAGCTCCAATTTGTATGCCATAGTACCAATCTTTTGCAACACCTTGTAAGTACCATTGTACTTTGGCGATAACTTATTATCCTTCCTAGCTTGCTTGAGGGACATTTGTTTGTATGGTTGTAGCCGTAAAAATACCCAGTCTCCTACATCAAAACTTCCCTCGCTGCAATGTTGATTTTCTTGTTGTTTCATTCAATTTTGTGCCAAATTTAGGTTATCCTTTAAGAGTTGGATAACTTATTGTTGATGCTCGATGTGATCTTCCACTGCTTGAACCTTCGAATTTTCTCTTAAATAAGATGTGTTGGACGGTGGATGGTATCCATAAAGTGCCATAAATGGGGTCATTTTTGCTACAGTATGGAAGGAAGTGTTATACCACCATTCAACGATAGGTAACCGCTTGACTCATTGTGTTTTCTTATTAGATACAAAACAATGAATATATAATTCCAAACATTTATTCACTATCTCAGTTTCACCATCAGATTGAGGATGATAAGATGAGCTATGACCTAGTTGAGCACCCAAAAAAGCAAATAATTTCATCCAAAAATTTCCAGTAAAAATGGGATCTCTGTCACTTACAATAATCTTTGGGTTTCCATGTAGCTTTTGAATTGTTTCCATAAAGGGAGTAGCAACTATACTTTCTTTAAATGGATGAGATAATGCACAAAAATGTGCATACTTGGTAAGTCTATCAACTACCACCATGATTACACTCTTTCCTTCGAACTTAGGTAAACCTGTGATAAATTCCATTGAAATATCCTCCCAATGTTGACTTGGAATGGATAAAGGTTGTAGAAGACTCGGGGTCTTAATTGTCTCAACTTTATTTTGCTGGCAAACCAAACATTTCGCTACAAAATTTTGAATATTAGATTTAAGGCCATCCCAAAAAAAATATTTTTCCATCCTGTGGTAAGTTTTTAAAAATCCCGAGTGTCCTCCTAAAGGAGAAGTGTGCAATTCCAAAAGAATCTTTTGTTTTAGTTGGGAATTCTTGCAAATATATAAGCGATATTTGTACAGAATCACTTTTCCGACTAAATGTATCAAATGTACTAGGATATTGTTGCAACTTTTTAATGAGTGTCCACACTTCTTCGTCCTTCTTCCATTCATCCCTTGCTTCAGTTATCCAATCTGGTTGGCTAATAGAAATGGCACAAAGCAATGCTTCCACCTCTTCATCCTTTCTTGAGAGTGCATCTGCAACAACATTTAGCTTCCCTTTTTTGTAGATGATTTCAAAGTCACAACCCAACATCTTTGTGACCCTTTTTTTCTGCTCTTCTGAAGATAGTCTTTGTTCCAAAAAGTGTTTAGACTATCATGATCAGTTTTTACCTTGAAGTGTCTTCCCATTAGGTAAGGTCACCATTTATTTAGTGCATGTAGTACTTCCAACATTTCCTTCTCATAAATAGCTTTATGTAAATACTTTCCTTTGATTGGATGACTTTCAAAAGATATGGGTCTTCTTTCTTGCATTAAAATAGCACCAATTCCATTTCCTGAGGCATCACATTCCACAATAAAGGTTTTTGTGAATTCTGGGATAGCTAAGACTAGTGCTAGGCACATTTCCTCTTTAAGATGTTCAAATGCCTTAGTTGCTTCAGGAGTCCATGAAAATGCATCTTTCCTTAATAATGTTGTTAGAGGTGCTGTTATTCTCCCATAATTCCTAAAAAAATTGCGATAATACCCTGTTAACTCGAGAAATCCTCGCAGCTGCTTTATGGTTGTGGGGACTTTCCATTCCTTAATGGATTTAATTTTGTTAGGGTATACCTTAACACCCTTGTGAGATACAATATGACCCAAATATTCCACCTCTTGTACTCCAAAGAAACATTTGGATGTTTTTGCATATAATTGTTTCTCCTCCAATAGTTTGAACACCCTATCAAAATGTTGAACATGATCCTTCCAAGAATTTTTGTAGATTAGTATGTCATCAAAAAATACTAGCACAAATTTTCTAAGGAAGGGTTTGAAAATGGAATTCATCAACCCTTGAAATGTAGAAGGTGCATTGGTAAGGCCAAAAGGAATGAACCCTTCCTTTCTGAAGGCATGAACCCTTCCAAAAAACAAAAGGGTTCTAAAGAAGATAAAGACACTATCAAGGAGGTAACTACAAGAGAAACCAGATCCAGATCATCAGTTGTTGATAGAAAAAGTAACTTGGATAAGTTGGCTGAAACTGCAACACACATAGAGGGAAGGTAAAAAGGTTTTTGGTACTAGCTCCTTTTTTCTCCTTTTCTGTGTATTTTTGAAAAAGAAACAGGACACTAATAGAATTTTTGGAAGAATTCCAGATTTTGTGCAGTTACAGGTTTTTACCAGAATTTTCGGCAGCACTTGTTTTAACTGAATTTTGACACTTGTCAGCAAGTTTTTCCGAAATGGTTAAGGATGGATAAGAACCTATAACCAAATGGATAATACAAGTGTTGGTAAGAGGTGGTTATAAGGTATTTGGATTTCTTATTAAATGAAGCTACACGGTTATTAAATACCCAAGGAGATAATTCAACAGAAAAAGGGGCAGCGTGACAACACATTTAGCATTCCAACCCAGAATTATTCTCTTCTTTCTTCTCCATCTGTCCTTTCTGTTAGATTTCAATGAGATAAGGATGTAATCTGTTTTGACACATATCTTATGTTAGAATTAATGTTTCCTTCTTTTTAGAAGATATGGAGTTGGTTCCTCTCTTTCTATATATACCATTTGTAAATACTATTTCCAGGTTGGATGTTGCTCTACCTAAAGACTGAATATAATAAAAAACTTTTTGCTTCATGCTAAAGGATTTTGTGAATCGAGGAACATCTAATGTGTGGTGTGCCTCTTTTATTTGTTAATTTACTCGAAAATATAAATAGCAGCAACTAGTAAGGTGTGAGTGATAAGTTGTTAAAGGATTTAATAGTAAATTATATGCTTTCAGTTTTCTGCAAGTTATATGTTTGTTATAAAACATGTCAGTGAAGATTTCATAAAGGATTTTTGGAATACTTTATACATGCAATCTATTTTCTGAATTTTGTTTGCTTTGCATAAACTGATTTTATGTAAAGAGCCATCATCATAGTCGTGTGAGTTATTTAGGATAGGGATATTTCCTGGAATAGGTACCAGCTATTCATCTTCTTCCACTTGTGCACTCTTCACTCAAAAACACCCTTTTAAATTTGAAATGAACTATGATGTGTAAGGATTACTCCTTATGCAGTCAAGGAGAGACTCCTTGCACTAACACAACCCATATCTTACTGTCCCATGAGCATATTTAATAATGTGGCTTGTTGTTTCCCAATGTACCCTTTTAGGTTCCACCATGAACTGACTAAGGGTGTTGACAGCGAAATAAATGTTTGGCCTGGTGTTGACCATATACATGAGCGACCCAATGAGTTGTATGTACAAGGTGGGGTCCACTTCCTTGTCTCTTGATGCATCTATATTCTTCCAGTTGGTTATCATGGGTGTTTCCATGGGTTAGCAATCGTGCATTCTAAATCTCTTTAGAATATCTCTATCATATCTTCCTTTCCCAAGGAATATCACCCCATTCTTCTTCCAAATTTCCAATCCTAAAAAATAATGCATCAACCCCATATCCTTCATGTCAAATTTTGCTTCAAGGTTATTATTGCAGTCCTTTATGAGCCCTAGTGACCTTGTTAAAGACAAGTCATCTACATATAATATCATAATAAGCGTCTCATTGTCCACCATTAGATAGTAGATATTGGAATCAACATAACTCCTGATTACTCCCAACTGCTTCAAGTAACTATCAATCCAACCATGCCACACTCTAGGTGCATGCTTGAGATGATATAAGGGTTTATTTAACATGCATACATGAGTTATCCTCTCACGAGTCTCAAATACTTGTAGTTTTTATATATGCAACTCTTCTTCTATCATCCTGTTCAAGAATGTTGTCTTAACATTCATCTTGTGAATATACCATCCCATATGAGCTTCTAGGGATATAATGGATTTGATAGAGGTATATCTAGCTGGGGAAAATAATTACTCATAGTCTTTCCCTTCCTTTTGTGTGTACCCCTTCGCCAGGAACCTAGCCTTATACTTCTCTATACTACCATCTACAACATACTTGATCTTGTAGATCCACCTTGATCCTACAACTAATCTATCCTTTGGTATAGGTACCACTTCCCATACATCATTAGTCATGATAGAAATGTATTATTCTACCATGGCATCCACCCACTCTTGGTGTTGTACGAATTCCTAAAAATTGGAGGGTTATTCAATCTATTCTACCAAGGCTTGGTATCTGTCAGGTTGTCTACGCTGCCTCTAGTCATTTCTAGGAGCTCCGACAAACTCCTCTACATCCCTTAATGTTTTATGTACTTCCCTATTGGTTCTACTTTTGGTGATGGGAGGCTCAATCAAATCCTCCCCCTCTTTGTTTTGTTATATCTGCTGAGAACTACCTAGATCTCCAACTCCTTACGAAATACTAGTGCTAGTCACTATACTATATCCTAGTGTATGTCCTCTTGCTTGTCCTCCCTGTTGTCCCTATTGTTTTTGGAATAATGGAATGTCTGTTAATTGATCACTTTCAGGCATCTCTCGAGACCTTATGAAATCCATATCTTCCATGAAATTTGCATCTCGCCTTACTAAAATTTCCTGCTACTAGGAATGTAGATCATGTATGCCTTTGAGCTCTCGCTATACCCAACAAGGTACCACTTTTTTACACCCTGATCCAACTTACTATGCTTCTCATCTGGAATGTGGCAATATGCTAAACTCTTGAAAATCCTTATAATGCTTAGTTCTGACTTCTTCCCCGTGAAGACCCCTTATGGTGTTTTGTTCACCAGTGCTCTTTGAGGAGTTTTGTTCTGGATGTACACCTTTGTGTTGCATGTTTCTTCCCATAAAAATATAGGTAATTTTTGGTCATATAACATATCCTTTTTTGCCCCAACTATTGTTCTGTTCTTCTGCTCCGCAACTTCATTATGTTGTGGATTATATGGAGTTGTCCACTCTCTCTTGATTCCCCCCTTTGTGCAAGTATGTGAAGTATTTATCTGTATATTATCCACCATTGTATGAACATAATACCTTCATCCTTTTCCCTAACATGTTCTCTATGAGAGCTTTGAATTCTTTGAACTAATTGAAGACCTCATCCTTGGTCTTTAGGAAATAGATCCAAGATTTTCTAGAATGGTTATCAATAAAGGTGAGAGAATTATTGCCACTAATGAGAGATCTCGTAGACATTGGACCACAAATGTATGAGTGTATCAAACCCAACACGCCATTTTCTCTGATATCACTTCTGGGAAATATTGTATTTTCGTAATTTCCTAGTACGCATCCTCTGCATACGTTATCATGTTCGATAGTGAGGACTAGAACTCTTATACTAGAAGATTCTCACAAGATTTAATTAATCACATTTCCTAAGTTTAGACTTAGGAATGCATTAAAAATGATTAATTATTTTAATTAAATCATCTCCACGTGGAATTTTCCCAAATAATTTCTCGGTCTTAGAGAATGCATGTGTCTTAGCCTCTATATAAAATCTTGAGGCTAGAGCACATCCATTGCTACAAAAATCAACATTTCCAACCACAGTTATAGTTTTAAATCATAGTTATAAGTTGAAAGTAATTATTTTTCAACATAAGGCTTGGGTCATTAAAATGAAAAAAAAAAAGTTTTTCTAACCATAATTATAGGTGCTAACCATAGTTATATGTTGAAAGTAACGATTTTTTATTGGAATATCGTAAAATTTAGATTACAAAGTGTTGCAAGGTAAGTTAATCAAACTCACACTTTAAAATGTAGACTTTTCCATTTTAGCAAAATCTGAGATTAACTAGTCTCTTTTCCCTCCGTGAGTTTTTTCCTAAGGAAAATTTTGAAAATATCATGGTCCAAGTTGTTTTTTACAAGAAATGGTGAGATGTGACACATTCATTGTAGTACTAAATGTTATGGAAATTTTGCCTCTTATCTGAATGATTCTCTGTCAAATCACTTTCTCTTTATGAATGTGTTATTGTTTCTGAGTAATTTATGGTTATGTGTTCTAAACCAATTTGAAGTCTGAAGATATGTGTCTCATTCATTGTAGCACAAGATATGTTCATTTTCCTTTTTTGTCTTAAGATATTTTGTGTATTTGTAAAACACTAAAATATGCTTCAAATGAGTGTTTTAGATATTTCCTTCAAAAATATGAGATGCCTAGCATACTGATTAGAAACCTTTGGTACGTTGATCAGTAAAAACATCTTTACAGCTGGTTTTTAATTAATTTTCTTTTATTTTTTTGATCAATTTCTAAGTACAAAAAATCCTACAATGTGTTTCTAACTTTTGTCATTTTTCTAAAAGTAAAGGCACCTAATCATATGGATTCTTTTTTATGTTTCCGGGACATAAAATTCAATAAAGAACTGCTAGAATATCTCAATAAAAAATAAACTACTGGATTCACATTTGGAATCAAGTCTCTCTTTTATTGCTCAGCCAACCCTGCTACCTATTTTATCGACTGTTGTAGAAACATTTAATGATGTAGTGATGGAAGGAACTATAATAAAGAAACAATTTGTATGCAGTCATGAATCTCTTTCAAGAGTTGGTATGCAGTCTGGCTTGATGGAGACAACAATATATATCTCAAGAAAACTGAAAGTAATATGAGATTGGTTGATGAATTAAAATATTCAATAAACCCTCATGTTCCTCTTTTCTTTGACACATATGGTAGTGCTTGTCTAACAACATATGGAATACCTAAATGTTTTGGTGTTGGAATAGACAAAGCAACAATGTCTATGTCGTCTTATCAAATGAATGATTTTTTTGAGTCTGTCATTTCAGGAAATACCTTTTTCTGTTGGCAGCCCCCAAGGTGTTTATAATGTTGGTAATCTCTCAAAATATGTGGCCTCTACTTCCCTTGGGTATCATTATATAGCACCTAGCTCTGATGTAGAGCACAAATCTTCTTCTTTGTTGCACATATATCAAATTTTGAGTTGTTATGATGTGGCCATCTCATCTCCTAATGTGTGCACATCAACTTTTTCTGCTTCATGGTCACCACTTGGTTTTGGCGCAACTAATGTATCTCTTTGTAGTTTTGTTGGTAGAAAACATATTCTTTTCTCTCCTAAAAATCTTGTTTTTGAAATTGATGGTGGTTTTTGTAATTGATTTGAGTTACGACACTGTGATGAGCTTCTATAGGTTTTCTTCCCTTATAGTGAGAGTTTAAAGCTTGCTAACCAGGATGCAAGGCCCCAATCAAATCCACTTTCAATGACAAATGATGTTAATAGGAAGGTGGTTTGTGAAATGGATGTTGTTGGTAATATTGATGTTCAATCAGAAAATCAAAATTCTGAGTCTTTGTCTTATGAGCAACCCCATCTATCAAATTGGGATATTCCATTTGTTAATTGTGATTTCATGTGGTTATCTTCATCAGTCATATAGTCCACTTGGTGTCCAGAAAATGATAATGCCATCAATTGGTTTCTTTTCTCCTCCTCGAAACCCATGGGGATCTGATTTTAATGAGAAGATCCCAGAATCTGTAAGTGTGATGCCAAGAGCTTTACGAATACTCCCTCTATTTTAAGGAAGTGATCATGTGATGCTTCAACTCCTGTGGATACTAACTGGAGTGAAAAAAAATTAAATCAAATGAAAACTCATGATAATTTTATAACACCTCGTTCATTATCTAAGAAGTATAATGAATTTTTGTAATCTCCAAATGATGCATTTTCTGACTATTGGGTGAAGGATGGAATTAGTGGACCTAGATTATGCCAAAGTAAAAGGTGAATTGTAGTCTCATTTTGTAGATTTTGGCTTTGATAAGTTTTTGCAGGATTCTAGTACTTCAGAATGCATGTCTGCAATAGCAAGTTTTTAAGGCTATATTGCACCAGGTAGGTATTTACATGATTTTCAATTTATCTTTGGATTTTTCTCCTAATTACATGGTTTGGATTCCATTTTATTTTCTGGTTAATTATGCTTTATTTTTTTATTAGTTTAATTTTTAATGTTTAAAAATAGTTATTTGGTCATCCATGATTATAGGATTAGATTGGTAGTTTGTTGGCTTATATGTATCCTAAGATGGGTAGGCGTATTTGCATGCCAAAATCTCCATCCATTTTTGTGGACCAAGTCATCAGAAGATCTCCTTTAGGTTTTTAAATATGAAGATCAGTTGTGAAAATCATTTGCAGTGTAGGAAGTGGATTTAGGAATTAAAATGTAGGAATTTATAGTTCCACATGCATGTAGGAAGTGAAATGGCCACTTTAAAGTTTGAAGCAACACAAATGCATAACATTACAAACATTAAGGCTTGCATCTAGGTAGCTAAACTGCAAAACGTGGAGGTTTTCTTGCGACGTGTAAAGGATTTGTATGAAGGACCTCCTTGTGAAAAAATCTTGATTTGAAACTTGAAATAGTTGATAGGGATCAGATTAATCCCTTTGCAAATATCCCCACTGTAGTGGTATCTAGGTTACTGAAAACAAAATATTAATGTGTTCAAATGTTCTAGCAATTTTATTATTCGTGCTTGAGAAAGGAAGGCTTGTTTATTTGCGAGCTCCACATGCATATTTGTTGTGTGCACTAAGATGTCTTCAAACATTATAGCATGCTTAGCATTCAAGCATCTTCTTATTCATAAAGGAACGTCCATTCATTTTGCAAGTTCGACATGCATGTATGGAGTGCAGTGGCCACTATAATGTATGAAACAAAACAAATGCACAATTGTATCGAAATTAAGACTCTTATCTAGGTAATTAAAATACAAAACATGGATGTTTTCTTCCAGATCATTAAAATTCAAAACAGTTGATGGTTCTCCACCCATAGTTAAGTTCTTCGTTTGAATGATTAGTTTGTTTGACTCGATTGAGCTTGTTATTGTACATGATTTTTTTGTTTTTTGTTTCTTCATTGATGTAGCATGCTATGTTTCTTACTTATTTTACTACATGCTATTTTGTTCCACTAATGATCTAAAAATCCAATAGACCTATTACTTGCTTGTAGGAAAGCAGCCTCCCTATTAAGAACCATGTATTTCGTTCACCCATGTGTCGAATACACTACAACAGTTATACTTTTAAATCATAGTTCTAAGTTATACATTGAAAGTAATGATTTTTCAACATAAGGCTTAAGTCATTAAAATGCAAAATAATGAGGTTTTCTAACCATAGTTATAGGTGGTAACCATAGTTATATGTTGAAAGTAATGATTTTTCAATGGGGGACTTTAACCTTAAGATTACATAGTTTTGCAACGTAAGTTAATAAAACTTGCACTTATACAATGTAGTATTTCCCATGTTTTTGCAAAATCTAAGATTAACTCTATCTATCTGCCCTCGGTGAGTTTTTTTCCTGAGGTTTTGAAACTATCATGGTTAA
This sequence comes from Pinus albicaulis, assembly GCA_034641835.2. Classification (NCBI taxonomy): domain Eukaryota; kingdom Viridiplantae; phylum Streptophyta; class Pinopsida; order Pinales; family Pinaceae; genus Pinus; species Pinus albicaulis. The sequence goes on along the minus strand of CM076570.1, from coordinate 134,937,421 downwards.
GTTTTTTTTTTTTATAAACAATGGCGAGATGTGACATATTCATTGTGGCACTAAATGTTATGGAAATTGGACCTCTTTTCTGAATGATTCTCTGTCAAAGCAATTTCTTTTTTTGGAATGAGTTATTGTTTCTGAGTAATTTATCACTATGTGTTGTGATCCAATTTGAAGTCTAAATAGATGTGGCTCATTAATTGTAGCATGATATATTTTCATTATATTTTTGTTGTCTTCAAATATTTTGTGTATTTATAAAACACTAAAATATGCTTCAAATAAGTGTTTTAGATGTTTCCTTTAAAAATATGAGATGCCCAACATACCGATTAGAAACATTTGGCACCTTGATCACTAGAACCATCTTTACATATGGTTTTTAATTATTTTTCTTCAGTTTTTTTGATTGATTTATGAGGCTAAAACATATTACAATGTATTTTTTACTTTTGTTATTTTGCTAAAAGTAAATGAACCTAATCACATGGATTATTTTTTATGTTTTCAAGACAGACAATTCAAGAAATAACCCCTAGAATAGCTTGATAAAAAAAAAATGGATTCATATTTGGTGTGTAGTCTCTCTATCCAAATACCAGAGTTGTCTATTTCTCAACCAATCCTTTTTTACTTGCTTTATCGACTGTTGTAGAAAAATCCAGTGATGTAGTGATGGCATGCAGTGTAACATATTAATGATTTGTATGCACTTAGGAATCTATTCGAAGATTTGGTATCAATTCTAGCTTGATGGAAGTAGTTGCAACTAGTACTTTGTAGCTTCGAGACAACAATCTAGATATCAAGAAAACTGAAAGTGATACGGGATTGGTTGATGAAGTAAAATATTCACCAAGCCTTCCTCTTTCTCTGTGCTTTGACACATATGGTAGTGCTTGTCTGACAATAGATGAAATACTTGAATTTTCTGGTGTTGGCAGAGACAAAGCGACAATATATGTGCTTTATTATCAAATGAATGATTTTTTGGAGTCTGTTATTTCAGGAAATAACTTTTCAGTTAGCAGCCCCCAGAAGTTTTAGTTGAAATTTATTGTGCAAGATAATAATATTAAAGTTTCTAAAGATTAAAGAATTTAAGAATATATTGTGGTTCATTTCTTTAGCACAAGATTGTGAAGAAATTAGTTGGCTAAGTGTTGGAGTATCTTTACTTTTGTTTTCATCATTTTTTTTTTGCATTCCTAACATTTCATTTAAAATGGTTTGCATACCTTGTTCTTTTTGCAGTTAAATATTTTTGAAGGAAAGACTCAATACTTGTTTGATGAATATGGGTGTCAATACCTAGATGCTTATGCAGACATCATGTGTATTTCTTGTGGGCACTCTCACCCTAAATTTGTTGATACTATTGTCAATTAGAAAAAGCTACTACAACATAGTACCACAATATATCTTCATCTAGAAGTCATGGAGCTTGTAGAGGCATTAACTGCAAATATGCTTGGAAAAATTAAAATGTTATTAGTTGTGTTGTTAAATTTGTCCTTTTTAGCTTTAGCTCAGAACATGTATACTTATGTTATATCCTTTTACTAGGAGAGCATTTCAAATTTTCCAAAGCAAGAATTCTTGCACATTTGTTTTTCATGATTGACATTATTCTTGAATTATATTGTTACATAAATTCCTTTATGTTCATATTCTATAGCTTCTTTATTTTATCTATTGTCTTTTACTTCTGCAAGAGGAAGATAGTTAATTTTAGGCATTTTCAATACCATAAAACTTGAGATCTAATTTCATTTGGTGAACTATTTTCTATATAAGATAAGCTCAAGTTTTAACTTTTCATTCCTTGCAAGTTGCAGAAAATTTTCTTGTAAATTCAGGTTCAGTTGTACACTGGTAACCATGATATGATTTCAGTGAGAAATGCATACAATGGAAATATTTCTAGCACGTTGGGATTGACCAGTCAAAGAAAATGGAAATTTAACATTTTTCACGTTCATAAATAAAACCTTGTGGAAACTTTTGTTAGAGAGAAAGGAGATTAGTGTTCCCCATGCTTGTTTAGATATGAGTGGGAAGACAGGGTTTCAGTACCCACAATTCAATAACATGAAGGAAATGATAAATATAGAAATGAGAAGAAACATTAATTGTACAAGTGTGGATTGGGAAAAGCCTTGCATATGAAGGTCAAGCTGTATGTTATACTTAGTCTCATTGCGTCCTTTAAAACAAATTCGAAGTTATCAAAAATTGTGTAGAGTGGAGTGCATCATGTAGTCCACCCTAACCCATATTGAGGAATTTCTTTATGCTGATGGGCCATAATATGATATATATTTTTAAGATATTATCGACTTTGGTACCACTGGGCATGTTTTTTATTTTTATTACAGAAACTCTATAGGTTAGATCTAAGACTTTTGTGATCCATAGTGTAGATAAGTTTCTTTTGGATTAATCACATCATTAGGATTTGGTCAATGTTTCTAACCATCTAATGTGGTTCATCCTCACGACAAGGTGAATAAGGAATCGATCTCATTGAATAAATAGTGAGGATGCATCATTGCCCAGTGACAGACGATAAAACTAGTTGTTAAAAATTAGTTAGTTTTATCAACTATCACTGGGAAATGACGCATCCTTACTATTTATTCAATCCCTTCTTCACCATGTCCCAAGGATGAACCACATTAGATGGTTTGAAACATCAACCAAATGCTAATGATGTGATTAATCTAAAAGATACTTATCTACTATATCTGTTGTTTATATTTACTTGATGTGTTACTTTTAGTGTAAAGAGAATATTAGGGTTTAGAAGTGGAGGTTTCTCAATCTACTATAGCTTTTAAATGGTTATTTTCATTCAAAGTATGTGAGGTGAAAGTTTCTTGTATGGTTTGTTTGTTGCAGGGTGTTGGTGGTGCAATAGAACTAGTACCGAGATACTCTCCACTATGATATTGTATAGAAGATTGGAGGTTTTTGTATATCTAATGAAGTTCAGACAAGATTTGGTCATATGGGAATTCATTACTAGTGCTTTTAAACACAAGGTGTTATCCCTGAAATTGTAATTGAACTTCTTCTACCTTTTATGCAAATACTATTTCTGATTGATATCCTCTCATAGGTCAGTTTTGTATGTGAAATTTGCATAAATATATTGGATAATGCTTTCATATTTGGCGTTATTCTGTTATAATTCTAGATTGTCTACACTCTTATTCTAGGACATCAACTTCTAGATATCTCTAAGCTTATACACCATTTTAGACAGTGGACATATTTCAAAGCAAAGATGCTAGTATTTTATATGAGCATAGCTACTTCTATAAAAAAAGTTATTATAATGGAATCTGGTTTACTTGTATCTATTTTGGTGTGTTGTTGAAGGACTGGTCTTGGCTGCTTGGTTGCTTCTTGTATTTATGTTTGACACATATGTTAATGGGTATTTATAAAGTGGACATTTCCATTGTTAATATTTTCTCTTTGTTCTACTATTCATGGGAAATGAATGATTTATAGGTGCTGAAGCATTGATCTTAGTTGCTTAGTTCCATTTTCTATCTATATTTGACACATGTTAACTAGCATTTATATTGTGGAATTTTATTTTGTTGAATTCTTCTCTTTGTTCCACTACTCAAGGGAAATGAATTATCTATAGGTTATTAAAGAGATAAAATGGAAGGAAAATAACAACAAATTTAAAAATCCTTGGGTAAATTATAAAATACACGTGCTTCGCAAATATTACAAGGATATTTTGTACCACTTTGAGCAAGTTCATTTCTTTGGAGCATTGGGAAAACTTGCTTCTCCTCCTGGTATTCATATTTTAATAATCAAATATTTAGAACTAAAATTATTTTTCAACTTCCTTTTCTGCTTTGAAAATATATTTCAAAAGCATACATTCCAATGTTATTTTTTCTTGTTCTACTTATAAAATGTACATACGTTTAGGTACTTTTCCTGCTTCTTGTCCTTCTACTAATTCCATGGACAATGGCATCACATACCAACTTTTGGTTGATCCAAAGCAGATAACAAAGAAAAGGAATAACATGATTTATCCCATCAAACTGTTTGGAGGTGAGATTTTGAAATTTGAGGAAGGCCGCAACAACTCTCCAATATTGTTGCATATTCAATATATTTGTTTATATATTATTTTTCTAGGTCATATGTTTTATCCAAGAAGTATTCTTAATATGGATTTCTGTTTTGTTTTCCTTCAAGTGGATCTAGGGCATATGTTGGGCAAAAAATGACAAGAGAAGTTAATCAAATACTTGATAATCACTACTTGGTGACTGTGGTGGAAAGCATAGAAAATAAATATTTTTTATATGACGTTCCTACGAAGAGCATTGTTTAAATATATGCAATGGTTTTATCCATCTCAATATATACAAACAAGTATAGATATGTCTCAAATGAGGTTTGGTCTTCCTCTACATAACTCGTCATGCCAATCTTGATGCAACTTATTTGTACATTCTATCTAGTCAGAGGTCATATGTGAAAGTTATCCTCATTGTACAGATAAGGATGGTTTGTTAATTTGAATGCATTTTCTATATACATATATTTTTTTCGGAATTTCTTATATATAATGGTGTATTAAATACATGTAAAAAATATATATCATATGTTTGGAGAAGAGTTTTCATGGAAGAAAGTTGTGTGTCGTGATCCTACCTATTTGTGTGCATGTTTTGTGTGACATATTTGGAAAATATTAGATAATATAATTCCTTTAATGTCCAAAAAATGACCATATAGGTCAATGAGAATTTTAAGTGCACTAGCCTCAATACATTGTGGAGTTCAAGGGCCACTCCTATATAAAAAGACAAAAAGTGAATCTAATCTAAGTAAGATAGAAAATAAAGTGTTGCTAGACTACTAAGGGTAAAATAGAGTGCACTATAGGGATGTCATAAAAGAAGGTAAAGGGGGAAGGGAAGATGCCTCAATGCCCCTTGGTACTGTTAGTTGAAGTAGAGAAAACAATTCTCTCTTGTGGTTTATTTCTACCATTATAGGATGAAAAGTAAAGCTTGTAATGGAGGATTGTCTTGAAGTGCTCGACAAAGAATTGGTCCATGGAGCATTTCTCTATCTCGAGGGAGTGGCCTGCTGGTCCCATCTAGGAGTGTGGACTGCCTGCTAGAAAGGAGAGCCTTGTCTTGATAGAATGTTACCTGTTCAAGTGACACATTTGAGAAGATCTTAGAGAAGAGTTGAAGACCTATTTCTAAAGACATTTGAAAGGAACATCTCATTCAATACAACTCCCCTAGTAGAGCCTTCCTATTTGGTATTATGGGATCACAACTTCTATTCCAACTAAATTAGTCATGCATAAGTACTCATTTCTAAATTTGCACTATTTTGACTATAAATGTTTCCTATTTTACATTTAAATTTTTTCAATGTTGCACATGTTTTTGGAACACGCTGAAGGAATTTTATATTGATAACTTAAAAAGTTACATCATAAATAATCGTAAGATTACGAGTATAAACTCAGATGATGATATGATCTTGGTGGAAAATATATGGTAGAAATATTAAAGAGCTTTGTGCAACTAATATAGCTCTAATCAAGAATGTAGTTGAAATATGCATGGCTTGAAAGTTTTATTGTATATTGTGGAATTGTTTTTGTATGTTTTGAGCAGGAAAACTTGCATATAGAAAATGGTTTTCCTTTTCTTTTGGTAAGATTGTTACTTTCTCATGTGTTATTCTTTAATTTTTGCAATTCAATTTTTTTAGCATGAGATTACTTTACTTTTATGAATTACAGGAAATTATTGCACTACTCAAAGCTGGGTTGCCACCTTTACATGCATTAGCTCTCAATCGATGTGATCTAACTGAGGTGTCTAGAAATACATTGACAAAATCTTGTCAAATATTAAGGTATGTTATCATTTTGCTACAATTCAATCAATCATAATCAACTCTCTTAGCATTACTTGTATTTTTCACAGAAGCATAACTCATGTTTAAGGTGTTTTTTATTAATGAGATATATTTTATGTGCTTCAGGAAGGCTATTGATTTTCATGGTCATTTCTAGGTTCCTAAGGATCAGGGCCTTCATTTTGGCGTTCCTCTTGATTCTCAAGGTTACTATTATCTATTTTCAAATTTAAAGATGATTTGTTTGCCAATAAATTTATGTTGCTAATTCATTTCATGATCTCACTAAGTTTTTTCCTCGTGGATGTAGGAATTAAAATCTCTTTTATTTGTAGCATTTAGTTTTATTTATGATATTGAAGAATGCCAATTTGCAGTTTGGAATTTACAAGAATTTATGATTGGAATCTAGGGAACTTCTTGTTCTCTAGCATCTTGAGAGTTCGCAATTTTTACACCCTCACTTGGAAAGTCTTCAGATGATTTGGAACAGTTATAGCAGACCAAGGGAAGAACAAATTTATCTCTTTACACATGAAGGCATCATGGACAATTATGTTTTTGTGTAGATCTTGCTTGGTAAAGGGGTTGAATTATTATGTGAAATGAGAATTTTAAATCAATGTCCATATGGACTATGTTAGATCTGTTTTTGTACAAATAGTTCATTGTAAATGGGTTGAAATTCAGGTTGCAATTATTATGTAAGATGGGAAATTTAAATAAATATCTTGGGTGACTAGGAAAATTTCATTCACCTGCAACATATAGTATGTTGGAAATATGGAAACAAGGTTGTTAGCAGGTTTTGTGGATGGCTGATATTATTGGTCCTTTTGTTCTCAGATTCATTCTTGTGTTGATAATATGGCATTGTAGCCATACATTGAATGGACTCCACGTTGGTGTGTGAGTGATGTTGTATGGTGTGACATTCAAATAACTCCCTTGAGTTATTTTAGTAAGTTAAAAATAGGGTCTGCATGATTATAGTTTTTATAAAGATTATTGATCATGTGTCAAGCATTTTTTTTTTTAAATCAATGCTTATATGTGTAATTTTAAAGACTACCATAACTATTCACATAATTCTGTAAAGTGTGTTAGCTCAATGGAAGAGCATATGCCTTACACTCAGGAGGTTGGTGGTTCTATTCCACTGTGCACTAACATGAATTAACCAATGATTTTGTAGTTTATTTTTAATTAAATATTTTTTATATTTATTTATTTCAATGGTGAGATATTTCTGAATTCATTGTTTTATATTATCTCTAGAGAGACAAAAGTGATCTTTAAATAAAATTTTTATTACAGTCTCTAGGGAGACAATATCTAGTATTAAAGACATATTGTCTCTAATCCGAGTGTTGTATTTAGAGAGACAAAAATGAAATTGAATATAGAGAGACAAAAATGAAATTTTCTCCTAAGAGACAATAATGCTTGTGTTATATATTGTCTTTATAGAGACAAATTTTTAAGACAACAATTTTTGAGACACCAGCTTAAAGAAAATATTTAAGACAATACACAAGTTTTTTTTGGTCTCAACTTAAGACAATTTGCCCAAAAATTGTCTCAAGTTAAGACAATTTAACTAAAAATTGTCTCAAATATTGTCTTAAACCCCCCTTTATATAGTAGTGGAAACATCGATGGGTTGGTCAAACTCATAGATGGCATGAACACACGGTGAAAATTCTGCATTGTTGAGAACATACCCCATTGGACTTATAGGACATGCTAATTGGAAATCCATCCGAATGTGGAAGTATACTCTTGAGGAAATTTTCATCTCAAGGCCAAGGTTGCGTAGAATTAGAAATGAAGGGAACTTATAGGACATGTTAATTGGAAATCCATGAGAATGTGGAAGTAGAGGTTGAGGCAACGTTAATATCAAGGCCAAGGCTTGGTAGAATTAGTTGAATGGAAAGGGGATAGATGAGGTGATTATATGGAGGTTATCTCTGATACTAACAAACCATCAATATATTAATTTTGTTGTAACTTAACCAACATCAATATATTAATTTTTACTTTTAGTGGAAAATAATATATATATATATATATATATCTGTGTGTGTGTGTAGCCTACTTCAATTTTTATTTTATTTTATTTTCTCTATTTCAAAACCTATCAATTTTGAAGTTTTGTGGAAAATTAATTAATTTATTTTTTTGGACTATTTCAAAACATTTTTATTTTATTTGGGGCGGTATATGCCACCAGTGGTCCTGTTAGGGATTTACCATACATAGTCATGTTTGAGAATGTACCATGAGACCTCTGAGGACCAAACCTCTCCACCAAACCATTAGATGTGACAACTGGCTTAAATGTTAACTAGTTGTTTAACTAGTTGTTATGCCATTTTATTTGTTTTGAAGAAACTAAAACATTTTATTTCTTTGAGAAAAATTAATTGATGAACATGGATTAGTTTTTTGTTCTGTTGAAAATAAAATTACTTATGGAAAAGTGGTTCCATAAAAGTAAAAAAAAAAATGATTGATGGTAAAAGTATTCCAAGAACTGAGAAGTGGTTGAATAGTTTGGACAATTACCTTTTCCTCTGAGGATAAAGGTACACCCTAGTGAGGAAAAGGGGTTTTGTTCAGTGACTAAGGAAGGAAAAAGGAAGAGAGTGAAGATTTCCTGAGCTGGTAGAGATCAGTGAAAACGCTCAGCATTCTTGAAGATTTCTGGAAAGAAGACTAGACTTGGGGTCTTAAGGTCTCTTTAAAAATCTCTGTCAGCCTATACTTCTCAGGTGTGGAGCAAGGGGGAAGAAGAGGACGTAATTACCTCTCTTAAGGTTGGGAGGACATCATCAACAGAGTCCAAAACGAGATAAGTAAAAAAATTTATTTATTGCAGACGTAATAGACATACAACTTTAATATAGGGAAAATTTAGACCAAGTTGCTTTAAGAGTTAGAAAAATGTGTATTACAGTCAAGAAAGAATGATTGTATACTTTTTTTTTTATCTTGTATGAGACTTATCTATGTATTACATTTGAAAAATCTATCTTATTCATTGATCTGTCATATGTGAATGGATATGTAGAAGCATTTTAGAAATATGTTGTAGATAAATTCTAACTGTTAGGAAAACACAAGAAAATATTGAAATAACAGTCTTGAACTATTAGGTTGGAAAAAGATTTTTTTTTAAACCAAAATTATAATTGGGAGTGAAATTTTAGTTCAGGGTCCATGGTGGAAACCCTAGAACCCATATCTGATTGTTCCTCCATATCTTGGTTATACACGGACAGAGGCTAATATGGTCTGACCATCATTCTAAACTGTAAAGAATAGACAAAATCTATTGTTCCTGGAAGATGAAGGAAAAACTATTTTTCAAACAAAAATTCATATTTACAATATGCTGAACAGGAAAATTATGAGAATAGCATGCATAGTAAATCACAGAAAATATTAGTACATCAGAAAGATAGACTGCATTAAAAACAAGTAAAACACAGTGAATATAGTTTACAGCATAGAACGATATTATAATGCGCAGCCCAAAAGGCACAAAAGTAATCTATATATTTATATAATGAAAGTTACTGAACAAAGAAATCATATTATCAACTCTTAAGGTTCAATAAGCTCAAAACAAGTATAGTGCTAAATCCCGTAGGGTAAACATGAGACCAAAAAGGGGAAAACTGTAACTTGAGCTGTGTGAGAAAACATGCATGAAGAACCCAATAATTTATACAGTGAAGAGAATGGTAAACCGACAAGGAAGATCCATTAATCATTTAAACCAAGTCTCTATGTACACAGAAAAAAAACTCTTAACAGAAACTCGGGCCGGATCGCAAATAAACTACGCATTAAATGGCCAATGTTTTCTAGTAAGCCGAGTAGGAAGAATCTTGTCCAAAGTGTAACAGGACAGATGGCTCGGTGGCCATGTCGCCTTAGTCAATACTTGGCGAGCATAGATATGCTTATCCCTGAGCTCTCGACAACCAAACCAGAAGTAAAGAACGAAATACTTGATAGGGTAAAGAGAGAGTCTGAGGAAACCTCATTGAAAGACGTCGAGAACACCGAATAGGAATGTGTTGAGTAACCTCGGCCTTCGTGTTATGAGGTATACTTGCACCTAAGGAAAAAGGATAAGTCAGGAGCTAGCAAAGATATTTAAAATAAATTAGGCACAGATGTGATAATAATCAAACAAGGGATGGACTGGATTACGAACTTGACAAAGACTGCATCCGCAAGCTTGGAACAAAAAACTGAGAAACAAGGTGAAGGAAACGAATGTTAAACTCGCGTAGAGCAGGTGCAAGCAGTAAGCTCAACGTGTGCTAATCGTGATTAATGAAAACTGAAACAAATACCTCATATACATGTTGCGACGGAGGAGAAACTACCTAGGAAGTAGCTCGAGCGCCTTGGTGTTGGTTGAAGCTCCGAACCTCTGTAAAAATACAGTCATCATTGTGAGAATAATTATAAACTAAACAAGGAAGAGACATAAACATAGGTATTAAACCCAATGTGAAGCAGTCTAGGACTCGGCAGAAAATAACTAACAATAACAATGTGACGAAGCATCGCTTAATAACAATGTGACGAAGCATCGCTTACCAGGTCATGGTAGAAGAAACTGCTTTGGACAGAAGCATGGGTTTTACCCGGCAGAACCTCCATGCCGTTGCAGAGGTTGCAAACGAGGCTCTCAGCAAAGAAACGCAAACGAATGAGGAAAATTGTTTAGGGTTGCAAAGGCATTACCCTAGTGAGTTCCCGCTAAACCCTCCACCATTGATCCCAAGACGCCAAGATGGAACGGATGATGAGCAAGCAGGTGGCCTCATACAGTGAGGGTACATACCCTAAAGGTGTACAATTGTAAGAGTAAATGATAGATAAGATCTTCGATGGTCACAAGTGTATGATTAAACTAACGAACTGTGAATGCCATTATAACCTGTCCTATAAGCCATTAATGATTGGGTACAAAACTTAAAGTGCACAGCTATCCAAACGAGCTCACTTTAGAACCTTTAGATAGTGTTAAACTGCAATATTTGTATATTAACGTTTGCCCATAATTTTATGGACAGTATATAAATGCGCGTTTAGGAAATTGATTGAAATAAACATGCTTATATATGACTAACCATAGTTCTCCTAAAATAATAATTAAATATATATGCTCAATGCAATCGAAAAGTAGAATAGCAAAGTAAGAGAATAAAGTAAAAAAAAATTAATTTTTTTTGTTATGATGTATGTTACATTAGACGATCCTCTACGTTGAATATCATGCTATTCTCATCCAAAAGATAAAAGGAAAAAGATAATAAGTAAATTATTAACTTAGTGGAGATGTATAATTATTAGACAGTTTTAACAAGAATCACTAAATAATTTTTAGCTAAATTGTGATTTTTAGCTATGTTATAAATTTTTATTATTTGAAATGTGTTTTTTATTATATATGATTAAGTCAAAAACATTTAGATGGTACAGAATTTACAAATTTCAAAAAAAACTTTTACAAATCCTCAACATTTTTAACTACATAAAAAAAACTAAATAGAATAAGCCAGCTGTTATATTCACATTAAAATGCAGTAATACGATTATAAATTAGATTAAGTAATAATAAACATAACTTAGGTTTTGTACTTTGTACGTTTCTCAACTTCCAAACTTTAAGCTATTAAATTCGGGTTCTCACTTTTGTTTCTGCCGCAGTCCCGGTCCCCGGGTTCTGGTAGGTGATTTAGCCGTATTTAATTAATCTTCTGTTCCATTCAGCGGTTCAGGCTTGAACGTTCTGTTCGTTTTTTTTTTTTAATATCTAAGAAGACAAAACAAGAGTCACTTAATTGTATTTATATATAGAAAAAGTCTGTTTACATATTTATTGAGCGTTGGGCCGGTTTCATTATGGTGGATTTAAAAAAATTATTGGGTGCCCAGAGTCTTTTTTCAGTATGAAACAACCAAAACAAAGTCTTACGCCACTTGTATATCAATGAACCTCCACTCCCTGAGTTACAGAATTTATCAGAATGTCATCACAGAACATACACGAACAAAAACAGACCAAAGTCTTACCGATTAATACCTTGAAACTATGACTGTATACCCCGCCCCCAGAAAGGCCCAGAAAAAGACACAAAGTATATCTTCTGCCTAGCTCTAACAACTAGCACAACCACATTAGTAAAAACTAATGTGGTTGATATACGCCGATAAGCGTATATAAAATAGATTTACAACCACATTTACCAATGTGGTTGATATACGCCGATAGGCCTATATCCACTACCCATCACATTAATTTATATATCAATAAATAAATATTATATATATTTATTATATTAATTTGAAAAATATATATTATATATTAATAAAAATAATAATATATACATACTATAAATTATGATTAACTATATACATACTATAAATTAACTTGAAATATATATAATATATATTAATATAAAAAAATATTAATAATATATAATAATTTAATATATCATACATGACTATACTATTAAAAAAGAAAAAGAACTAATAATATATTAATAATATATATTATATCATAGTTGATTATATTATTATTAATATATATTAATAATATTATAATATTACTAATAATCATTATTAATAAATATTAGAATATTTATTTACAATGATTATTAGTAATATTATAATATTATTTATATTACTAAATAAATATTAAAATATTATTAATATATATTATTAATAATGATTATTAATAATATTATAATATTACTAATAATCATTATTAATAAATATTTGAATATTTATTAATAATGATTATTAGTAATATTATAATATTATTAATATTACTAAATAGATATTATAGTATTATTAATAATATATATTAATAATATTATAATATTACAAATAATCATTATTAATAAATATTTGTATATTTATTTATAATGAATATTAGTAATATTATAATATTATTAATATATACAAAAATATTTTATATATATTTTTAATATTATAATAAGTATTCATAATATATATTAAAAATATTTATTAATATATTAATAATATTAACTATATACATACTATAAATTAACTTGAAATATATATAATATATATTAATAATATTTATAAATTAAAAAAAAAATATTTAATATTTTCATATTTATTTATATATTAATATCATAGATGGTTATATTATTAATAAACCAAAGAACTAATAATATATTAATATTATTATAATAATATTATAATATTACTAATAATCATTATTAATAAATATTTGAATATTTATTTATAATATATATTAATATATTAATAATATTAAACTCAAGAGAGTAATAAACCATATGAAACAATATTTAAAAACAAAAAAACCTAAGAGATTAATAAACCCAAGGGATAAATATTATAAATATAAGGGATCAATATTAAAAACACAAGAGATTAATAAACCGTAAGAATTGATATTTTAAACTAAAAAACCTAATAAATTAATAATCCATAAGAATGAATATTTTAAACATAAGATATTAATAAACGAATGAGATTATTAACATTATAAACCAAAAGAACTAATAAACCCAAGCGTTTAATATTATAAACCAAAGGCATTGGTGAACCCAAGGTAAAACCATTACCGAACAAATTATAAACCAAAGGAATTGGTGAACCCAAGGGAATTCATTTAAACATTGAGATAATTGTTGTCATTATTCATATTATAAACCAAAAGAACTAATAAACCCAAGGGTTTAATATTATAAACCAAAAAAATTGGTGAACCCAAGGGAAAACCATTACCCAACAAATTATAAACCAAAGGAATTGGTGAGCCCAAGGGAATTGATTTAAACATGGATGACATTGATCGATTATTTATATTATAAACCAAAAGAACTAATAAACACAAGGGTTTAATATTATAAACCAAAGGAGTTGGTGAACCCAAGGGAATTGATTTAAATTGGTGAACCCAAGGGAATTGATTTAAACATTAAGACAATTGTTGTCAGAATGCGACGTTCGACCAACTATGACCATGGCTGGCCATGGGTGATTTTCATATTGAGACAATGTTTCTCAGAATTTGACATTTGATCATGAATGACATTGATCGATTATTTATATTATAAACCAAAAGAACTAATAAACCCAAGGGTTTAATATTATAAACCAAAGGAATTGGTGAATCCAAGGTAAAACCATTACCGCACAAATTATAAACCAAAGGAATTGGTGAACCCAAGGGAATTCATTTAAACATTGAGACAATTGTTGTCATTATTCATATTATAAACCAAAAGAGCTAATAAACCCAAGGGTTTAATATTATAAACCAAAAAAATTGGTGAACCCAAGGGAAAACCATTACCCAACAAATTATAAACCAAAAGAATTGGTGAACCCAAGGGAATTGATTTAAACATGGATGACATTGATCGATTATTTATATTATAAATCAAAAGAACTAATAAACCCAAGGGTTTAATATTATAAACCAATGGAATTGGTGAACCCAAGGGAAAACCATTACCGAACAAATTATAAACCAAAGGAATTGGTGAACCCAAGGGAATTCATTTAAACATTGAGACAATTGTTGTCATTATTCATATTATAAACCAAAAGAACTAATAAACCCAAAGGTTTAATATTATAAACCAAAAGAATTGGTGAACCCAAGGGAAAACCATTACCCAACAAATTATAAACCAAAGAAATTGGTGAACCCAAGGGAATTGATTTAAAGATGGATGACATTGATCGATTATTTATATTATAAACCAAAAGAACTAATAAACACAAGGGTTTAATATTATAAACCAAGGTTAGTGTGACAAAGGAAAACCATTACCCAACAAATTATAAACCAAAGGAATTGGTGAACCCAAGGGAACTGATTTAAACATTGAGACAATTGTTGTCACAATGCGACCTTCGACCAACTATGACCATGGTTGGCCATGGGTGATTTTCATATTGAGACAATGTTTGTCAGAATGTGACATTTGATCATGGATAACATTGATCGATTATTTATATTATAAACCAAAAGAACTAATAAACCCAAGGGTTTAATATTATAAACCAAAGGAATTGGTGAACCCAAGGGAAAACCATTACCTAACAAATTATAAAGCAAAGGAATTGGTGAACCCAAGGGAATTCATTTAAACATTGAGACAATTGTTGTCATTATTCATATTATAAACCAAAATAACTAATAAACCCATGGGTTTAATATTATACACCAAAAGAATTGGTGAACCCAAGGGAAAACCATTACCCAACAAATTATAAACCAAAGGAATTGGTGAACCCAAGGGAATTGATTTAAACATGGATGACATTGATCGATTATTTATATTATAAACCAAAAGAACTAATAAACACAAGAGTTTAATATTATAAACCAAAGGAGTTGGTGAACCCAAGGGAAAACCATTACCCAACAAATTATAAACCAAAGGAATTGGTGAACCCAAGGGAATTGATTTAAATATTGAGACAATTGTTGTCACAATGCGACGTTCGATCAAATATGACCATGGTTGGCCATGGGTGATTTTCATATTGAGACAATGTTTGTCAGAATGTGAAATTTGATCATGGATGACATTGATCGATTATTTATATTATAAACCAAAGGAACTAATAAACCCAAGGGTTTAATATTATAAACCAAAGGAATTGGTGAACCCAAGGGAAAACCATTACCGAACAAATTATAAACCAAAGGAATTGGTGAACCCAAGGGAATTCATTTAAACATTGAGACAATTGTTGTCATTATTCATATTATAAATCAAAAGAACTAATAAACCCAAGGGTTTAATATTATAAACCAAAAGAATTGGTGAACACAAGGAAAAACCATTACCCAACAAATTATAAACCAAAGGAATTGGTGAACCCAAGGGAATTGATTTAAACATGGATGACATTGATCGGTTATTTATATTATAAACCAAAAGAAATAATAAACACAAAGGTTTAATATTATAAACCAAAGGAATTGGTGAACCCAAGGGAAAAACATTACTTGACAAATTATAAACCAAAGGAATTGGTGAACCCAAGGGAATTGATTTAAACATTGAGACAATTGTTGTCATAATGCGACGTTTGACTAACTATGACCATGGTTGGCCATGGGTGATTTTCATATTGAGACAATATTTGTCAGAACGTGACATTTGATAATGGATGACATTGATCAATTATTCATATTATAAAACAAAAGAACTAATAAACCCAAGGGTTTAATATTATAAACCAAAGGAATTGGTGAACCCAAGGGAATTGATTTAAACATTGAGAAAATTGTTGTCACAATGTGATGTTTGACCAACTATGACCATGGTTGGCCATGGGTGATTTTCATATTGAGACAATATTTGTCAGAATGTGACATGTGATCGTGGATGACATTGATCGATTATTCATATTATAAACCAAAGGAACTAATAAACCCAAGGGTTTAATATTATAAACCAAAGGAATTGGTGAACCCAAGGGAAATCCATTACCCAACAAATTATAAACCAAAGGAATTGGTGAACCCAAGGGAATTTATTTAAACATTGAGACAACTGTTGTCACAATGCGACGTTGGACCAACTATGACCATGGTTGGCCATGGGTGATTTTCATATTGAGACAATATTTGTCAGAATGTGACATTTGATCATGGATTACATTGATCGATTATTCATATTATAAACCAAAAGAACCAATAAACCCAAGGGTTTAATATTATGAACCAAAGGAATTGGTGAACCCAAGGGAATTCATTTAAATTATTTGTTTTGTTTAGGGAATGAAACATTTTAGAATAATATATATATATATATATATATATATATATTAAAAATGAGAAATATAAGTTTTTTTTCTCTTCTTCCATCAAAATATGTTATTGATGGTTGACAGTGAGAATGAAATATCTTAACCATGAGTCCTTCATAGTGAGTTGTAATTTCAAGAACAAAGTGAATAAGCGCAATAACAATGGATTATTCATGTTTTATAATGTTTTTAATTAATTTTGAGCAAATATGTATAGTTGTTTAATTATAGCTCACATTAGTTTTTAGTTACGGATTATTTTATTTCACATGCCAACTAAGATTGAGAACAAAAGGAATTAGATATGTCTATCATATAGGGTTTTCTAATGCATCTATTGGTCCAATAATGTTTTTAATTAAAACTAACCACACATATGTAATTTTTTTTTCTCTCATTATGGTTGACATTATTTCTTAATTTAATGAACATTTTATTTTTACTTTAGGAAAGATGTGTCAAAGCTAGAGTAAGCATAAAAAGAATTATACATCTCATACACTTTTAGATAATAAAAATTGTATTACTTATACTACCAAATTTATATTTTTAAACCTTTTTAATATTTTATTTTCCTAAATTAATTTTTAAAACATATGATATAATTTTTTTTTTTTTTTAAGTAAACTTCAAGTTTTATTTTTATTATTAATTTCATTTTCTTTTATTTTGATTATAAAAAAATTAATAATGATAATTAATAATAATGATTAGTGTTTATTAAAATTTATCTTGAAATTAAAAAAAATAGAATTTGTTCAAATTTTATATGTAAAAAAAAAACACTCCAAAATTACTATATAAAAAAATTAATAATAAAATTAATATTTCCTAAATAAAATATAATATAAAAATTTATTTATTAAATTTATATTTATAATTTATTTGAATGATTCTTAAATGTAAAACTATATTTTATGGTTTTCAAATCATGTGGTATGTTCGGGTTATTGTGTTTTGTTCCAATCTATATATTTTTAAATACATGTGTTTTGTTCCAATCATGTGGTATGTTGGGGTTATTGTGTTTTGTTCCAATCTATATTTTGTTATTGTGTTTTATAATGTTTTTAATTAATTTTGACCAAATATGTATAGTTGTTTAATTATAGCTCACATTAGTTTTTAGTTAGAGATTATTTTATTTAACATGCCAACTAAAATTGAGAACAAAAGGAATTAGAAATCTCTATCATATAGGGTTTTCTAATGCATCTATTGGTCCAATAATGTTTTTAATTAAAATTAACCAAACATATGTATTTGTTTTGTTCTCATTATAGTTGACATTATTTATTAATTTAATGAACATTTTATTTTTACTTTAGGAAAGATGTGTCATACACTTTTAATAAAAGGATAATAAAAATTGTATTACTTATACTACGAAATTTATATTTTTAAACCTTTTTAATATTTTATTTTCCTAAATTAATATTTAAAACATATGATATAAAAAATTTAATTTTATAAGCAAGTATTTATTTATCAATTATATTAATAGATATGATTATGTTAAATAATCACAAATATGTGTAGTAAATTCACCGATCATAATTGACCATGTTAAAAAATTTGAACAAAGTCTATCTTAATTATAAACCAAGGAGTTGGTGAAGACAGGGAAAACCATTACCCAGCAAATTATAAACCAAAGGTGGAAGTGAACCCAGGAATTCATTTAAACATTGAGACAATTGTTGTCTGTCTGACTGATTCACGACCAACTATGACCATGATTTGGCCATGGGTGATTTTCATGTGAGACAATGTTTGTCGGGAATGTGAAATTTGGTCATGGATGACATTGATCGATTATTTATATTATAAGCCAAAAGAACTAATAAACCCAAGGGTTTAATATTATAAACCAAAGGAATTGGTGAACCCAAGGGACAACCATTACCCAACAAATTATAAACCAAAAGGAATTGGTGAACCCAAGGGAATTCATTTAAACATTGAGACAATTGTTGTCATTATTCATATTATAAATCAAAAGAACTAATAAACCCAAGGGTTTAATATTATAAACCAAAAGAATTGGTGAACCCAAGGGAAAACCATTACCCAACAAATTATAAACCAAAGTAATTGGTGAACCCAAGGGAATTGATTTAAACATGGATGAAATTGATCGGTTATTTATATTATAAACTAAAAGAACTAATAAACACAAGGGTTTAATATTATAAACCAAAGGAATTGGTGAACCCAAGGGAAAACCATTACCCGAAAAATTATAAACCAAAGGAATTGATGAACCCAAGGGAATTGATTTAAACATTGAGACAATTGTTGTCATAATGCGACGTTCGACTAACTATGACCATGGTTGGCCATGGGTGATTTTCATATTGAGACAATATTTGTCAGAATGTGACATTTGATCATGGATGACATTGATCGATTATTCATATTATAAACCAAAGGAATTGGTGAACCCAAGGGAATTGATTTAAACATTGAGGAAATTGTTGTCACAATGTGACGTTTGACCAACTATGACCATCGTTGGCCATGGGTGATTTTCATATTGAAACAATATTTTTCAGAATGTGACATGTGATCGTGGATGACATTGATCGATTATTCATATTATAAACCAAAGTAACTAATAAACCCAAGGGTTAAATATTATAAACCAAAGGAATTGGTGAACCCAAGGGAAATCCATTACCGAACGAATTAAAAACCAAATGAATTGGTGAACCCAAGGGAATTGATTTAAACATTGAGACAATTGTTGTCATAATGCGACGTTGGACTAAATATGACCATGGTTGGCCATGGGTGATTTTCATATTGAGACAATATTTGTGAGAATGTGACATTTGATCATGGATGACATTGATCGATTATTCATATTATAAACCAAAAGAACTAATAAACCCAAGGGTTTAATATTATAAACCAAAGGAATTGGTGAATCCCAGGGAATTGATTTAAATTATTTGTTTTGTTTAGGGAATGAAACATTTTAGAATAATATATATATATATATATATATATATATATATATATATATATATTAAAAATGAGAAATATAAGTTTTTTTTCTCTTCTTCCATCAAAATATGTTATTGATGGTTGAGGGTGAGAATGAAATATCTTAACCACGAGTCCTTCATAGTGAGTTGTAATTTCAAGAACAAAGTGAATAAGCGATAATAATGGATTGTTCATGTTTTATAATGTTTTTAATTAATTTTGACCAAATATGTATAGTTGTTTAATTATAGCTCACATTAGTTTTTAGTTAGATATTATTTTATTTGACATGCCAACTAAGATTGAGAACAAAAGGAATTAGATATCTCTATCATATAGGGTTTTATAATGCATCTATTGGTCCAATAATGTTTTTAATTAAAATTAACCAAACATATGTAATTTTTTTTGTTCTCATTATGGTTGACATTATTTCTTAATTTAATGAACATTTTATTTTTACTTTGGGAAAGATGTGTCAAAGCTAGAGTAAGCATAAAAAGAATTATACATCTCATACACTTTTAGATAATAAAAATTGTATTACTTATACTACCAAATTTATATTTTTAAACCTTTTTAATATTTTATTTTCCTAAATTAATATTTAAAACACATGATATAAAAAATTTAATTTTTTTAAGTAAACTTCAAGTTTTATTTTTATTATTAATTTCATTTTCTTTTATTTTGATTATAAAAAAATTAATAATGATAATTAATAATAATGATTAGTGTTTATTAAAATTTATCTTGAAATTAAAAAAAAATAGAATTTGTTCAAATTTTATATGTAAAAAAAAAAACACTCCAAAATTACTATATAAAAAAATTAATAAAAAAATTAATATTTCCTAAATAAAATATAATATAAAAATTTATTTATTAAATTTATATTTATAATTTATTTGAATGATTCTTAAATGTAAAACTATATTTTATGGTTTTCAAATCATGTGGTATGTTCAGGTTATTGTGTTTTGTTCCAATCTATATTTTTTTAAATACATGTGTTTTGTTCCAATCATGTGGTATGTTGTGGTTATTGTGTTTTGTTCCAATCTATATTTTGTTATTGTGTTTTATAATGTTTTTAATTAATTTTGACCAAATATGTATAGTTGTTTAATTATATCTCACATTAGTTTTTAGTTAGAGATTATTTTATTTAACATGCCAACTAAAATTGAGAACAAAAGGAATTAGAAATCTCTATCATATAGGGTTTTCTAATGCATCTATTGGTCCAATAATGTTTTTAATTAAAATTAACCAAACATATGTATTTGTTTTGTTCTCATTATAGTTGACATTATTTATTAATTTAATGAACATTTTATTTTTACTTTAGGAAAGATGTGTCATACACTTTTAATAAAAGGATAATAAAAATTGTATTACTTATACTACGAAATTTATATTTTTAAACCTTTTTAATATTTTATTTTCCTAAATTAATATTTAATACATATGATATAAAAAATTTAATTTTATAAGCAAGTATTTATTTATCAATTATATTAATAGATATGATTATGTTAAATAATCACAAATATGTGTAGTAAATTCACCTATCATAATTGACCATGTTAAAAAAGTTGAACAAAGTCTATCTTAATTAACTAAATTAGACTACATTAGCCCCTAATTTAGACTAAATTAGCCCCTAAATTTTCCAAATACACAAACTTGATTACAACCACTACCCCCTTAGACTTGACTTTAAGCCTCATTGACCTACGGAGGAAACACGACACTTTGATTTAACTAGATAGAAACTGCAAATTCTATTTCTTGTGCACTTAGATAAATATAATGTAAGAAATGAATATAGTTTTAAATACACCATAAATGCTTTAACATCATATTTATTTGTGGTAACCATTGATGTAGATTCATCTTAAACTCAAATATATCCAACACTGAGAGGAATAACATTTCTTAATGTGTAAATTTCTTTATCATTAAATGTCATATCATGTATTAATTCCATCATATCAAATAATTAAAAAGAAAAATACACCTTAAGAAATTTGATCCTTGTGCTTAATATATCGAGGGTTAAGATTAATTTACATTGATTTATTTTTTTAGATGTTGTCATGCATAGTACATAGTTATTTTTTTATTTAATTTTAATGTTTTCTTTATTTTCTTTTGTCGAACAACACAAAAAAATACACCTTAAGAAATTTGATCCCTTTTACTACTTAATAAAGCTAGACTTGAAATGAGTTTACTTTGGTTTTATATTTTAGATGTTCTCATGTACATATGTACACATCACTTTTTCTTTTTAATCGTCACATATATTAGGTTGTAAAGAAAATTTTTACCCTAATACTTAAATCTCTATATACAAGAGATTCTTTATTCCACAAACATAATAAATTTTTTATAGAATACATTACATAATGTGTTTACAAGTTTTAGTGAAATAAAATAAGGACTTGTATTTATAATTAGTTACTGTATGAAATAGCAATGATAAGATAAAGATTTTAAAAATAATTTAATTTCCTAAGGAAGATCATCTTGATTAGTTGAGATAAGATAACAATACATGCGGGTGTGTTTAACATGGGTATCCTAAGAGGAAGGTATGAAAACATTCAATAATATATTTATTATATATAAATAATAAAACCAATACACAAACATTTAGATATAAATAAATAATAAAAATATTTAAATATTTACAAACACTCTAAATAATATATTTGGATTTAATTTAAATTTATAAAAATATCACTGTAAATATTAATATATATATATATATATATATGAAATGAAGGAAAAAATATGATATAAATATCCTAATATCATACTTATAATAAAAATCTATATTTAAAAAAAAAATCAAAATAAAAAAAAAAACAAAAAATTCAAAAAAAAAATATAAATTAAAAAATATATAAAAATAAAAGTTATAATTGTTTATATTATTTATGTGAATAAGGGTGATTTTTTATTTTGTGTGTATGTGGGGAAGATGTTTAAAACATTGAAAAAATGTTAAATAATTTATGTAAATAAGAGTGATTTTTGTCCATTTGTATGTATGTTAGGAAGATGTTTAAAACATGTTTATACAGTATAATTATAATAAAAAGAATATATTTGAATTTGTGCATATTGGAATTACTATAAACTAAAAAGATCATGAAAACCATGAACGCAAGGAACACAACTCAAAGGAGGGTTACAATTTAACCTTCCCAAGAGCCTTTTGGAGAGGTTGAATTCCCCTCCACAAAAAATAAAGCCTAGTCCTTTTATTAATGATAGTTTGTGTTCAAGTACATTTGTTGATGGGCCCATCTAAACAAAAAAATATAAATTGTTTTAATTACAACATCACAAAACTTAAAAATAGATAATGTCTTGCGCTGGCTCAGAAACAACTTGGTAGTACTGCAACATACAACATTGAAATGATTTTGTTAGTATACAAAACAACCTTCATGACAACTTGTAACATAATAAAATGCACAATTCATAAAAAAAATCCATAAAAATATAAATGTTTTGTCTATCTCAAACAAATCCTAATATAGATTCCTATCAAATTAACTATTCCATTAATATCAATATTATTATATTATTTTCGATAATAATTTAAATTGCAATTTGGTTATTAAAAGTATTAGTTTTATTGTGTAAATAACTAAAAAATCATGTTCCACCAAAATAAAATTATGAAAATATTTATTAAAAAAATAAAAAAAAAATTATTAAATTTTCGCTCATCTAAATTAAAGATTAAAAAAAATAATAATAAACTTTCAAGAAAATTTCCAAAAAATAATAAACCTCCCCAATATAATATAGAATAAAAATTTCTTTAAGAACATTAAATATAGAATAAAGATTTCTTTAAAAACATTAAAGAGCATGACATACAGGTTATATAGAACAAAGATTTCTTTAAAATGTCAAGTAATATTTCAACTGTATTAAATTACAATTCAAACTTTAGAGCTGAGTTGAGGATTATAATAATCCCTTCTATAAGACCGAAAACATAATAAACTTCCCCATAATAAAGTAAAGTATTTACATAGCTTTCTTAAAAAGATAATAATGCGGTAATTAATTATATTCCTAAGTCCCATGCACTAAATTAAATTATTTGACCAGAATTAAAACAAATCCTGTGCGTGTTCCTTTTGCATGCACTAAATTAAATTATTTGACCAGAATTAAAACAAATCCTGTGCGTGTTCCTTTTGCATTGGGAGAAGTGTTGCATGGTAAAGATAATTATTACTACTCCAACGACGTGGGTAGATGGCATGACACTAAGGAAATATTTTGCTTCACTTTATAGGTTAGGTTATTTTGCTTCAAAAGCAACTGCTAATCCTGACAGGATTGCAGTGCAATGGTGAACAGAAGGAGAATCAAACGCGGGAATCTTGCAATTCTTACTCTGAAAATAATAGGGGCATATGACCGTGAGCCATCGTCGAGAAGGGAATCGAAGCCCCCTGGGGAGTTAAATGGGTTATTCTCCATGAGCAACGTCCTGCCGTTGCTACGTTCTGCAATATTGAGCAGGGATGAGATATTCAGAACCACGGCTCTTCATCCCGAAGCTCAGTAGTAGCAGATAAACGATTTTGTAGGTGAACAATATAATATCTGAACGATGTAATATAAGGGCTACGATATTTGCAGGGGAAGAGAATTCGAATCCGGAGAGTAAGGAGAAGTGAGGAAATTACTTGCTGGTAGCAGCTTTCAAGGATATAGTCTTTCTCAGAATTAGACTATAGACCAATTTGATTCAGCATAGACCAATGGAAGATAAGTCTAATTAAAAAATACCAGTTTAAACTATCAAAAAATTCGCCACAAAATTTCGCAGGATTCTCACCAGAAATCCATCGAAAACAACAAAAAAGTTACACTTCCAGACAACTCCCTCCCTTGTATTCGAACTCTATTGGTGGACAAACATGATTCTAAATTTCTGTCCAGGCAAGAGAATATATGCGCTAACTCACAACGCGGATCGTGCGACCCGGAGCGAGCAGATTACCAGTGTCCTAGGTCGGATAATGCTCTATGGTTGCTCGCGGTTCCGCTGTCTGGTCTATTTATATGTTCTCTTCTATTTTTTCACTTACAAATCTCGGTAGTGTGTTTCGAGATTAATTGAATCTGATAGTATCTGAAGCTGCAATTATGGCAGTTACAAAGATAGTTGCTCAGGATGGTAGCGCCCAGTACAAGGATGTCCAAACTGCCATCGACGCTGGATGTCCAAACTGCCATCGACGCTGTCCCTGTTGGCAACAAGGAGCGAGTAGTAATCGAGGTTAAGCCTGGAGTTTACAGGCAGCCCCTCTATATTCCCAAAACAAAGAATCTCGTCACACTCCGAGGATCCTCTGCAGAAGAAACTGTGTTAACTTGGGATAACACAGCCAATAAGCCCATTAAACATCATCAGGTATTGAAATTTCTCTTGGTAATGTTCGTCTTTTTCATTTATGGAAAAATGACTTTGATTCTTAATGATTCTCAGGATCAGAGCGTGATTGGCACTGGAACGTTTGTCTGCGGCACAGTCATTGTAGAAGGATCGCATTTCATTGCTGACGGGATTACATTTGAAAACTCAGCGCCTGGGGCAAGATTTGTCTATTAATTTTCAACTTTGTTAGAAAACGAGATTAGGTAGCTGTTTTTAGCAGAGGAGTTTTTGTGCCAACGCCTTGGGCTTCCTTGGAACATTTGCAGGGATCGGGGCAAGCTGTTGCTATCAGAGTAACAGGAGACGGATGTGCCTTCTACACTTGCAGATTTCTCGGTTGGCAGGTATCGTTCTGCCTGCTTCTCTTTCTTATTGCTAAAACACGGATAGGATTTATTCCCAACTGATTTATGATCTAAAGGGCACATTGTTAAAATTGTAATAATATTTATCCAATACCCATTTATGAGCCAAGCCTAATTACACAATTTTGTAGAGACCAAAAAAAACACACCTCAGTAAACCACAAAAACATAAACAGAACACCGTTCAACTCTTTCAGTATTTTTGGAACATGACGCTCATGCAATAACAATATGACTGCAAGTGATTGTTTGATCATGAATAGGACACTGCGTATCTACACCATGGAAAGCACTACCTGAGAGATTGCTATATCGAAGGCAGCGTCGACTTCATCTTTGGAGATGCAACGGCATTGTTAGAACACTGCCACATTCACTGGAAGTCTCCAGGGTTCCTCACCGCACAGGGCCGCAGATCTCAGGATGACTGGGCTCACTGTCAATTCATCGTCTCCCAATCTGGGAAAATGGAGACCCCCTAATGCATGTCTAGATTATATCCGCCTTCAACAACAAACCACTCACCTGCCCGCTCTCGCCCACGTTCCATAACACCTACACGTGGCCCATAACACTAAACGTTAATTTTCCATTCCATCCACGTTCCTGGTTCCATGCGTTGCATGATACAACGGTGTAGATGCCAGAGTTTAGATGGCATGATCTTGAACAGTGGAGGAGTTACAAAGGTAACCACCTCCCTCCCCTGGTACACAAACTCTTCCCATTCACATAATGAGCAACGTGCGGCCCATCAACGTGGTGGTTATGGGATGGAATGATTGTTTAATTTGATAGGTGGCAGTGAGCAAATGGCACAGTAACTTTTTAATCTAGATTTGTAAAAAATTAATTTAAGTACAGTTTAAACACCTGATTTAGATATGCAAGGAAGTTAGTGGGGTAGATTTCATCCATCGATTTAGTGGCGACGACCAGAATATACTGGCATCTTCCAATCCTGACCATCAGATCAAAAAAATTAATTAGCCTAATCACAAAACATGCTCCTTCCGACAGGGGGTTACGCCTATCGGCGTAATTAGCCTAATCACAAAACATGCTCCTTCCGACAGGGGGTTACGCCTATCGGCGTAAAAATAAACAGCAATGTTTTACTGAAGAAATAACTCTTGTGAGTGCTTTGGTTCATGAATTTTGAAAGTTTTTACGGTAATAACTTTATTAGCTGTCGAGGATACTCTTTCACTGCACCGCCAACCACAGAAGTTAGCGTACCAGCTTCTGGATTTGGACTTTGGACTTTCTTGAGGTGGGTGAGTAATATCAGTTGTTCTTACTTAACCTTTCCATGGAGCTCTGTATGGGAATGGAAGGTTTGAAGGGTCAAAGGAGGGGACAAACATGATGGTATCGTCCAAATTCCAAAGCAATTGAGAGCATGCTCCTCGTGATAGTCATAAACAAAAACTTTCGGGATAGTCACTAACAAAACTCTTAAATCAGCACACCTTAAGTATTCATCCCTAAATGATTCCACTTACTCTCATAAGTTAGATCAGCCACACTTTCTCGGCTTACAATTAAGATGGGTAAGAATCTACACAACTTTTTGAGATTTAAAAAAAATGGTTTCTCGGATTACAATTAAGATGGGTGAGAATCTACACAGCTTTTTGAAATTTAAAAAAGAGTTGCAGTCAAGTCTAAATGGGTTGGGAGTTTTTGCAATATTTTGAGAGAAAATGGCAGAAATTTTGGAAAGTATAGTTACAGCTGTAGTGTTTTTTGCTAAATCCATTTTTACTATTAAAAATGATTCAAATAATTTTACAATTAATTTTTTATAAAAAAATTCTAGCTAAATTTCCACTAAAAATTGGTTATATGCAAAATTGTAAGACTAGGCTTTAGAAAAATTGTCCAAATATGTGAGTATCTTTGAAGGGCAATATGATTCCCATGGGCAGATATATATGGGATAGATGAAGAGTTGGAGCTCAATATCCACTAATATTGATACCATGTTTTGGTAATACAAGTTGAGAGGTTGAATGTTTTCGGATTACTTTTTATTATAAAAAAACATATAGCCAAAATATAATAAAAATAATTATTTTTATAATGAAATGTATTGTTTTAATTCAATCTTATATTGTTGGATAATATTATATTAATGTTTTTTGGTTAATAATATATATATATATATATAGAATTAATTTGACACTTATAATTTAATATTTCTGAATTTGTATAGAATATAAAATAATAAATATAAAAAAATAAATTTCTAATAATATATAAAAATAAAAAATTCTAAATAAATTATAATTTAATTTAACTAATCAATTATATATATAAACATATTTTAAACCATAAAAAAATAGAAATTTCAATAAAAACAAAAATATCTATTACTCTAGACTCTTAGTAATACCACAACCAAACCCTTTGAATGGGTAAACAGTTTTGGGCACAGTGTCAAGAACAAAGCCAGTCACTATTTCTTTTTATCATCATAATCATTTTTATATAATCTACTCCCTATAATAATAATAAAAAAAAAATTAAGTAAGCCATAATTTAATTTAACTAGTAAATTATATATATATATATTCACAAATTCCATTAACAATTAATTTATATATATATATATATATAACTCACAACACAACTCTTAGTAATACCACAACCAAACCCTTTGAATGGGTAAACATCTTCACTTTTTTTTATCATCATAGTCACTGAAGTGGTTAGGAAATATATTGTTTTAGAATTATTTTAAGATGTTGTGACTTATATTTATGTAATAAACATTTTATAATTTATTTAATTTGTTTCAAATGTAATAATATTAGTGTTCTATTTATTTTTTGATAAATAAAAAATTATAAAAAATTATATTGACATTGATTTTGTAAATTTTCTTACAAATTATGTGATAAATTAAATTATAAAAAAAACATTTTTACCAAAAAAATAATATTCTACAAAAATATTACAGACTAAGCATGGCTTGTTTTCATCATAATAAGTACTAAGATGGTTAGAAGTATATTCATTAAGAAGTATATTGTTTGTGAATGAAGATGTGTAAGTTAGGTTTATATAATAAATCACTTTGTATTTATTTAGTTTGTTTTAAATTAAATAATATTAATTGTGATTTATTTGTTTTTTTAAGATAAATAGAAGATTATGATTATGTTGATTTGTAGATTTTTTGATAAAATTATGCAATGAATTATTTTGTAATTTATAAATTTGTTTCACGTGAAATAACATGAATTTCAATTTAATTTAACTTTGAATTTACCAAATGTAAAAAAATGGTTTACACTTCTAAAAATTTGATTATTCTCAAATCTTAGTAGATTAAGAGTTGAAATGCAATTATATATATATATATATATATATATATATATATATATATATATATATATATATATATATATATATATATATATATATATATATATATATATATATATATATATATATATATATATATATATATTAAACACTAGAAAACCTATCATAATTTAGTTGTCAAACCAACATTAATGACAACTATCACTGGCTACTAAAGGTCATGTTCAATGGTTGAGTAGACAAGAAGTGACCCATCCTAGTAGATATACCTAGTAATAATATGAAGTCGATGTAGTAGACACCTTTGAGGTCCATTGTAACCACTGATTTAATTGTTAACTGTTGGTTAAGTTATTTGTTAAAGACTTTAAAAATAATACATGATGAACATAAATTAAATTTGATTAATTAAAATTGGTTATGGAGTTGGTTCCATAGAATGAAAGATTGATGGTAAAATATTTATTCCAACTGAGAAGTAGTTGAAGGAAAAAACAGTTTTGATCAGTTACTCTTCCTCTGAGGATAAGAGCAACATCCCTGTGAGGAAGGGGGGTTCTGACTTATGTGTGAAAAAGTGAAGAAGGAGAGAGAATTATATTTTTCCTGAGCTAGTAGAACCAGTGGAAAAAGTTCTGAGCTATCCTGCACTTTCTGGAAGGTAGATTAGACCGGAGTCCCGAGATCTCTTCCGTGCATTGTTTTTCTTTTCATTTTGCTTAGGTTTGGAGCACGGGGAGCCTGTGAGGGGGGTGGGTGGGGTAATGTTCCTCATCCACGGTAGGAGGACAACCACAAACCATAGTCAATCACGGATAAGTGGAATTTTTTGTTATATATATATATATATATATATATATATATATTTTGGTTAAATGTTTTTTTAAGAAAGAATTTCAGAAAAGTCTGCAGATAGTGAAAAGAAGAGACACCGAGTAAACTGTTAAATCATTCTTTAACTGTTAAATATATATTAAAGATGTGGAAGATGCATATTTTGTTTGTTATAGAGAGAAATTCTTGAAAACTCAACATGAATCATTCATTCTTTGTTCAAGTTAATTTCATAAGAGACAATTAATATTTAAAAGAACTATAAGCATGAATTGTAAGGAACTTTGCCGAAAAATCAGAACCCTAGGGTTCCGAAACTTGTGGTATGAGTGTTCCAACACTTAAGCTATACACGGACTGAGAATTAGTCGGTCCGACCGACTCCTGAAATTATTTATAGACATCACAGGGGAATCTGTAAATGACTAATTAGCTAATAATTTATGTGTGGAAACATGGCAGACTAGGAACAAGAAACTACGTTTAGCAAACATTGTGTAGCCAGAGAAGAAAAAGATACATTCTGCTAACAGTATAAACAATAAACAGAACTCTTGAAAATCTAAGCTAAGTGTACTCTTGTAAATTGATGAATTTTGGAAAATGGAGCATATAAGAAATATTGAAACCATTGAATTTATACGCATAATCCATGTGCAAATATTTTCAAAATGAAACATTAAACTAGAGAGAACTGGTAAGTACTAATATAATATGGTTACTACTTACAAAAAGAAAAAACGTTATTCTTGGCAAGATTTCTAGAGAAATTATTGTGGTGATTTTGTTAACAAACCACCTTGGATTTAATCAAATTCTGTGAAAATATACTTATATTTATTTAATCAAGGGTTAGAGGAACCCAAAACTTGTGGGCGGAAACGTGAACCTGGGTTACACTTTTGTGAGAATTGCGGGTTGAAATTTTGTTTCGGAAATAGTTCGGTTGAACTTGTTTTTAAAGTTCGGCCGAACTCGTGATTCCGTTTAGCTTGACGGCTTACTGACGGCGTGGGCAAACTGAATTTTTGCCGGAGATTGGAAAAACGACAACTAAAGTTCGGCCGAACATGGAGTTCAGCCGAACTTTTACATTTAAAATAGTTCGGCCGAACTATTTTCTATAAATAAATCACCTGCGAAGTTATGTGGTTTATTGTTCCCGCGTTTTCTCTGTCGCTATTTCTCCCGCATTTTCTCTGTCGTTGTTGCTGTCGCTGTTTCTCGTCGCCGCAGCTCCTCGTCGCCGCGCTGGTGTTTGCCACGGTTGTCCTTGTCGCTGCGCTGGTGTTTTCCACGGTCGCGCTCTTCGGTCATCGGGTATTACGAATCTGATATATCCTTATGTATGTTTAGTTTTTTATGTAAATTGTTAGTCTCCTCATAATACTTATGAAATTTGGCCTAAATTTTCTAATATATTCCAATTTCTCTTTCTTTTAAATTGTTCCCCTAGAAAATGGGAAAAATTATCAAACAAATATTAATTTTAATCTGAGAAATTAAGTTAAATGCTCCATTTCAATAGAAACAAAGTCATTAAAAAGTCATTACATGTGCACAGTAGAACGTTTTTAATACTAGACCATTCGGCCATCCTCGAAGAGGAGCTAGGACTGGTTAGAAGCTCTTCAAATCTGCAGCCTATATTCTAACCTAAGTCTGCAACTCTCGGCCCTTTAGGGCATAGACCTAGAACACACACAGTGCAGCCTAATTGATGACTATTATCTACTGATTAGGAATTGAAAAATAACCACATTGATTGTCCTAGTCTCTTTCTGAGGTCTTTTACATATGCTACCTTTAATCTCTGTTATATAGCATATAGGTCTCAAGTTTAGGTCATCAGAACTCTTGAAGTGGCAAGGTTTCTTCTCATTATAGGTTTCATTACATCTACAGTCATGATACAGTAATTGATGTTTATGCTAGAAGACTATCTGTGCTGTGTAATACATTATCTGTTATTACTGAAAAAAAGGTTTCCATTCACTTGATGTCAAATGCGGGTAATTTTCTCCTCCCTGCAACTTTAAAAGCTACATAGCGCAAATAAGTAGAGACATTTCCTAGAACTTCAACAAAAGGCTATCTGAAGTTTATGTCACACTGTAGCATGTACATGCTCTATAGGTTGACCAAAATATGTCAATACAAAAGCCTTCCTATGCTTCTATCTCTCTCGACATGCTACATATGCATAATTTTCAATTTGAGATGGTATTTTTCAGTGTATAATTAATCTTTGGTATAGGAAATGATAACATTATAGTTTTTGTATGAGAAAAATATTCTGATCATGCATGTTAAGGACAATGGATTGAATTTCTATAAAAATGTGCTGCTCTAGCCTTTTCTTACTCTTCTCTTGTATTACTCTACTCTGCTCTAGCGTTTTCTTACTCTTCTCATGTCTTACTCTACTCTGCTCTAGCGTTTTCTTACTCTTCTCATGTCTTACTCTACTCTGCTCTAGCGTTTTCTTACTCTTCTAATGTCTTACTCTACTCTTCTCTAGCGTTTTCTTACTCTTCTCATGTCTTACTTTACTCTGCTCTCGCGTTTTCTTACTCTTCTCATGTCTTACTTTGCTTTTCCCTTGTCTTACTTTTTCATTTATATACTTCTTGTTAATCTCTTTCTCACATATGTACGTTAGTTAGTTAGTCCTTGTGCAACTCATTCAAAGTTAGACCTGACATGGGATCTCCTCCTAAAACTGCCAATGTTTAAATAGATCTAGGTTACAAGGATAGAGGGATAACCATAGAATAGAAGCATGTACACTATTCTATTGTTATATTTTTATGATGTTGTTTAGTGATTCCACTAATCTTAGAAATGTTAATCTTTGAAGAAGATTTAGGCACTTTATAAAATTTTGATTTTAATTTGAAATATAAATATGCAATCACATTGTCTATACTTTTGAATCTTATTGACCAACCTTGTGGTCATTCATTGAACATATATATATATATATATATAATTTCAGAAATAAAACATATTATTTATCGGTAATTGGAATGAAATTACATATTTCATGTTCAAAGAGAACTTCCCTATAGTCCTACATTTTCCATAAAGTTGAAGGTCACCAAACAATTGCGGTCAATAATTTTTTGGTCCATTCCATTCTCAAGTGCTAAAATCTCTAGCATTTCAAGTTTCTGGTCATCATAGCTATTAAGGAATGAAAAAGGACACTTGTATTGATATATTTCTTCCATTATATCATTCTTTTTGAAGGTTGATTCCATCTTTGTTGAGGTATATTTGTCTAAATCCTTATCTACAAGGGCACATTGTGTATTGTGGTGCATGTTGTGTATCTCTTGTTGTGAATCTCAAGTTACTTTAAAAATTTGGTCACCTAGTATGCTTAATGAGCTTGGAATTACACTTTAGAAAGAATCCAATTACAATTGAGACTTAAGTTCTACCATCTTAAAATAAGAATTCACGAATTTGATAGCGAGATATGTTTCAGTTTTCCATTGTGTTTACATTTTTTTTTGTGTAGCACTTATATTGTTGACTATATCTTGGTTCCACAAAACAAAAATGTTTTAGTTATTTGGTGACTCTTTATTTCCTTTATTTTGTTTTCTCAAGGAAGATATTTGGTGGTTATTTTTACTTAATATTAAGCCTCTCATGCCTTTTGTAGACCTTTGGAACTTGAGTTTTTTGTTTAAGCTCTTGCACAACTACAATCTTGCAATTGTGAATCTTCTCTATTTTCATCTTGCTTCTCTTCTAAGTACAAAATGGCCTTGAGAAATATACTTTGTTTCCCTGTTGTACACCTTACGAGTTCAAGTTTTCAGTTTTTTTCATTATTTTTTATCCTTTAAGCTCTTGGACACCTAGAATCTTGTAATTGTGAATTTCTCGTGCTTTCATGTTGTATCTTTTCTAAGGACAAACTTGACAAAGAAATATGCTTTGGTTCCTCGTTGGAGACCTTGGGAGCTAAATTATTTTTATTTTATTTTATTTTATTCCTTTTTCTTACACCTCTTGGACACCTAGAATTTCGCAATCGTGAATTTCCTTAACTTTCATCTTGCAGTTTTTCTAAGAAGTAGCACAAAGGACAACTAAATCATTTGGGTTATATGTAGATAAAATGTAACAGCCTAACCCTTGCCATCAGTGGGGATTTGGTTGGTTGGTAAATTGATGGTGCTTGTTGCTTTCCACATATGTGTTATTTCCTTATTATTTAGATGGTTTCAAAGTTGGATTATTAATTATTGTTTCATTAAATTGCAGAATATTCAAGACTTTATGTATATTTATACTGATATTGAAAGAAATACTTTTTGGATAGTTCTCTATTTCCCATAGTATCATAGATTTAAACCCCATAGTACATTGGAGTTAAAACAAATATATGTAATTTTTGTTTTCACATTTAGCTATGATTATTTCACATCCAAATTCATATTTTAAGTAATATTTAATTTTTTTGAATTTATTGAATGTTTGAGTCCTAGGTAGCTTAGAATCCTACTTGTTTTCAAAATAAGGATGCACTCCCATTTGATTCTAACGAATAGGTTGTAATCATGAGGCTCTCGCTCAAGAGTGGACCTTCGCAAAATCTTGTGACGTCTTGTCACAAACAAAACCATCAAACTGAAAACACATCATGCAAGAAACATAGCTCGCTGACATATCATTTTTCTCCTTCAAAGAAAAAAAAAAATTCACATCATGTGAATATCTCCATGTACTCTTACATATTGGTGTACAAAACCATCAACCAAACACAAGTCGACAAAACATGCCTCTTCAAACAATTGACTCTTAAGTCAAATAATAGAGCTCATGTACAAATTTCCATATTTGTTGCATTTAAGTGTGTCTAACATAACTCTACTTTCAACATCTTGCTTCATGCAACATACTTTGAATTTGCAAAGAAATTCATGAAACATCAAAATACATGCTAGGCCTTAATTGGATAAGAAATCTTTAACCATTTGTCAACAAACCATTTCAATGGCGCTTCTTTTTCTTTCAACTATGTTGAATTTAGTTTTTAGTTATATTTTTAATTTTGGAGAAAATAACTATTTATTTCATGTGTAATTAGATTAGTGATTTCATGTGTTAGGGTTGTGGATTCAGACATTGAAACAACACCATTATATTTCAAATTTAAAAATGATGGTTTGAGTCCTAGGTAGCTTAGAATCCTACTTGTTTTCAAAATAAGGATGCACTCCCATTTGATTCTCACAGATAGGTTGTAATCATGAGGCTCTCGCTCAAGAGTGGACCTAAATATCAAAATACATGCTAGGCCTTAATTGGATAAGAAATCTTTAACCATTTGTCAGCAAACCATTTCAATGGTGCTTCTTTTTCTTTCAACTATGTTGAATTTAGTTTTTAGTTATATTTTTAATGTTGGAGAAAATAACTATTTATTTCACGTGTAATTAGATTAGTGATTTCATGTGTTAGGGTTGTGGATTCAGGCATTGAAACAACACCATTATATTTCAAATTTAAAATGATGGTTTGAGTCCTAGGTAGCTTAGAATCCTACTTGTTTTCAAAATAAGGATGCACTCCCATTTGATTCTCACGGATAGGTTGTAATCATGAGGCTCTCACTCAAGAGTGGACCTTCGCAAAATCTTGTGACGTCTTGTCACAAACAAAACCATCAAACTGAAAACACATCATTTTTCTCCTTCAAAGAGAAAAAAAATTCACATCATGTGAATATGTCCATGTACTCTTACATATTGGTGTACAAAACCATCAACCAAACACAATTTGACAAAACATGCCTCTTCAAACAACTGACTTTTAAGTCAAATAATAGAGCTCATGTACAAATTTCCATATTTGTTGCATTTAAGTGTGTCTAACATAACTCTACTTTCAACATCTTGCTTCATGCAACATGCACCATACTTTGAATTTGCAAAGAAATTCACGAAACATCAAAATACATGCTAGGCCTTAATTGGATAAGAAATCTAACCATCTGTCAGCAAACCATTTCAATGGCGCTTCTTTTTCTTTCAACTATGTTGAATTTAGTTTTTAGTTATATTTTTAATGTTGGAGAAAATAACTATTTATTTCATGTGTAATTCGATTAGTGATTTCATGTGTTAGGGTTGTGGATTCAGGCATTGAAACAACACCATTATATTTCAAATTTAAAAATTATGGTTTGAGTCCTAGGTAGCTTAGAATCCTACTTGTTTTCAAAATAAGGATGCACTCCCATTTGATTCTCACGGATAGGTTGTAATCATGAGGCTCTCGCTCAAGAGTGGACCTTCGCAAAATCTTGTGACGTCTTGTCACAAACAAAACCATCAAACTGAAAATACATCATTTTTCTCCTTCAAAGAAAAAATAAATTCACATCATGTGAATATGTCCATGTACTCTTACATATTGGTGTACAAAACCATAAAAAAAAAACAAGTTGACAAAACATGCCTCTTCAAACAACTGACTCTTAAGTCAAATAATAGAGCTCATGTACAAATTTCCATATTTGTTGCATTTAAGTGTGTCAACATAACTCTACTTTCAACATCTTGCTTCATGCAACATGCATCATACTTTGAATTTGCAAAGAAATTCATGAAACATCAAAATACATGCTAGGCCTTAATTGGATAAGAAATCTAACCATTTGTCAGCAAACCATTTCAATGGCGCTTCTTTTTCTTTCAACTATGTTGAATTTAGTTTTTAGTTATATTTTTAATGTTGGAAAAAATAACTATTTATTTCATGTGTAATTAGATTAGTGATTTCGTGTGTTAGGGTTGTGGATTCAGGCATTGAAACAACACCATTATATTTCAAATTTAAAAATGATGGTTTGAGTCCTAGGTAGCTTAGAATCCTACTTGTTTTCAAAATAAGGATGCACTCTCATTTGATTCTCACGAATAGGCTGTAATCATGAGGCTCTTTCTCAAGAGTGGACCTTCGCAAAATCTTGTGACATCTTGTCACAAACAAAACCATCAAACTGAAAACACAGATCATGCAAGAAACATAACTCGCTGACATATCATTTTTCTCCTTCAAAGAAAAAAAAATTCACATCATGTGAATATGTCCATGTACTCTTACATATTGTTGTACAAAACCATCAACCAAACACAAGTTGACAAAACATTCCTCTTCAAACAACTGACTCTTAAGTCAAATAATAGAGCTCATGTACAAATTTCCATATTTGTTGCATTTAAGTGTGTCAACATAAATCTACTATCAACATCTTGCTTCATGCAACATGCACCATACTTTGAATTTGAAAAGAAATTCATGAAACATCAAAATAAATGCTAGGCCTTAATTGGATATGAAATCTAACCATCTGTCAGCAAACCATTTCAATGGTGCTTCTTTTAGCTGCACTTCATCATGTGAATCATCTTGACCTTCATCTATTATGAAATCCTCTTTTCCATTCTTCTTTTTATTTTTTATATCCCCTCTTGGATAACCATAATATCTTGAAATGGAGCTAGCCAACTGAAATATAGTATTGCAAATCCCTGGCTAAGTTAGATGAGGATTACATATGGTCTTGAATGAGCGTTTGGACTCTTTAGATATGCGTACCAATTTTGTTCATATAACACAACAAATAGATGATTTAATTTACAAATGTCACATAGAAGTCATATTTATCTCATGGGCCTTCAACTTAAATTATATAATCGTTTGACCCCCAGAAATGTCATTCAATACCTCAAAATGACTCCAAAAGGTTTTAGACCTGAATTCTCCACCCCCCATTAAAATGACCCTCCAAGTTGATTCTTTCAGTTTTTTCACTCTATAAGCATTAACGTACGATTATGCATGATGGAGAATCTCTAGCGCTTTCCCTTGTTAATATATTTAATAATCTCAATATTTATTTAAAAGTATCAATAGTATTTCGACCATGAGATTTGAACAATGTGATGTCGTCGAAATACTACTGATACTTTTAAATAAATATTGAGATTATTAAATATATTAACAAGGGAAAGCGCTAGAGATTCTCCATCATGCATAATCGTACGTTGGATTTGGTGATAATTGTCTCCATATTTTGGCTTTCTGACCCGCAAAACATAATTATTTTACAAGGGAAGGAAGGAGGGATGATCACATTGACTTGCTTGATGACATGTCTATGAAGATTAACTACCTCAAGAACTATTTTTTTGCGTAGGGAAAGAGACACATTCCCATGTCTGAGCATGAAAATGTTCTTTGATATTGTTAATGCCTGTAGTGTTTACTTCTACAAGTTCTATAGGCAGAGTCTGTAAAGGGCCAGGTAGCCTCTGGATCTCATCTTTTATGAAAGGTGACATATCTAGTAAATGCCCTTGCAGTCAATCTCTGGAATGGATCTAAATAGAAGTTCTTCATTTTAATATCCTTAAAACACAACAAATTTAAGGTAAACTATGTACATGTTCCATTCATCATGAACACAAACCTCACAAGCCTCCTTGGCTTTGGAGAATTTTCCATGTTTTCCATAACCAAGACCCAAATAATTAGGCCCTTCTTGAAGAACATTTGGCTCAACTATGCCTTGTACATGCTTGCCTTTAAAACCCTTTACTCTCATAGCACATTTTCATCAAAAATTTGGACCTTATTCCTCTAATGTGTCTCAAAAGCACGTACACATTCATTTTCAGAGGAAATTGAAGGTAGAAACCAATAGCTAATTCTTCTAACTAACCTTGAATAAAATGAGCTAAATTGTACTTTGATACAAACTTGATTTAAATTGTCCACCCCACATTAGGCACCAATGATTATAACCTTTAATGGGCTAGCACTGGTTTGTAATCATCATCTCAAAATGACCTAGTAGATGAAAAATTACCATGTTTGTAATCATTGTTTCACACCATCTACATATGACCCTTCTACACATTATATGATTGAATTTATGGTAGGTCATCCCTTCTATCTAGACCATGATTGATTGTGACATTAGGTGAATAAAGGAAATTTGATAAGGAAGGGATCACTATAAGTTTGTGCTCCTCCACCCACTCCATATCCAGTGATTGCCTATTTTTTCTCTTCCAACATTTTATTTTGGAAATTCATTTTGGTAGTTAATTCTACTAATAGTCACAACACACCTGGAAGTCAAAGAAATTGTTATATACACTACTAAACTGAATTAACATTGTTTGTTATTGGACTTTACAATAAAAAAAAACGTAGAGTTCATTAATGTAGTAGTGTATATGATAATTATATGTATAGTGGTGTGGCTATCGATAAAATTAGTTGCTAATGAATTTCGAGAATAGAAAGTTGGAAGTAGAAAATTGAGAAATCACTAGCTATGGGGCAGATGGAGGAGGACAAACTAGAAACTATCCTTTGCTTATAAATTGTATTTTATTCACCTCTTGTCACAATCATTCATGGGATAGGTAGAGAGGATGACATTCCAAAAATTCATGCATATAATATGTAGAAGGGGTCATGTATGAGATGGTGTGAAGTGATGATGATTGACATGGTAAATTTTCATCTGCCAAGTCATTTTGAGATGATGATGACAAACCAATACTAGCCATTTTAAGGTTATAATCATTAACAAGAAATATGGGGAAGGAAATTCAAATGTCTCATCATGGAAATTATAAAAATTGTAAGAATGGGGTTATAAGCATTATGGAAATTCTAAGTGCCAAATACTAAGGAACAAACCGTATTTGCTTCTCAAAAACTTTATTTGATATATTCTTAAAAAACCAAGTACAAATTGTAGTAATCCTTCTTGCCTTCCATATAGATAATGAAAATGATTGTTCCAAGTCTCATGTTGCTTCTGATTTTATTTTATAAACCTTGATTGGAAAGAAAAATAGGAGGGCAGAAATGTAAGAAATATAGAACATACTGGACTTAACAACCCCAAACTAGATTTTACTCTCAGGTACTGGAACCTCTACAAAGGTTCGACTTGGAAACATAGTTTTTCCTTAGGTTTCTCCATTGGTTCTATGTTTCACACATGATCAATTATTGTTTTGAAATTTGTGTTCTACATAATTTGTTTACACTAAATTACAAATTGATTTTTTGAAATCTATTTTGTGAATGTCGACCAATAGATATATATCATGGAGGATGAAAGACGAAGATCAGCCGAATCCCATATGGAGGTTCAGGGATCGGAGGATGTTCATGGTATTTAAATCACAGGGGCGTCACTCAATTAACCTATGGCATAGCACGTGCGTTCATGGCATACTAAACAATACCATTAGTTTGACTACATATTGGAAAATACCTCTAAAAATCACTTTATTTAACCCCCTACCAGTACTAACCCATTGCATTTTCCCAATTTAAAAACCCCCTACTTTCACTAGATACTGTAGGTATCCATTTTTTCGTTAACATTTTTTATACCCCTTTATATTTATATCTTGCCCAATTTAATCATGTCTAATTTTAATTTTTGATTAATTAGCAATAGCAAAACAATACATAAAAAATACATGTCACTTTCCAAGTATTCATAAATGGTAAACTAGGTAGACCATCAGTATTGATTACAGTGCATAACCCCAAAGGAATCACATGAGTTGAACTCGTGACATACCACTTCAAAGGAATCACAGGAGTTGAACTCGTGGCATCCCACTTTTGAGAAGTTCAATGTCTGATTCCAAGGCCAATCAAGCCAATCCTCGGGGCTCAAAAATAAGATAATAAAAAATATTTGTATTTGGTAACAACGCGTGATACCTATCATCCAGCTCAGAAAGGATATAGGTTGGTAACAATTGAAGTAGACTTACAAATTAGCTAATTTAGACAGTTTCATTGTGGGAAAATGAAAAATCAAGAATCTCATTCTAGATTATGATTCAAGTTGGGAATCAAACCCTACTCAAGGATTGAGATTTGCCAAACCCCTTTCCAGTACTAATTTAAATATGTAGACTATAGATTGGCACTCCCCAGCTGACATTATCAAGCAACACATCGGTAGCTCCAGAGTGATTGATACAGATGTGGATGCTTCTTCTCCCTATACTTTTTACATCTATCCCTAATGACAAGTAATGGGCACTCCCACAGTATGTTGTAACTGGTGTAATTTTGAGCCCCATTGACCTATCTTTTTGTCGCCCACTGCCATTAATAAAACTAGTCTTATCTTGTCTTTTGTCATCCGTTAATAGGAAATGGTACTGTAATATAAAAACAATACTAAATAGCTAGGACTAACTCTCACCAATTTAGATCCTCATCTAGGAGTGAGCACTTAGTGCCTATACTTTCTTTTCTATATTTGAGGCCAATGCACATCGAGGAATTACACTGTACAATACAAGTATTCAAGAGACATCTGCTATCAATTCCATCTCAGCAACACCAATCTCAGTTACATACCATGAACCACGTAATCCAAATGTACATCAAGAAATTAAAGTGTACAAAACAATTATTCAAGCGACACCTCCCATCAGTTTCATTTCAGCAAAAAAAATCTCAATTATTTACCCTAAGCCCTAGATACAGGAACATACTAAACAAAAAACTTAATTTCATGGACCCAATTCCAAAAACCATAACACCCTATATCCAAAAAAACCTAAAACTAGAAAGCCGGACTACTATTAAGGTAGAAACATGGAAATAAAAACCATAATTAACAAATCAAACAAACCCTCCCTTTACAAAAACCATATGGTGTCATGTGACAGCGGGCTCCCTTGCTGGCCTCACAATTTCACGCTCTGTGTCTATAACAATAACTCACTTCTTCTTTTAGCCGAATAATTTTAAATCTGGCTAATTCCTTAATTCCTTGTTGGATTTTATATATCTCAAATCGAAGATTTGAGATATTAGAGCAAAGTTCTAATGATCTTCAAACTCCCCATCTCTCCTGCGGAAGCTTTCTCCTTCTACCATGGTTATAAGACCAGTGGGATAACCCGCTCTATGATCGAATAAATAAATACTCAAATTTCAGTCTAGCCCCAAAGTTTGACTTAGACTTCACCACTTATGAGAGCGCAGATCAACATTCGCTTTTTTTTCACCAAGCCACACTTATATGTCTTTTAATATTTCGACATCAACAACCAAAGGCCTAGCCACCAATCTCATACTTTAGCCTTGCTTATGGCATTTCTGTAAACAAATGCGTCAACATATGTATTGTTCTTCAACCAAGGTTTAAAACAACATATAAGACCTTGCGCTAGATTTTTAAGCCAAAGGGTAACCATGTATAAGAGTCTTCGGGCCCCACGCTTACGCTGTGTTCTTACAAGGATCACACCCCAGCCATGGAATGCATATAATAATTGAATCAACGTTTCAACATAACATGATGAACCTATTAACTTCTCGACGCCCAATGTCAACAACGCCTAGTTACTTCACCCATACATATGCATATCGACCTTATTAAGTTCAACTTAAACATAAGTTAAATGAAATACCCGCACCTAATTCTCATTGAACCCATCAGGCCCACTACACTATTAATTCACCTCGCTCATCCGACGGCGGGAAGATCATCGCTTCAACATTCAAGATCCGATGATGGTGACTGCATGTTGCATTTTTTTTTCTTTCCGAGCTTTAGTGCTCAGAATTTACGCGAAATTTGTGGTATTCCAACACCGCTCAAGGACATGTGCCCTACATCAAGCGATATCGCGTTATTTTTACGAAAAAAAACTTACCACCTTCACCTTTGCGCGACACTACCGGTTTCGGCCTTCAAACTACTGCCACTGTTCGTCAAGGTTCCGCTCTTCCACGCAGGGTTCCATTCTAATTCTTAAACGTTGTTTTCTTCTACGTTCTTATCTATACAACTCTGCCTCACTTGTGCATGTTTTTCTTTTCAGGGAATTCAGAACCCCTTCACATAGTCCTTTGCCCTGGCTCGCCTTCATCCCCGATCTCTCCACAGGTTCCCTACGACCTCTATCATTCACGGATTGCCTGGTAGGCATAAATTATCACAGTAGTATTATTCTCACATTGAATTACTAAATAAATGATGAATCCACACATTGTCCATACAACCTTAGGGCCGCTCGTATCTAGATAATTCCGAAATGAAATATACACTCAGAACTCAGTCCTTGTATTAACAAACAAGACTAGCTATTCTCCACCCAGAATTCAATCAAGGACACTTACATAATTCCCACAGAAATTTGGGGCAAACCTTTATCAACACATACGAATCAATCAAGTACAACAGAATCCTTTCTATTACAACCAACAATTTTTAGTTCTAATAACTCGGCATCAATCAAACAACTTCAACAAACGTGCCTTATACATTCTCCCTCAGGAATTCAGACATTCCTTATATATTTCGACCAATAATGCATCAATTTTCACACGGTGTTTACAACCAGATTCTTCATCTACATATACACAACTAGAATTTATTTCGAAAGCATTTACTTACAGCATCATATTAGGCCATATCTTCAATTCAAGGGCCTTTTTTTTCCCTTCTGTCTGAACAACCCCATCTATACTATAGCTGCTTACATTTTATGCCCAAAGATGACCTGAATCAATTCAGGTCCTCAAACAGCTCATCAAACTCTTCGATTTCCTAATTTTAGACTTAATCCCAAAATCAGCTAATTGATCCTATTCTCTTCACATTCCTAACTACTCATGTTATCTACTGATAGAGAAAATTTACAATTCTCACTTTTTATTCAGAATTACTAATAATTACAAGAGAATTTAGAATTATGAGACCCCTATGTCTCATGAAAATACAAAGTGCTTCATTGTGCCTAATGCCCCTGCATCATCATGCAAAGGAACAACATGACCACTACAACAAGCAGAAGCTAAGGCTAACCTCCCCAAAAGTAAAGATACTTAATTTCTCCATTTAAATTAAATTGGTTTGCAGAAGTGGATGAAACAAACTTCTATGATTTTTATCCTTGTTTTATTAGACTTACTGATGCAGTCAGTTTGCCCTTCCCCAGTTGAAAATTAAGCAAGTAACTTACAATTGTGACTTGCATAGTCTTGTATTTTTAATCAGTTCTATCCCTTTTCGAAATAAATAGTTTTAAATAAACAGATACCATTATGGCATAGTTTACAGTTTGTCTATAAAGTCAATGCAATGAAGCAAAATGCTAAAACTATACTGAATATACTAAATGATTTCTTGCATATATGACAACATTTCACATTTTTATTTTTAGCAGGGGCTTGGTGAATTGTTTGAGGTCATTTGAACATCATTTTTCTTGCTTTTGCTAATTCCAGAAGCTCAGGTTAGCGAGCTGAATAAAATTCTCTCTTTACTCACGAGTCACTGTAG
Organism: Pinus albicaulis; assembly: GCA_034641835.2. Taxonomy (NCBI): domain Eukaryota; kingdom Viridiplantae; phylum Streptophyta; class Pinopsida; order Pinales; family Pinaceae; genus Pinus; species Pinus albicaulis. The sequence continues at coordinate 134,893,254 of CM076570.1, read as the reverse complement.
AGCACCGATAAACATGGTACTGAAAGATGGACTAGTGGTCAAACGATTGGATATGGTGTTCTTAAATCTTAATTTGCAGAGCTGGACATCATATATCCTGAAGAAAAGAGATATCTGCATACAGTAGTATCAAATTCCAATTGAACTATGAAATCCTTAATTATTTATTTTTGATAATTTATTTATGTAGAGAACTCAGAGTTTCTTAATAACAGATTTTAGCCTCAAAAGTGAGTTCAATTGATTGGTGTCACTGTTTCCAGGTTGTTGCCAGTATTCCAGCATGTTGTGCAAAACCCACTGCAATTCCCATGGTTCAGGCACACTGAGACTATACTTCACTTCACAGTGGGTACAGTGGGTACCATCATTGGAACAATGGAAGTACCGAAGAGTTTTCTTGGGAGTATTTCCAAGAGAAAAAATGAAAAAGAATAGCAATTTTAGGTATTTGCATTCTGTCTACAAGATATGTTTTAAACTTTTTCTTTTCATAGGATTTCTGCAGAATAAATAGTTGGTGAAATATTGGCAAAATAAAAATTGCGGTAAATATCACGTCCTGTAGCAGCGATAGAGTAGAATTAAAATGAAAAGGAAAAAAAAATCATGACAGCAATATGTGGCAATAATACTACAGGTGAAAAAACATGTATTTTTTCTCAATCTCTATTATCACAATGATTCTTGAACTGATTTTGATACTAAATCTTACCAAAGTGAAATTGAAAACAATAGTTTACAAAGAATGAAGTATTAAGTACCTTGAATAACATATTGAAATTTTCAGAGCAATGGTCTACTATACAGATCATCAATAAAAATCATGGCATTTTACTGTTTTACATAAAAAGAAAATTCGCAGGAAAAAAAGAAAATTTCTTACACCAAAATTCATCAAAGAGCCAACCAAAGTCCCTGTTATAGATTCTTTGGCATCTATAGTAGTACATTGTTTCAGCTTGTAGCCTTTCCTTTGCTATCTTGACCCTTTTTAATTTGTCTAATACCATTGAACAACTATATGCTTTCATTTTCAAGTAAAGGAATTGCACCCTTCTCTACTACGAGCAACTAGACTGTACCTCATCCATCCAAACTAATGAAAGTATATACAACAAAGAAAATGCCCCTATCTTGCTGAATCCCATGGTAAAATTCTTTAACAAAGGACATTCAAAGATATCTGATGCACAATTAAAAAATTTCAAAATCTTGCACTCAATTTTAAAGAGGAGGGAGCATTGTATGCCACGTATTTTCAAATTTAACAGGCTAGCATTGTCGTGGGGTAGACTTTCCAGGATTAGACATATAGTCATATTGGTTGAGATTTTGAATGTGTGAGGATTCAAAAATGTTTACATCAGTTATATATAATCGTGATTTTCAAATCAAGTGTTTCTATTTCTCCATCTATCTCTAGGTATAACTTCTTTAGATGTGCTAGGATGCCCCAATCATATATGGAAGACACTTTTTGGCATCCCATTACCAAACTACTGTAATAATAAATTTGCAAACGTTGCAAATACATAAGAGTTCAAATGCTAGGAGATATATTGCAAATCTTCATAAAACTTAAGGCTAAGATAAATGGAAGATTTCAACTTTATTTTCAAAGAAATAAAAAAATTATATTTGATATTTCAATTGTTAATATCAAAATTCAAATTTGACTGTCTTAAAAGGCATGGATCTCAGCTTATTAAAACCATAGGATAATTCTCTGATGCTAAACATATTAAAAAGTAGGATTTTGAAGCTTAGTAGATTTACAAGAGATGCAGATAGCTTTCTATGGGCAGACCTCTTAGCCTCAGGCCAAAAGGTCCAAGTAAATGCTAGCAATCTCGATTGGGTTGTAGCCTCTTGGCTCATCTTCTTGTGGCTGTTCTTCCTTGCAGTCAACCCTTCTTCTATACACAATGGGATCACGCCAAATTTGGAATAAACAATTTCACTGAAAACAAAGGAAGCAGCTACCTATAGAAAAGACAATTGCAGAACAATGTTGCAGTAGCCCTGGGGAGCTTAAATCTGGGCAAAACATATAGATGAAAATGATTTGTGGCCATTGTTGAGGGATCACACAGCCTCCAGACTTCAATTTCCCACACTTTTGGATCAGTAGTCTCTGACATGGTCCTGCCTGAAACTTTGAGTGTAAGCATAATCCCTCCACGCTTATTGACCACAAGCTTGACTTATTTCTCGTTTATTGATAGACAAATTTCCAATGTTATATGGAAAAACATGATTAGCGAACCACTGCTAATTCTAACATTCCATCAAATTTCCCAGTGTTATCTGGAGCTCCCATATTTCATAGTCTTACATGATCCCCGGAACACTCAACACTCAACGACTTTGGAGTTGGAGCTGCTAGCTGTAGTAAACCCAATTCCTTCATTACCAGTCTCTCCTCATACATCTAAGTACTAGGAAAATCTATATCTCCATATTCTCTCATTCAACCATAATTCTCCCTTCTTATTCTATCAAATACCCCATTGTTATTGGTTATGTCTCTGCAACTACCATATTTAACAGTGGGTGTGGTCCCTAAACTCACAGTAACTTTGGAGTTTGAGTTTCTAATATTTAACAATTTGTTGTGATCTCTGCAACTCACAATAATATTGGAATTAGAGTGTTCAGCTAGCTGAAGTAGACCCAATTCCTCCATCATTTGAATACCCTCTCCTCATACATCATCTAAGAATAAGGCGAACCTCTTTTTCTTCATTCTCTCATTCAACCATATTTTTGCATTCATATTCCATCACATCCCCCATTGAAATTGTGGGTGTTTCTGCAATTGCTAGAATTAACAATGCTATTGTGTAGTGCTCTGTCATCCTTGGAACTCACAATAATTTTGGAGTTGGAGTGATCTGTTAGCTGTGTTCTTCTCAATTTACCCTCTTCCCATACATCATCTAAAAATGGGAAAAACCTCTCGGAAAACTTTCTTCCCAGGAGTCTCTCATTACACCAAAGGGCACATGGAGTGGAAGGAAATCACAAGCAAATTTTCTCGGAGTCTTTGTTATGATGTGGTTGTATGCTCGTGGCAAAATAAAATTAGGCAAAAGCTAGAAGACAAAAGCAGAGTACACATTTTTGTAGGGCACAGTGAAGAGTCCAAGGTGTATAGGCTATTTGAATGAGGAAGTAAAAATAATTCTTTGATAAACATTAAATATAATCTGCAAGAAGTATCAGACTATATTTTTGTACCATGGCTTGTATTAAAAGATAATGTAAGAAAGGTCGCAGAAGTAAAGAAAAGCAATCTAAAACATGAAAATATGACCAAACAAACATTAGGTGATGCCGAGGAAGCTAGTTCCAACAAGACAAACAGTAACAAATCAGACCAAAGTTCAAGAAAATTCCAAAGTCATATCTACATAAAGAATGATGATGGATTCAAAGTTCCAAGAACTACCTACAACTAGTGAAGAAGTCTGGAAGTCAATTAGCATACAACAGTCAACTGTATATCTAGTAAGTGTTGCTTTTGAGTATTGACTCACACGAGTCTAACTCATTTGAAGAAAAGAACATAAAGCAAGAGTTGCAGAAAGAAATTCCAGAGGATTATACCGAGATACAGATAAATCAGACTTGGGAGCCTGTGTAGACTTTGAAGAAACTTTGCACTTGTTATATGAATACAATTAGTTAGGCATAGGTGTGAGATTTATTAGGTGGATGTCCAAAGTGCCTTCTAGGATACAATTTTTGCAGAGGAAATGTATATGCATTATAGCTCATATGGACTAAGGCAGGCTCATAGAGCCTTGTATGCAAGCATTGATGACTAGTCAAGGATAATTGTTTTGAAAACCTAACTCTATTAGAGACCCTACAACTCAATTAGAGACCCTAACTCTATTAGAGACCCTACAACTCAATTTTTGGCCTAGATAACTACAATTAAGGGAGAGGTAGTTTTCTGTTGGTTGTGCATGCACTTGGAACCACACTTAGAGCACATGACTTCTCTATGAAAAGGTTATTTAATTATACTCAAGTCAAGCAAAAATCAAGTGAATTCAAATTGGCTTTCTAGTCACTTAGTATTTTTTAATGTAATTTATTCTATTGTCTCCCTTTCTACTTGCAGTAATTAGTGTAGCATTTTATCATAACTAGATCCTATACTTGTGCTTAGAATATAACACTAGCCAATGTCATTTTATTGGGGCAACATGTTCTTTCTAATAATCTTTGGAAGAGAAATAATATGAAAAAACTAAAAGAATAACATATAGAGAATCATTTTCTTATAACAAGTTGCAAGGGGGGCTACAACTTATTTATTTCCTCGATCAATGATACATTGTCATTCTTTTTGAGCTCTTCATGGTAAGTGAACAAAGGCTTTGACACACTTCTATTACTTGAAATGTATAGATGGAAAAAAAGAGAACCATATTAACGATGCTGGATGGTGTATAATGACTTTAATATGGAGTTGTTGCTACAATAACCCATTGCTACAAACAAAAAAATGCTCATGACAAGAGATCAAATGCTAATTCACATAAATAGTTTGGACGTGACAACACTCGACAGATTCCAGCATTAGAATACCTACATGTTGTTTGAAATTTCATATGATGCTCTTCAAAAGAATTTACTTTCTTATAACAGCAGAAAGGAAAACTATTGTTTGGACGTGTCCTAAGTTCAACAAATCTTTGATGTGATTAAGGAGCTATAGAGAGTTGTGTACTTGTGAAAGTTTTGAAGCTGCAGCAAGGCCACTCAATATGGCACCTTCAACATTTGGAGCAACACAAAAATCACCACAAACAGCAAATCGCTTGTTATCTAACCACAAACATTTGTCATCTTTTGCACTGAATGTTGTTGGTAATGCACTACCCCTGCAATCAAAATATGAAATCAGATTAGCCAGATTAATTTCTTTGAAGTTGATAAGCTTATGGCTGAAATATTGAGTCAAATATATCCTTATTATCCTACATCTATGAAGCATCCTTAAATGTTTGTTCACAATGACTAGGATAAACAGAAATTTATAGGTTGACATTTAAACTAGTTATCAAATAGACGAGGATGGAGGTTGCAATCATGTAACCCACAGTCTCACCATCTATGAGCTTTCATAAAAAAATGGAGTAGGCATATGTGGAACTGTTTTATGGAATTCACTTAATAAGTCTCTTCTCACCAAATTCAATACATCATCTGAAGGCTTCTTTAAGCCTGTTTGACTTATGATATGGTTGGCATATTCAGCTGTAGAATGTAGAACTCAGCACTCGCTGTAGAAAGCAACTTAAATTGTGTCAACCCGCCAATCATAAGCACACAGTGTTGGAAAATATGGAGAGCTCACAAAGTTTTAAGGAGCATATTCCACAGGACAATGTATGTAGTTAAACAGGAACTAGGCAGTTGAAAAAGTATATAGGTTTCGTGTTCAATGGAGTGCTCCCATGTATAGTGATTACTGATGTGTTGTGCACGTTAACTCACCACATGGCATGAAATTTCTTTAATTCTAGTTTCCTTTCAAGTCGTCCTATCTATAATTTTAACGCATTCTGTAGCAACTGGAGAACATCATTCTCTAACCATAAAATCTGCAAGGTTAAATATCTCAAGTTCAAATCAAGTTGCAATGACATTATGTATATATTTCGTAAGAAATATGATCTATATGTGACATTATGCATATATTTCATAAGAAATGTGATCCTTTGAATGGGAAAGATGGATGGTTAATGATGTTTTCATTGCTGGTGTTTAACATTTCCATAAGAAATGTGATCCCATGAATGGAAAAGATAGCTAGTTAAGGATGCTTGCATTGCTGGTGTATAACATTTTCATCAGAAGTCAAATTGTTAATGTTTTAGATGTAAATTTTGTGGCATATTCTCTTCCAATGAGGGGAGTTGGTTGATATTTTAGTCATATCCAATATATGGATGCCAGAAACCAATTTTTGTACAAATTAACGAACTCCATCACTGTCACAACTGAGTATACCAAAATTAGATTGCCACAAGCAAATAGAGTCATCACTCACAATATATTGAGTAGTTAGAGCCTAAGGATAATGAGGTCAGGAAGGAAAATTCTACGATTAAGATGTATAAGAGGGACCACCATATTGATATAATCACTGATACATACACTTGATGACTAGAGGGAAATTCATAACCCAGGTTTTAGATTACACAGAATCTACACTCACCGAGGCTTTAACCTGGACTATTTTTTCTGGTTGTAGCACAGAGTTGAGTCAAGATGTGGTTCTAGCACTTTTTTCATCATCCCATGAATTCTGCAAGGCCATTGGTAACATGTATCCTTATTTGGGAGACAATGACCCAAGTATGTTACTAGCCCCTAGATTTTCAAATAGGAGACCTCAGTAAAATGTATATGTCACATTTTTTCAAACAATAGCCATGACACTGAAATAAGAATCGCTCATTTTGTAGATCTCAAATCAAGTGGAAATCAAGCAGAAGAGTAGGGCTGAAGAATAATGGTCAAATAGGAGTATAATGGCCAAATTCCACACCCTTATCTTGAACCAAAGGTTGTAATGAATACTCACCTCTGCAGGTGACCTTGCTTGAAATAACTGAACGGTGTTGAGATTGAAATCCACGCCACTGAATACAATACAGAGATCACATTGTAAATAAATGTAGAAAAATGATGCTTTCAACAAGTCATGAATTATAAAACTGAGGCATGGTATTAAACAATTTAACATATCATCTATGAAGTCTTTCTGCGTGCAATCTTGGACTGTATAAAATTACAAATTGTTGAGGGGTTTACCCACTTTTACCTTGCATTAGTGACCACTAACATATAATGAACTGACTAAAAAACATGTTAGTTTTGAGACGATTTTCATTTTTAATGAAGAAAACAATCGCTGTAAATCACTATTTCATTGAACAGAAAAACTTCAGCAGTAGGGGAGATCAGAAGATTATAAATCCTAAGAATGTATATGCTACCATACCTCTGCGATACAACTAACTTCCACACATATGGAATAAAAAACTCTTCTAGGTGAAGTTCCTGCTCATAGGTGAATTTTAACTGGGTGAACATCTAAAAAACACACAAACCATCTATAATTAGGACAAATCAAACCACTAACAACAAATATAGAGAATAATAAAAGCAAATTCAAATACTGAAACATGACTCTTTCAAAACAAAGTTTTTTTCATATTACTATCGTCATTTTCTACCATGTCATAGCCAATTCTGTACCTTCATCCCTTCACCCCGCCATGACCAGATATTAGCAACTATGACCTGAAGAACCTTTTCTACTGACCATTCCCCATCTGTATGTTGAGCATCAATACGACTGTTGAAAAAATCCAGAATAAAGATGCTTACCAATTCCACACCCCTATCTTGAAAGGATCGGACTTCCTGTAGGAAGTATAAGAAGCCAAATTTTCTATTCTCCATTGGGCAAGCCTGGCTGTAGTGTCAAATCTGTAGCCAGCCTCACCCATCCATGTAAGAGCCAGCGCTGCAGTAATCTCCGTGATGCAGTCAAAGAAAAACTCAATAAAAAGTTGTGGAAATGGTGTTCAGCAATCTGAAAATCCTGGATCAGTATCAAGTTTAGGGGTTTTCCTTGCAGTGATGATGACACCAATTCAAACCTATTGTTGTTAGAAAGGATAGTGTTATAAATTTGTTAGCTAAACGAATTACAGTAGCGATAATGGGGCAAGATAGGTAGACTTTGATAGCTTTCAGGCTTTGTCATTGCAGTGTAGGATGAGAAATGGAATTAGAATGAGCATTTAGATAATTAACTCATTCTATAAGAAGAAAGTAACACAACATAATTTCCCTTACAAAACAGAGCATAAATTGATTTATGAATTTTGTTTATAACTCTTTAGAACAATCAGTGAAAGCATAAGATATGAAATGGAACTAAGAAGACATTCGATGAAATGAAACACGAAGGAGATACAATGCTATAAAGCCATACCACATGAATCCCAAAATTCTTACTGCAACTGCCTCTGTATTATAAAAAAAAAAAACTCCAAGTACAATATCTCTCATGTCATAATATAGGCCAAATTACAAGGGCCTATTTTTCCAAAACACTAAATGTATTTTTGCAAAAATAAAAATAAAAATGATATCAAGGTGGCCAAAATATAAATACTTGCAAAAAGACTCTAATGGCACAATTTTTGAGCTACAAACTCTGATTTATATGTCCAATTTGAAAAATAGGAAATCCAACTACCACAAAAACATTCAAAATCAAATGCACTTCATGTGTTAGCCATTTATCTGGTGTAAATTTGTTGACTTGAGTGAACAAAAACCATCATGATTGAACCCCGTGCCATTAGATCCTTGATATCCTTTCTAGCAAGCGAACCATTAATCTAAAAATTCAAGGAAAACATTAACATTAGTGAGAAGAACCACAGACGTTTCTTCAAAACATATTCATAAAAAAGGAACCAATTCTTCTTGCTTTTCATGATTAAATGGACCAACTTCAGAAGAACCACAGTAGAAGGCATCCAACATAAGTGTTGAGGTAAGGGATGCCCTTATATTCAAGATGTATATATGTGTTGAGGTAAGGGGTACATATAGTTATATATGTATGTAATTATATTGTTTTTATGGAAGAAAAACCAAATTAATGTTTGAATGAAACACAACTACAAAAAGATAAATGGCTAGTGAAAGAAACTTACACCAAAAAGTAGGTAGCAAAAAAAGGTTGAGTTATCTTGAACATTCACCATTTGAAGTATTCACTATACCTAAAGCCAAAAAGTACAAAATTAACATCAGATTCATACAAACAAATCAACAAAAATATAACCAAAAACTATTTATAAATAATCCAACATATGGAAATACATAAGGAAAGTGAAAGTAGAATGTTTTGAAAATTAACCTTGTTCAAATTTTTCACAAAATCTGAAAAAAATTTGTAATCACTTTCTTCTAATTTGTATGTATCATTCTTAGCATTGTACGATAAGTTTGCGATTGCTATAACAGATTCAAGTTGTACAAAAGCATGATCAGTCAAATCATATTTATACAAGCGTTGCCCCTTTATTCGACTATACCAACATAATTGAAGCTCAATGCCTTCTAATCTATCCAAAAGGTCGATGTAATTATGGTAATCAAACACCCTATTACCATCCTTCTTCCTTATTCTTTGAACCCTTCCAATGTACCACATTCCACAAGAAACACCTTGTTTTGTACTTTGAGGAACACCTTTTCTTGCAGTACGTTCAGTGGGAGGAATTGAGTTGTTTTCAAACAACACCCCACAATTTGATCCAATTCCAAAGCCAATTGAAACACCCTTCTGTAGACTATTCCCATCTCGCCTAAAGTAGACCCCACTTCTCACTTTTGTCAACCTATCTTTGGATAATGTTGGATTTCCATTCAACTGACTAACCAAACATGCTTTGAACATATCCTTACCATCAAGATTCACCACTGGTTTTATAGTGTTGCTTACATTTTCATCAGTGGAATCTAAAATTTCATCCAACTTGTGTCTCCACTCACTTTCCATTATTTGCAATTCACTTTCATTATGTACCAATGAAGATGAAGATTGAAATATAGAGTTGGAACATCTCGGTGGAGAATCATCAACTACTTCATCCACAATTTGAAATGTTGAATAATCTTTATCCTCTGTCCATGGTTTAACCCACCACGAACATTGAGTGTAATTTTCTGGTTTCATTCCAAGAGTTGATAAAATGTCTTATGCATCCTTCAATCCATTCTTAAGGGCTTCTACAATTTTAGCATCTGTGGATATTGAATCATATTGCAACAATATGTCAATATTTTGTATTGTTTCTTGGTGCAATTTATTCCAAATTTTTTCTTGCTTCTTATGGGATTTATTAAAATGAAGTCCTTGGGAATTTGATTCTTCTTCAAAAACTCTATTAAGGGTTCCAACAGCATGAAGCAAGTCAGTGAAATCATAAGCCCTCTCCACTCCAACCATCCCACCAAATTTGCTAAAGAAGTTCTCACATACATCTGATCCAATCAAGTGCAAAACACATGGCAAGTTAGATTATTGATCTTGAAACAATCTCATCAACAAAACTGCCAAATGACAAGAAATTCTCACATCTTGATATGCCTCTTTGCTGATGAAATTTATGTTGACATTAGTATGAGATTGTTTTTGTACCCAACATAACCATAATGTGAAGAAATGATGAAATCGTGAAGCATTTCGCACTCTTTCCCAGAGGCTCAAACTATGAGACATAAAAATGTCAATGTAGTTAGCAACAATCATTAGGTAAGTCTCTGTAGCTAGTGTCCTCTCTAACTTTCCACTTGGTGTACTTCTAAACTCTTTCAAACGCCTCTGCACATGCCTTGAAGCAATCCGTTGTGCGGAACCCCAATTTTGTCGATCCATCCTCTCTATATCTTCACACTTAAGCTTGTGATCATCCACTTTAAAAGTGTGATAAACCATTCTGACATGGCCAAAACTTATGTACTCATTTCCTAAAACCAATTCTCGTCGACCGCTAAACAAAGGATTCACTAGCTTTTTGCCGTTGTGGATGTAGTCTTGGTCATGCAATCCTGTTACATTGCAACCATTGTACAACCCAGTTAGCCTCCACCCTTCCCAAGGAATTTGATATTGAGGACCTAATGTTGAAGAATAATCCTTCAACATAAGTTGTCTTCTTTTGCTATCCCCATCCGAGGAATGACCAACAATAGGTCCCAAATTGTTTTCTACGTGTTTCTTCCACATAAATTCTACCTTTTTCCATTGTTGATAAACAAAATTTGCATTGAATTTATTGCATGTTGGATGAACAACCACAACCAAACGAGGAAGTTTTTCATGTAAAGGGTTTGCAATAATAACACGTGCATAATGTCCAATAACATTATTTTTAAAAGAATTTGTTATAATCTCATAGCCTGCATCTCCCTCACCAACTGTCACCAAGAAATGTGATTGGCATTGATGTTCTTCTTTCAAACCACAAAGCCCCACCAGTGTATCACTTTTTGCTACCCACCTAACATATTTTTTCACAATTGTTTCATCTTCTGCAAGGCATACAGGAATTGGTCCATATATACCATGTTTGGCTTTATAAGAAGCATAAATTTTTCCAACTGCCTCAAAAATGTGTTCGTGCTCCCCTGGAATATATGTCAATGACTTTCTAACTTGTCTTAAAGTTGTAGATATTGAAGGACCATCCATATTCAAGCTAATAAAGTTATGTAATCTAGGACCTCCCCATAACTTGATCATCTCATAAAGGGATTTTGTGGATGTACTATACCTTCTCCCTGCTTTTTCATGAATCAAGTTATGAAATATATCCTTGAAAAATTCCCAAACTGCATCTTTACCTTGTAATTTTCCTTGCGTATGTGCCTCACAAACATCCTTACAAAACCTAAAGACATCCTTCCTTTCTGCCAATTCAAACAACTTTTCCTTTAGAGATCTCATTCTAATAGAGAGTGTAGCAACCTTTGTCCTCTCCCACCAAAGAGCTCGCATTGTTGATCTATGGTTAGCATTTGTAACCCTTGCAGCATTCTTCAATTCATTTTGAGTCAAATAGTCCAATCTTCTACCTTTTCCTGTATCTTGTTCACTTCTTTTATTGGTGCACCTTGATTCACGATATAATCGCATCCTGAAGTCATTACATTCTGGAACCAACTTACAAAATCTACATGTTAATGAATCAAAAGGGGTCCCTGTTTCAGAACCCCTTTGGCAATGAATATGCCTATATGTACCATCAATACGACATTCAATACCCTCATAACATAGCATGATCTTGGTATGCTTCTCTATGGCCCATAATTTTCCACCCCTTTGATCATCCATTAGGACCTTTGTTTCCAATCTCTCTCCATTTCTATCAATATAAGGATACCAATACCCCCAACATTGTAGTAACAAGGGAGACAATTGAGCTATAATAAGATGACAACACAATAAATAAATAATTAGAAGGACGATAACTAAATAATATACAAATTCATATTCAAGTTTAGTCTAAACTATTAATTAACCACTAATTAACACACCTGAAGTAGGAGTTGCACTTGTAGAACCTCTATGTAATATTGATGGTGATGATGGCACTAAGAACCTAGTCAAATTTTGTTGGGACTTATCATTGGTAGGCTTCTTAGGTCTCCCAACTATGCCACTCCTCAGCCCAATCTCCTGATGTGAAGCCTCATTTGTCGTAGTAGTAGTGTGCTTCTTTGATTTCATGTGTTCATTTAAAGAACTGACAATATTACCACTTGTCGAAACCAAACAAAACCATTTATTGCATCGTGTACATTCAACTCTCACTTTTTTCATGTCCTTATAGTCTGCAAGTGTTGCTTCCACCACCTTGAACAAATTAGGCTCTTGTGTCTTGTTGAAATCATCTAGAAGTTTGATTGCTTGATCAATATGAAATCGATCTCCAACCACCATTGTTTGTTGTACTTTGTTACATGAAGGAATTTCACTACCACTTGGCATTGAAAGGCGTTGTTGATGGGACGTTGTTTTCATATGATGGTTTTTGAAGTTGCGCATTGTTCGCGCTACCAAGGATACACCTGTTCCATAATAAATGCCACAAATTTCACAATGGATCTTTATTTCCCTTTTCTGAATATACTTTGAGAGTAAGTTTGTCATTGACACACTCTTCCATTAAACTTTTCACTTTTTTTTCCCAAGATGCCAATACACAAGAATCAACAATTGTGGCTTCTTCCACTGACAAAGGCATATTTTCAACTCTTGGTTGTTTATGCATAGGTTCCTCCACATTCTCTTCAATGTTTTCAAAGATTGGTAATGCTTCCACTGTGTTTAAACACCTTATTTCCACATCAAATGTGTCTAGTTTCCTCTTGATGCCTAAAAGTGTTGTATAAACTTTCCATTTCTTCTCTTGCTTTGGATTTAGAGCTACTCCATCACGGATAAAATCAAAAGGGTATTCAACGATTCCATCATCCACAATTTCATCATGGATTTTAGCAAATGTACAACCTTCTCGACACCTGACAATGCCAATGACAGGTTTCTCTTCATCGATAGTAATTTTATAAGACAAGTCCATCTGTTTTTGCACATAAATAAATGAAAAAGTAAGTAAAATTCCACAAACATATTGGTTTATTATGAAAAAAAGAGCAGGAAGCAAGGTATGCACTTTCAATTCAAATCTTCAAAAAACATGAAAAACTCTTATTATTGCGATGAAACACTTTGATTCAAAATGTACTATTGATGGATTCCTCAAATGGAACTAAAACCAGAAATAAAACAGAGTACTAAAACAGATTTGAGAGTTGATTTATTGAGTCAAACATTGACAAACTTATAAGCAAGCTTAGGCCCCAAAGTCTGCCTCAATTTTGGCCTTATTTACATCATTTTTTGTGTCCTAAAGAGGTCAAAACCGTGTCAAAACCAAACCATCATAGCTTTTACTGTTCATTGGTATGAAATGGATTCTAAAGTTTTGAATTCTTCGAGACTTTGCTCATCTAGGTCTTGGCTCTTAGTTTCCCAATTCTGATTTTTCTTTGATATATAAAGAAATTCTTCATATTTTACTGATTGAGAATAAAAGAAATAGAAAGGAAAGATACAAAGATTAAGTGCTCATTTATGCATGTAGTGATCTGATGTAAATTGTTAAGTTGAATCAGCTTTTACATTCCTCGATAATCCTTACTCTTGCGTACCATATTGACTTGGCACAACCACTTTGTACTGACAATGGATATACTATCTTTAGTCCTTCCGACATACTTTTGTGGTTTATTCTTGGACATTAATAAAATGTATTATCTCTCTTATCTATATCACATTTATAATAGCAAGTTTGATCGTCTGAATCAATACCTAACATAGCATAATGAAAATACCTAACATAGCACAATGCAAATGATTGCATATAAAAAGATACATTACCTAATCCAATATGATCCAAATTATTGGATATAAGAAGGTCTATTACATGTTTATCCTTTAGTATGTTGTGTCCTCTAAGCAAATAATCAAAACTTTAATGTCAAATCTTGTGAACTTATGTGAACTTATGGTGTGCAAAATCTCACATTGAAGAGGAAAATGTATGAAATGGACATGTTATATGCACATACCTAATCATTAATGTATAGATAAGTAATTATTTCAATTTTTAGAAGATAGAATCTAGTGGATTATTTCATCTATACAGTTGTGGTACCACTATCTAAAGGCTGGGAATAAATGGAGTTGAAGAAACGGTTCGAGTCATATTCTCGTATAATTGCAATCTAACAGACCAAACCAACAAAACATTCTTAGTGCACACTTGTGTGATAGAAGTATCATTTTTTAACTTATTAGAAAGCAATATATAGTTGTCACAAATACATATTGAATTTTTTGTGACACTGGTAGGCCCCATATTCATTTTGAATTGAAGATGCTTAGGGAAAACGCAAAGCAGTATGCCTTACTGTTTGAGAACTCATATTCCCATTGAAGCTTGGGAAGTCTTTAACACCACAATAACTTATAACCAAAAGCTGAGTGCTGAGAAAACACTTAGCCCATCCTGTAGAAATCACTGTATTGGACCTACTACCATTGGAGGATATGCAAAAACAAGAAGGAACAAGAAAATATTAGAATGTTTTGAAACCAGTCCTAGGTGTTTTACACTACAACAGAATAAGGCCACCTTGAGATTTCAAAATCCAGCTCTTGCCAAAATGACAGAATTTAATAGCCTGTTTTATTTTATTTTTGTAAGTGTTTCCATCTGGTGCACACCAGGTTTTAGGACGTAAACATGGACTTGGGACCTACTTGCAAACATATTCGCCCCTTTGAAACTCATATCATTTAGATAGGGCAGAGATAACAGCAATTTCCAAAGCCACTGCTTAATATTTCAGCAAATATCACCAGTGAACGAACACCACGTTTAAAACAAGGCCCAGTTTGAAAAAGACTACTAATAAAATCAAATAATAGCAGCATACATCTTATGCAAGTAAAAATCCAGTCAATCAATGCACTAATCATTTCTCATTCCTTCAGATCATCTAGAATATGGAACTTGATACATAGATTGCAGACCTGCAGAGGATTCCTATGTTTGAGAAACAATGTAATGAGGCATTCAAATTATAAATAGATTTTGAACATAGCCATGTGATTCTCAAATTTGTTGATGCAATGCCTGCTTAGAAATACCCCTTTTGACCACTATGT
The DNA here is from genome assembly GCA_034641835.2 of Pinus albicaulis. Taxonomy (NCBI): domain Eukaryota; kingdom Viridiplantae; phylum Streptophyta; class Pinopsida; order Pinales; family Pinaceae; genus Pinus; species Pinus albicaulis. The sequence goes on along the minus strand of CM076570.1, from coordinate 134,877,899 downwards.
TAATGTAGGTTTACCCAATAGAGTAACAGAAAAATAAATTGCAGAACATTGCTAGAATTTTAATTTAAAGATCATACTCAATTTTAACAAGCCCTCTAACGCGCTTGGGGATAGAGCAGTATGGGAACACCAGCCAAGGGCGTTGAACCATAAAAGCATGGCTTTTATTGTCAACTCTATAGTCTTGGGTCTTAAGCACTCAATTTTTGTGTCAATGCATATCATGGAAGGGAAATCGGTAAGAAAAGGCCTGCGTGCCTATCCTCAGTAGTCTTTGTCATGTCAGATGCTCTTGTAACGCAAAATCTCAGCAATCTGCAGACTATAAATTTGTTCAACTAGTCTAGTTTCCCATCAGGCAAATCAATCAGGCAGCCCAGTAACACAACGACATATCAGATGTAAATTTTTGATAGCGTGATGAAAAGGCCAACCTACAACCTACACATACATTATAAGATAACAAATTATATATATAGATAGATATATTAACAATATTTGTTTATTTAAAAATTATATGTAAAAAAAAACCTATAACTCAACAAAGTATGCTACAATTCAGAAATTTCCTCAAACAAGATCTCCTTTTAACAGCAATGTTAATGTAAGTCTACCCAATAGAGCAACAGATCAATACATTACAGAACACTGATATAATTTTAATTTAAAGATCATACTCATTTTTGACAAGCCGTCTAACTCAACAAAGTAATCTATTATTCAGAAAACTTCTAAACCACAGTTCAATACCCCATCAAGATCAGTTGCTTCAACCTTCCAGTGGACACAAAAAGAAAATCCCACAGTGAAATATCAATGGGTTGAAAGTGACCTCAGGCACAATTAAATCAACAGACAAATTATTCAAAATAGAACCAACTCCAAAAGTTGAGGTCAAGGTTATTTTACAGTCCAGGACAGCTGCACTGCATGGGACTTGCCTTCAATTCTGGCATTTGCTTCCCAAGGGATTTTTCAGTTTATGTAGACACTTTGCCCTGTCAGTGGGTTCTCGATATCCCAACCCACCCGGAACATTTGAGCTACAACATTTCTCAACAAAACTCTAACAAAAAGTCAGAACCCCAACTTACAAACCAAGATTACAAGGCTATCATCCAAATCTCATCTTTTATTCATAGATAATGTACTCTTGTTAAGTAATGGATCTCTAAGAGAAGCAACAAAAAATACACGAAATTCTAGAGATATAAAGTGTTGTTATGATTGTGGAGGTTAAAGTTCATGAAATTGCAATATGCTTGGAAACTAAACTAGAAAGTTAGTTACAATTTTTTCCCTCATATTGAATTCAAGGAAGCATTCAAATGCCTTGGAATCTTTCTAAATCCAAACGGATATGGAAAGAGGGATTGGTTCTAGTTATTAGAAAATATTAAAGATTAAACAAAGCATTAATGTAATAGATGGTTGTTAGTTAGAGGAAAATTGACATTTGGAAGTCTATATTGGTAGTAATTGTAGTACTCTAGCATTCCTTGGCTTATCCTAGAATGAGTTTTGTAAAATATCAAGAAAAAATGCTCATGGATTTGTGGACATGCAAAAAAAAATTAGGGTATCCCCTTAGTGGAATGGAAGAACATAGCTAAGACCAATCATGAAAGAAGTCAGGGATTAAAATTATATACATTTATTTGGTCAATCCATAGTGTTTGAGAGTTTATGGAGAGTGTTACCCCTCACATAACACGAGGCCTTGTCCAAGCAAATCATGTTTGGAAGAAGTATGTTTTGGAGCTAATACACTATTGCTTTCATGCATATGTGTTAATGGACCACCACCTTTTAGGATCTTCATTTCATATTTGGAGGATTGCTAGGATGTTTACCTTAAACACTGAGCATTATTTTTTGAGGTATCCTAGTGTAAATTCCACCTTTGGATGTTTCTCTCACATGGATCCATTCATTTTCACATATTTGGAGACATGTCACATCATCCAATGTATGTAGATTTGGAGGAGTTACATGTTTGCTAAGGGTTTTGTTTAGCATGATGAGTGTCTTGACTATTGCTGGTGTGTTCACATGTGCCATGGCACACTTCTTGGATATGAATTCATCGTTATGGCAAAAGGCATATGGTTCTAACTTATTTTTGGATAACATGCCACCCTTTATGCACACATTCCTAAATTGGCCTACCTACTTTTCATGTATTAGGAATGTAGTTGGTTTACATGGATGAATGTATCATTTTTTTGATAGATCACTCCCACAGTATTGGTTTTTCAGTGACGCCCCCGTGCTTTCAATAGAGTTACAAACCCAATCAACATTAGAGTACCCATGTAGTCTTACATCTTCGACAATATATCTCAGTCCAAAATTGATGGTCCCATGCAGTTATCTCAACACATGCTTTGCAACAATCCAGTGTGCATGTGATGGCTAAATCTTATAGTGGCTCAGAGTACTATCTGTGAAACATATGTCCAATCTAGTGTTTGTTGAAATGTAACTAGTTTTAGTCTTCATAATTTTAGTTGAGTCATGACTTGATGTAATTATTGATGTACTTGACAAAAGAAAAGAAAAGAAAATTTATTTGTAAAAAGGAAAATTATTATGGGTTTCGTGCCCATTATGTTTTGTTCCTAGGTCAAAGCACCCATTGAGTGCTCTAGGGGTCTTGTTGTCAAGGTCATGATGGTATAATCCTTGGAAGAACCATGTAACAAGGAAAGAAATATTATTAATGTAATATCTAGAAGTCTCCAAATGATGAGTCAGACATCTCTCTTCAAGTCGGCCTAGAGAGAACTAATTTGCTCTCTTGGAAACCTATATACAGGAAGAACCTCACTTCTCTTGGGACACACATCGAACTCAAGTTAGCTTTGAATCTAAAGTAAAGTGAAGTCTAATGCAACGATAATGTGGAGGAAGAGGAGAAAATCTCTATGGAAGATCTCAAAGAAGAAAAGGAAGTTGAACTCAGTCTTTGCCTGCTCTCATGTTTGAGTTCCTTGGAAGAACCAGGGTTTCCTTAGTCATCATTTTGTAGAGATATGTCATGAGTTTCTCGCTGGCTCATCATTTGGAAGCTCTGGTGTTGGGTCAAGGTCAAGGTCTTGGAAGTCTTCGTTGGACAGATTCTATAAGAAGATATTTTGTGGGTTTTCCTCCCGAGGAGAGATTTGGCCCTGGCTTGTAGCCTACATCTGGTGTTCTTGTGTTTGCATTGTGATATTCTATTGGAATTTGTCTTGATGATAAAACAGAACTAAATAACAATACTAATGCTCCAAGTTAACTCACAAGAAAGTGTCAAGAATTGTCAAGAAATCAAGTAATAAATTCTATATCTGTTTTGCCTCAGATTTATCAACATGATATCAAAGGTAAGGCTTTGGAAAATGGGCAGAAATAAAATTAGTTTGGTAGTACTATACCTCAAGAAAGATCAAGTTCCCTAGACCAAAATTGTGGAAGCAAGAAGTAGAAATTCTAGGCAGTTTTATAAAGCCCTAATTACAGAGATTAGGCTACAGGTCCTATCAAGGATAGAAAAGGTACTGAAAGAGAATTTTAGCTCTATTTCAAGAGACTTAATGAATAAGGGAAGAACCCTCTCAAGACCGCACTCTCTGGCAAGTATTTTTGCTTCTCCATCAGCTCTAATATCTGATTATAAGCTGCAGACCTATCCACTGGATATCAAGGTCATAAATAAGTTCGTTTCTATGGAGCGAAAGGATAATAAATCCCATAAAAGCAAGTTGAATTCTATGGTATAGGAGAAAAGTTCAAAAATTCTACAAATATCTTCAAATCTCTGGTATGCATATCCTATTTCTGTTACAAATTGTTTTGGGCATTAGAAGGTGTCAAATGCCTATCTAGAATCCCTTGAAAGAGACAAAATCATCTATGGTATGGTTCTGTGCATTTGTATGCCCTAGAAGAAGTGTCAAATACTCTTTATACCTGATTCGACCTAGTAACTAAGTGTCTTGATGATAAAACAGAACTAAATAACAATACTAATGCTCCAAGTTAACTCACAAGAAAGTGTCAAGAATTGCCAAGAAATCAAGTAATAAATTCTATATCTGTTTTGCCTTAGATTTCTCAACATGATATCAGAGGTAAGGCTTTGGAAAATGGGTAGAAATAAAATCAGTTTGGCATTAATATACCTCAAGAAAGATCGAGTTCCCTAGACCGAAATTGTAGAAGCAAGAAGTAGAAATTCTGGGCAGTTTTACAAACCCCTAATTACAGAGATTAGGCTGCAGGTCCTATCAAGGATAGAAAAGGTACTGAAAGAGAATTTTAGCTCTGTTTCAAGAGACTGAACGAATAAGGGAATAACCCTCTCAAGACCGCACTCTCTGGCAAGTATTTTTGCTTCTCCATCAACTCTAATCTCTGATTATAAGCTGCAGACCTATCCACTGGAGATCAAGGTCATAAATAAGTCCGTTTCTATGGAGCGAAAGGCTAATCAATCCCATCAAAGAAAGCTGCATTCTATGGTATAGGAGAAAAGTTCAAAAAGTCTACAAATATCTCCAAATCTCTGGTATGCATATCTTGTTTCTGTTACAAATTGTTTTGGGCATTAGAAGGTGTCAAATGCCTATCTAGAATCCTTGAAAGACAAAATCATCTATGGTATGGTTCTATGCATGTGTATGCCACAGCAGAGAGGTGTCAGCCTCTTTATACTTGATTCAACCTATTGTAAGTGTTTTGATGATAAAACAAAACTAAATAACAATACTAGCTCCAAGTTAACTCATTCTGAATGGTCAGAATTTCCAAGAAATCAAGTAATAAATTCTATATCTGTTTTGCCTTAGATTTCTCAACATGATATCAAAGGTAAGGCTTTGGACAATGGGCAGAAAGAAAATCAGTTTGGCATTACTATACCTCAAGAAAGATCGAGTTCCCTAGACCGAAATTGTGGAAGCAAGAAGTAGAAATTCTGGGCAGTTTTACAAAGCCCTAATTACAGAGATTAGGCTGCAGGTCCTATCAAGGATAGAAAAGGTACTAAAAGAGAATTTTAGCTCTGTTTCAAGAGACTGAATGAATAAGGGAAGAACCCTCTCAACACCGCACTCTCTGGAAAGTATTTTTGCTTCTCCATCAGCTCTAATCTCTGATTATAAGCTGCAGACCTATCCACTGGAGATCAAGGTCATAAATAAGTCCGTTTCTATGGAGCGAAAGGATAATCAATCCCATCAAAGCAAGCTGCATTCTATGGTATAGGAGCAAAGTTCAAAAAGTCTACAAATATCTCCAAATCTCTGGTATGCATATCCTGTTTCTATTACAAATTGTTTTGGGCATTAGAAGGTGTCAAATGCCTATCTAGAATCCCTTGAAAGAGACAAAATCATCTATGGTATGGTTCTGTGCATTTGTATGCCCTAGAAGAAGTGTCAAATACTCTTTATACCTGATTCAACCTAGTAACTAAGTGTCTTGATGATAAAACAGAACTAAATAACAATACTAATTCTCCAAGTTAACTCACAGGAAAGTGTCAAGAATTGCCAAGAAATCAAGTAATAAATTCTATATCTATTTTGCCTTATATTTCTCAACATGATATCAGAGGTAAGGCTTTGGACAATGGGCAGAAAGAAAATTACTTTGGCATTACTATACCTCAAGAAAGATCGAGTTCCCTAGACCGAAATTGTGGAAGCAAGAAGTAGAAATTCTGGGCAGTTTTACAAAGCCCTAATTACAGCTAATTAAGGTAGATTAGGTCACAGTGTCCTATCGATAGAAAAGGTAATCGAAAGAGAATTTTTAGCCTGCTTTCAAGAGACCTAATGAATAAGGGGAGAACCCTCTAGACCGCACTGGCAAGTATTTTTTTCTTCTCCATCACTTAATCTCTCGATTATAAGTCACAGACCTATCCACCGGAGATGAAGGTCATAAATAAGTCATTTTCTAAGGGAGCGAAAGGTTGTCTATCCATCAAAGCACCGTATTCTATGGTATAGGAGAAAGTTCAAAAAGTCTACAACATTCCCAAATCTCTGGGTATGCATATCCAAGCTCATGATAAATTGTTTTGGGCATTAGAAGGTGTCAAATGCCTATCTAGAATCCCTTGAAAGAGAAAAAATCATCTATGGTATGGTTCTGTGCATTTGTATGCCCTAGAAGAAGTGTCAAATACTCTTTATACCTGATTCAACCTAGTAACTAAGTGTCTTGATGATAAAACAGAACTAAATAACAATACTAATGCTCCAAGTTAACTCACAAGAAAGTGTCAAGAATTGCCAAGAAATCAAGTAATAAATTCTATATCTTTTTTGCCTTAGATTTCTCAACATGATATTAGAGGTAAGGCTTTGGAAAATGGGCGGAAAGAAAATCATTTTGGCATTACTATACCGCAAGAAAGATCGAGTTCCCTAGACCGAAATTGTGGAAGCAAGAAGTAGAAATTCTGGGCAGTTTTACAAAGCCCTAATTACAGAGATTAGGCTACAGGTCCTATCAAGGATAGAAAAGGTACTGAAAGAGCATTTTAGCTTTGTTTCAAGAGACTGAATGAATAAGGGAAGAACCCTCTCAAGACCACACTCTCTGGCAAGTATTTTTGCTTCTCCATCAGCTCTAATATCTGATTATAAGCTGCAGACCTATCCACTGGAGATCAAGGTCATAAATAAGTCCATTTCTATGGAGCGAAAGGCTAATCAATCCCATCAAAGCAAGCTGCATTCTATGGTATAGGAGAAAAGTTCAAAAAATCTACAAATATGTCAAATACAAGTTGAAGAAATCACAGGAATCATGTTTACTTCCCGAACCCCGCTCCTCCAGTCCAAGCCAATCGAACCAAAACTCCAACCAAAGCTCAAAATTAGATTTTCCTATTCTCCCTTGCTCCTCCGCGCTCTGTCTTCCCACCTTGCTCTGCTCCAAATGCACCTTCATAAGACCAAATAGACAAAAGTAGTAGGCTATCGACCGTGGTAAGGCTATTGACTTCAAAAACTGGTGAGGCACGCTTCCCTGAATGAATGAATCTATCAATGCGTGCATCCGGCTCGATCCACGGCAGCTAACTGGCACCCCATCCTTTGTATGATAATGAAATGCATCTATTACACAATCTCCAAGAAGCGTATAGATCTCTAAACATATAGATCTCCAAGCATATAGAGATGAAAATGTAGATGCCGAGTAAAAGGTGGACAGTACCTCAGACCTAGAAGGGAAGATGAGTTGTGCTCCAAATGCACCAGTCGAACCAAAACCTTGCTCTGCTCCAATCGAACCAAAAATGGCATTTTCCCCTCCTTCTCACCTTTCCACGACTTGCTCTGCTCCAATCGAACCAAAAATGGCATTTCCCCCCTCCTTCTTGCCTTTCCACGACTTGCTCTGCTCCATTCGAACCAAAAATGGCATTTTCCCCCTCCTCCTCGCCTTTCCACGACTTGCTCTGCTCCATTCGAACCAAAAATCACATTTTCCCTCTCCTTCTCACCTTTCCACGACTTTCCTAACTCCGCTTGGCCATAAAAATTAAAAAAAAATACCTCAAAATATAAATATTTTATATAACAAATAAAAAAACCCCCTCCCCTCTAGTTATAAAGGCAATATAATGTTTTTTGATTTTTTGATTTTTTTTACCCCAATATGAACGCACGTGATATAATATTGGTTTGTGAGTGATGCCCCCGTGATTTAAATATAATCTTAAATCTCCATACATGTGTGTACATATGGAATTGATTTTTTTATTAACTTTGTGAGTGAAATTAGTTGTTAATAAGTTTCATATTTTAATTTTTAGGAGGCAAGAGGAGAAGGGTTTCAACTCTATCCATGGAGCGTGGCCAAGGTTCAACCGGTCGAGGTCTGAGTGGTAGCAGGTTGCGGGAAGGGGGTGATATTTATTCCCCCGAAGGCCAATCAACTGCTGCTGGTTCTCAGCAGCGTCATTCTGGGTCTGGTTCTCAAATAAAGATCATTGTCCCCGGGGTTGGTTCGGCAGGTCATGTTGGAGATGATGTTAACCAACAACATCAAGGTTGCCATCAATTTCAATATTTTTTCATTAAATTTGTACAACTTTTTTTTTACACGTGTTTTTTTTCTAATATGTTTAAATTTTATATATATTGATGCGCAGGCTGAAAACAGCCTGAGCTGGTCAAAAAAGATGCAGTGGCGTTGCGCTACATTGAAAAAGAAGGTCGTCAACTCCAAACACAATTATCCGGCCGAGATTACTGATATACCATGGGAAACGAACATGGCAGAATGCACCTTACAAAGGTGTGAAAGCCTTCATGCAAAATTGCAAAGAGATCTCGAGGCTTTGCCTCTACCTGTTGAGAGTAGACAAATCCTCAAAATAGTTACACATTCATTGAGTGAAATGGTAAAAGTGTACAAAAATTTGGGGCCAATGACTGATTCGTTTGTAGAACTGATGAGAAAGAGAAAGAAACAGTGATAGGTCCCGATAAATGGCAAGACATAAAACGGAGAGTAAAAAGAGATGATGCTAAGTCAATGTTTAATTATAAGGAAGGGCCAAAAAGAAAAATGTTCAAGGTGCAGTATTTCAAGCACCCAAACAAAGAAAAATATTTGTATGATCGACATCTTGCGGCCTTTGGAAGGCTTCCATGGAGCGATGAGGTTCCTCTTTATTTTGCACAAATTTTTTATGCAAAAAAAATTTTGGGTATGAAACCCGACTACAATGACCTTCCTTCAGAATTTTTTGGCTCGGGGAGAGGTCGATTATATCAACGTAAGGGAGCTAAGCGAGATGTGGAGTTGCCTCACCCTGAGCCGCCATTGGTGAGTCGACCGTTTCGAGTCGAAACTCTGCGATCAGAGATGGATGCGACTTCTCAAATAAGTCGAGAAGCAAGAGATGTTATGATCGACAATGTTCATAGCGAATTGAGTGGAGTCGATCTTTCTTTAAATCGACAAAGAGCACGTGAAAATGCACGTGCCAATTTTGTTTATCGTACAGATGAGGATATTTACAACATGAATGTTGAATATCTCCGAACATATGCAATAAATTGTCGCAATGGTTTGCAAGACCTAATTCTTCATGAGGAAGAGGGCACCGGAATGGTATGTGTTAATGACCTTAGGGTTTGAAATTATTTTAACATACATATACATGTGTACAATTTGTAATAAATACATGTGTATGTACATGTATACATTTATTTGTATGTACTTTAATCTAACAAAAATGTATGATTATATGTTAAAACACCATTTGCAGTTCTCGTACATGATGCGTGATGAAAATGTTAATACACGTCGTGACCTTCCGGCTCAAACGATGCAAACATGGGTCCGACCATCATGATATGTTGGCACATGTATGCTAGTGTTTTTATGACTCTAAAATAAATAATTGTTGCCACACATGTACATATATGTATATATATAATTTGATAAAATATATGTTAAAACACCATTTTCAGTTCTCAGACATGATGCGTGATGAAAATGTTAATATTACGTTCGGGACCTCTGGCTCAAACGATGCAGATGGGTCTGACCATCATGATATGTTGGCACATGTATGTTAGTGTTTTTTAAGTGACTCTAAAATAAATAATTGTTGCCACACATGTACATATATGTATATATATAATTTGATAAAATGTTTTAACAGGTACCGATTCCGTCTGATGTTTTTGGGATGGTGGTACCTTCTTCTTCCTTAGGAGATATACCTTCTACTTCATTTGGAGATGTACAAGTATGGACAATTTTTCACAAGTTCAAAATTTATGTTACCTCAAAAAGTTCCATTAAAAATTGAGATATATAGAGAGAGATCTATATTTTGAGTTATTTAAAAAATTTTGAATTTAGGTTCGTATAGAAGATTTTTTTAATCCGAGGACTTTAGCGACGGAGATAGGAACATCCACAGCATTTGAAGAAGTTGTCTTTAGTTCTTTTTTTAAATATTATTGTTCAAATAAGTTTTTATATGTACACGTGCATTTTCATTTGAAAATTTTTAATTTATATATATATATATATATATATATATATATATATATATTTAACTGTACATGTATATTGTACAGGTTACCACTGCAGATGTTTCTATGGCAGAACCTGTTCATCAAATGGAGAGGAAACCTTACGAGGTATTGCGTGATTTTTTTGTTATATTTTGTTTTTTACATGAAGTTCTAGATATATATATTCTCATTCATTTTTAAAACTTCAAATTTTAATGTTCAAGTACATGTGCATTGTGTATGTAGGTTTCCTATTTACAGGATAGGGCGCTACCCGAGACCCAGACGCTAGATCCTCTATTTGATGGACAAGATTTATAATAGATTTGATTTGATTTCAAAATTTAGATGGTTTTAAAATTTGTTAAACTTGATACAGTTTGATACTCGAGTGAGATTTACAATTTTTGGACATATTTTATTACAATAAGTTTTTTGGACATATGTTAAATGTTTTTGTTGGATAGTTGAATTATAATTGGCATGGCATGTGATATTTAATGTTAAATGTTTTTGTTAGATAGTTGAATTATAATTGGCATGGCATCTGAAGTTTTTAAAACTACATGATTGATAGAATGTGAACCTACATTTGCACATGTGGTAAATTGAAATGTTACTTGTAACAAGACAATCCCCATTGATTTCATTACAGTATATGTTGATTTCTGATTTGATATAATTGCATGTATGATGGTACATTACTTGTAAAGTCATTGGATTAATAGCGTTCATTGATTTCAGTGTAAGCACAAAACATTATTGACAATGTATAACGATTTTTGTGTTATAATAATTAAACCTAATAATATTGGAGAGCAATAGAGACTTGAGGTATGGTGTTTACTACAAGAGTTCGAGCTAAATATTTAAATGGTTTACCTATGTGTTGATTTCTGATTTGATATAATTGCATGTATGATGGTACATTACTTGTAAATTCATTGGATTAATAGTGTTCATTGATTTCAGTGTAAGCGCAAAAAATTATTGACAATGTAGAACGATTTTTTTGTTATAATAATTAAACCTAATAATATTGGAGAGCAAGAGAGACTTGAGGTATGGTGTTTACTACAAGAGTTCGAGCTAAATATTTAAATGGTTTATGATTTATGATTTATACTTTCTTTTTAATATAATCAATACGGAAAGATGACAAAACTAATAAGGGTGACAATAAGAATAGAAGTTTATCACAAGAATTAAGAGAATGTCTCGGTCCATCATTGGTATGGCTTGTGCTGCAACCATGAAGTCTCATCCCAACACCATAGAATGATCATCCATGTCAATGACTCTTAAGTCTATCTTTCCAAACCATGACCCTACTCTCACATGTGTGCCTTTCATGACACCAGTCACTACTTTCATCCTCGAATTGACTGCCTTGAAAGCACTCAACTCTTTCTCGATGCTAGCCTTCCTCTTTCTAAGAGATGAAGCTGCCTTTCGACTTAGGAAGCTATGGGTAGCTGCCGTGTCTATCAAAGCAGAGAAATTTTTCCCATGTACAGTTGTAGACACGATTCTCAAGTCCAAGGAACTTTCATCATCATTCTTTCTCCTTGTCTTGCGCCTCACTTCCGCAATCTTCTTCAACATTTCCTCTTCCAATATGTCTTTCGAACTAGCCCTTGGCTTAACAGTCCTTTTCACATATCTCTTCTCATGAAGCTCCATAGAACAATCCGATCCTGGGTCTGCTTGAATTGGTTCAAGCTCTTTCCTTTTCGAATTCTTGTCTAATTGCTCCAATGTCTTGACTTTAGCCTGCAACGTGGTGCTTCTTTCCTTCAAGTGAGCCCTTTCCATAAAGAGTTCTTGAAGTCTTTGTTCACCTTGTCGTATCTCCATGTCAAGCTTTTCAATTTCAGTAGTTTTTCCAGATAGTCCATCCTTGGAATTTCTTGGGTGAAAAACCAAGTAGGTTGAACCAACTTTGGTCTAGTGCATTGGAATTCATTAAAGAATTGGTCATTGGAGCTGCTTCAAGCTAGGAGTGAGCATCGTCACCAACCTACATTGAATATTTTACACTCCTTAGGGTGAATGATACTTTAAATTGATTGACAGTCTAAGACTTTCGAATTTTTCCGAATGCCAAATGATCTTACAAAGTTAGTATTTATAATATCCTAGTAGGTCATTTGGTGACAACTTTTACCGGAAACTTGAAACAACTTTGGCATGTGATATTTAATTTGTTGAATGTTTTTGTTGGATAGTTGAATTATAATTGGCATGACATGTGAAGTTTTTAAAACTCGAGTTTTGGATGGTTTCAATCTACGTTTTGCATGTGATATTTAATGAACTTTAAATGTTTAATGTTTTAATGTTGCACAACATATAATCAAAAGGGTTTTAAAACTTAAAGTTTTGGATGGTTTCAATCTACAACTTAAAGTTTTGGATGGTTTCAACCTACATTTGCACATATGGTAAATTGAAATTATGTTACTTGTAACAAGACAATCCCCATTGACTTCATTGTATATGTTGATTTCTAATTTGATATAATTGCATGTATGATGGTACATTACTTGTGAAGACATTGGATTAATAGTGTTCATTGATTTTAGTGTAAGCGCAAAAAATTATTGACAATGTAGAACGATTTTTGTGTTATAATAATTAAACCTAATAATATTGGAGAGCAAGAGAGATAAGGTATGGTGTTTACTACAAGAGTTCAAGCAGGTCATTCGGTGACAACTTTTACTGGAAACTTGAAACAAAGAGAATCTATCTTTGGCTAGGACATCATGTAAGATGCCTGACATAAACAGTAAAATTTTACTTGAAAGCTGAGATTCGGGCAAGTGGGGACAACCACTTGTTATCTCATCCCTTGGAGGCTAGGCCATATGGGGACCGAATCTGAACTTACAAAATAAAGTGAAATAATTTGTACCATATGGTCGGAGAACATATACAATAACAATTAATTTATCCAATATTGGATATATATATATCCAATACATATAACATTTTTAATCAATGCACATGTATAGAAAAACTACTTTCAGTTGATACTAGAGCACGTGCTTGTACCCAAATAATTTGTAACATGTGCAAACCACAAATAACATAAGCAGCTCAATTTTTAGTTGAGTACTGGAAGTTCTAAAACATATTTAATCCAAAGATAATAAATTGTTGGACACTTCACTTAAAAAAATTCTAATGGAATTCCATCCTCAATAATCCGTTCATGATCGGATTTTGACATTTTCCATTTCTTAATTTTTTATTTTTTCTTTGATTGAACTTCTATCAACTTTATGTGTGCTGCACACACCAAGTGACTATACTGACAACTTATGGAATCAGGTTCATAGTCTTCAAAGTAAACAAAGTCTCCACTTTGACGAGTTTGTTTGAAAAAATAACCTTTCAGTATAATAGACCCTTTGTCATACTGGAATCCGTGATCATTATAGTCTTGTAATAATTTCATTTTTTGTTCAGTGCAACGCATCAAATAATACTTCACATTTTCATCGTTGTCAATAGGTGCAATTACAGCAAAAACATCTCCTTCACAATAAAATAAATTTAACATTTAATTATGCATATTTAAATTTATTTGTAGATCTTTAAATCATTAGAAAGTAATTCAAATGTTACCTTCTCTAACAAGATCAGAAACTCGATCACCATCAGATGATATTGTAGTTTCCTCTGATTGCATTTCTTCAAACATTGCAACATACATTTTTCCCTTTGTATTTAGCTCTGTATGTTTCCAATCGTTCACATACATTTTGTTTTCATAAACGTCATTGGATTTTGTGTTGTCTATGAAAACATCACAAAAACAAGAATATTTTCTTTTATCCAATGCAAACACATTTTTGGACGACTTTGTTTGAATTGAATGCAATTTTCGAGTCCCTTTTATTGTTTCAACGTCATTTCCAATTGATCTATCTACGTCTTCGATTCCAATATGCCAGAAAAACCTTTATATGGAAAATTAAAAAAAGAATTTGTAAATATGATATCAAAATACAATTAAAAATAATCATTGCATGATAAATGTACAATGTTTAAAATTAGATTTCCAATATAAATTAAATTGAATGTACCTTCGCACTTCTCTTGATGGGTTAATCTCATGGCTTAGAGCAGTTTTGCACCATTGAACAACTTCTTCAGCATTCACAAGTCGGCGTGCAAAGTGGTTCATTTGATATCTTCGAAGTACTCATTTTATGCATGCTCCTGCACCGTCATGTTCTCCTTTTCCATGGCAAGTCTCAAAGAAATTCCAACAATGTTTAATGCAGGTTTTCTTATGAAAACAACAAAACCAAAAAAATGATCATGCAGATTTGAATTGACCTGCGCATCCGTTTGACCATATCCAATGTTCATTGAATGTTATTCCACAATTTTTCAATGAATCATAAATTCTTCCAAAACAATGTCGTACAAAAAATGTATCATGTGTATGATCGTCACTGATATAAAAGTGATATTCTTTAATGATATGTCGATTTTCACTCGTGCTTTCTATATGATTGAAATTTTGTTCAGCATGTCTATATAGAATATGGACGAGCATGGAGACTTGGTCAGAGTGATAGTATTCACTCTGAATTTCTTTTTTTGGAACAAATGTGTAGTTTTCTGCAAAATAAATCACTGACAAAATGGTCCCTGGTGGAAAAAATTCACGAGATTTTTTGAATTGCAAGTCTTGCCATCGAGATCTATGGGAATGCTTGGTGTATTTGTAAATTTCTGCTTCAAACTTTCTCAAAAAGTCTATTAGAAAAATTTCGTCTTCTCGTAATTCGATTCTTTTAACACTATCTGCGCCTTGAATCGATGTACTGATATATTCATATCTCTTCCATTTAACTTTCATGTTGGACAATGATTGATCATTTATATCAATACGATATTTGTTTTGAAATTTAGTCAAATTTCCACAATCATCGCATTTTTTACCACCAACACATTTTTTTTTGTAAAATAGTTCATCGCTTTTTCTTTCACATAGAATTTGAGATATGAATTCATGGATAGTGGAAGGAGGAGGTGAATCCTTCCATAATGTTCTACCGAAATCAAGGAATGTGTCATAATATAACTCAAATTCCACATGATAACGGCAACAACAAGTGTCGCGTACGGTGATAGGTTTTACATACCATGGTTTTTGTTGAACAAAATCACTGAGTGAAACTTGAATTTGACGATTCTCTTCTTTGAACTTGTTCAATAACTCTATTTGAGTGGTTTCCAAGAGATGTTTTTCATGTTCTTCGTATTGATTTCATGCTATTCTTCTTCGCATCACATGTCTTGCAGTCGGTGAAACATGCGAATTGTTCTTCCAATATTCATATATTATTTTTTTAACATCTTCTCCAAGTCTATCTTTGTATGGTTGTCTACAAATAGCTCTCCAACAAGCGAGTTCATCATTTACGTCTATTTGCAGTCGAAATTTTCGATGTTTGTGCAGAGTTTTTCACGAGGTTCCCAGTGCTCGTGCCATAGATGTTAGATTCAAACGATTCTCTTGAGTACTTGGTGAAACCATTTCCATTTGTATTCCTCTACGTATATTTGAAACATTTTTATCTCTAGATCTCTTAATTGACTCTATAGCACTACTCATATTTTTTATCACCTCTTCTTTCATTTTTTTATCTTTGGTTGATTTTCTAATACCCAATAGTGTCGTCGCTTCTTTTAATTTCCTTGATGATAGGAGACCTTTCAACATTTGAGCTTGAACTGTCACTTGCTCATTTTTGAAATACTTTTCAAAAATTCTATCGACACGATATCGTATAACACGGTCAGGTTTTTTATCTCCATATGTGTGAGTGTCAACATTTTCTAACATCTCATTATCGATAGTGATTTCATCTGTACATATTCGAAAAAATAGGTACATATTCAATAAATCACTAAATTAATAACTATGTCAATAAATATTAGGAAAATTTTAAATATATCAATAGATCATAATATTTACATTTACATACCCGTTTCAATTTCTGCTTGAGGTTGATTTTCTTCTTCAATATTTTGAGGAGTATCTCTGTCTGTTTACATTAAACAAAATATTTTTCAAACTAATTCATCAAATAAAAATTAAGCTTCACATTTTACATTAGGAAAATTTTAAATATATATCAATAGATCATAATATTTACATTTACATACCTGCTTCAATTTCTACTTGAGGTTGATTTTCCTCTTCAATATTTGAGAGGGCTTCTAACTTTCTTTTGCGATATTGTCTCGTCTCTTCTCTACGTTCCTCAGGGTCTATTTTTCGATCATATTTTCTCACACAAGTTATTCGATTTCCCATGATAATAGGGTATGAGGTTCAAAAAATTTCCTTCAAAAAATTAGACAATAACTCAATTACAAAAAATATCACAAAAGATTTAATTTAAAAAAATCTTTTGTAAAAAATACGTAATCCAATCCAAAACACACTTTAAAAAACACAAAACACGTACTTCAACACAAAACACGTACATACCTCCAAGAAAAATCACACCGCCTCCAAGAAATGTCTTCCAAAAAAATTCTTTAAATCCAAAATTTGAAGAAAAGTTTTTGAACAAAGAAGCTCAAAAGATTTATTTCAACACAAAACACGTACATACCTCCAAGAAAAATCACGTCGCCTCCAAAAAATGTCTTCCAAAAAAGTTCTTTAAACTCAAACTTTGAAGAAAAGTTTTTGAACTCAAACCAAGTTGTAAAATGAAATGAAGTGCGAAATGTGCGAAAATTGTGAATCATTTCGCGGCAATTTATATTGACGCGAAATGTGTGTTTTGTAGGGGGCTCCACAAAATTTTCCGACCGACGGAGAATTACACAATAGTTCGGCCGAAATTTTGATAAGAAGTTCAGCCGAACTATTAAGATGTTAGTTTTAACGACTCGTAAGCGGAAAACATAGTTCGGCCGAACTTGGACTAAAAGTTCTGCCGAACTAACGCATCACCAATTACGCAAAACCAGGCTCTGAAAATGGTTCTGAAACTTTGGACTGATTAAACTCCATGAACGGTTGTTAATTAACTATCGGAACCAAGACAAGCATTTTCAGAATTGAATCTAAATTCAGGAAATATAAATTTTATGGAATTTTGTAAACGTTTATTAATTTTAATTATTTTTCTAATAAAATGAGTGCAAACAATTTTTAAGGGTCATTGTGATTCAGTGAAATCAAAATTTTGTATCTCCCAAAATACGTTGTAAAAAAAATTGAAAAAATTATGGGGCATTACATTGGTCCGTTGACTCTAATGGGTAGCTTTTAGATTTTTAGTTTATAACTTATATGTTAAGAAATTTGTTGCCACGCGAAACATATCAAAAATACGCATTTTTTTGTATTGGACCAGTTCAAAAAATTCTAGTAATTATGATATGCATCCATTGGCTTTGTAAATATGACGAAAACAAAGTAGACTCTGTCTTGATTGTTGTAACACATTTTGTTTTTTCAAAAACACAAATTTTCAGTGAATACAGCATTGCGACATAACATGACTTCTTATGAATCCTTTGATTGTTAAGAAACACACACTCAAAGAAATGATAAGTTGACATATCAAATCTGCATAAAAAAATTTCAAAAAATAAGTAATAGAAAGCTAACAAAATTTCTCACAACTTTTATTTTTATCGCAGAATGAAATTCTACACAGAAAAATTGTTATAGTTTGCAGAAAGTTGAAGAACCGAAAAAAATGAAATTTTTTTCTCAAAAAAGGGCAAAAAGTGTAACCCAGCTTCACATAAAAGTGTAACCCAGCTTCACAAGTCAAAGTAACAAAATTTACAATCTGAGAGTTTGGATAGCCGATGACATTCCCGCTTAGAACCCAAAGAGATTGGAATGTAATAAACTTAAAAATAATTACACAGTTGCTTTAATAAAGAGCCCTTACTACATGGTATAGCCATGCATATCATAGATTCATTGAAAAACTGAATGTCAGAGGTTGAGCGGAGCTAAGCCCTCAAGCCTTATGGTTCAGAGACCCTATCCAAGCATGAGAAGGGTACATGTTTAACCGTAGGAGAAACTATTAGAAGCCGCCAGAAGAATCTCACCACCCAGAAGATTTTAACACCGGTTCTAGAAAGTTACCTGCGTGAAATATTAAGTATGGTTAGAATGTAATTTATTAGTCTGATTAGGAACGGAACAAAAAGAATACCATTGAACAAATTAAACAATTTCCTCACCTTCTTTGGCATATACTAAATCTGTGTGTTGTGCTATCCTATATTAGCCAAACAGTAAAAGGGACAACAAGGGTAAAATCGATCAGTATGTATAGCCAAGTAATTGATAATCTCCACCGGTGGAACAAACTGGTAAAGAGAAGGCTTACCCTTCAGCAAACCACCGTAGCAAAGACTGTGGTTGAGGCAGGGCACAGGGTTCCACCCTGGAGGAAACCCAAAATTCATCTGGTAAGAAAAACACAAGTAATTATATTGCAAATTCTAAATTAAGAAAATTAAACTTCGTTGGATATACAAAGAATGAACAGTCTAACACCATGAAGCAACTGGAAAATGATTTCTCTAACATTTCACTCAGAAAAATAAACTCGTTGGAACTGTATCGAGCGAGAAATTACTTACTATGGATTTTGAGGCTGAAACCTGTTCAAGCGGAAGAGAACCCCACTGCTTGGTGGAAGAAGCAAGACGAGGAGCTGAGTTGTACACCTGAATCTACAGAGTGTCGAGTGGAGGCACCATGAGGTCGGCCACCAGAGCGACAGACGAAATTTTGATGAATGGGAGAAACGGTTACCAAGGTAGTCATTACCTTGAAAACCTAACAAAACCCAGCTATCGTCGGATGCTGAGATAGATAAATCAACGGTAGATTAAGGAAAATAAAAGGTACAATAATTTAAATGCAGTTGCTTCGATGGCAGCTAATCCGAGGACTCTCCATGAATTTTCACAGCGCCATACCGCAGAGATGATGGGTTAGTTAATCCAACGCGGGATTCGCAATCAATGCGAGTTCATTGTTATAAAGACTAGAAGGTAGATTTATCTCGTAAAATGAGATGACTCATACATAAAAGCCAAATAGATGTGAACTGTGTAAAAAGAAATATAAAATTACATAGTTAATCATAACCTTCAGAACTAAAACCTCGGATGTGTAATATTGCATTAAGATGTTTAATTTTATAAAAATAAACATGTCATATAAGCTTGAAAAACTTTAAAATATGTAGGTAGTAGGTTAATATTAATGTTGGATGTATGTTGTGTAATAGATGGGTAAATAATTGTGGATTAATGATGGATAGTATTATGATGTTTGTGGTAAAGTAGGGTAAAATAAAAATTTTTTTTATCGTGAATTATTGTGGATGTTATAAGTGGTATCAGAGCAGTGTTGTAACGCTGGGACCCTATGGGTCAACTAACGTTTTCAAACTGTGTATAACTGATGCACAGAGAGAGAAAGAAGAAGAATTATAACAGGAGACAAAATGAGACGGGGTCAAATGCAGCAGCCGCCTCAGAACCCAGGGGAGCCACAGCCTCGACCAGAAGTGAATCCAGAGATGTGGATACAGTTGAGTGTGGATCAACACCAGCAAACAAGCAGATTGCTGGAGGAGCAACAACACCAAACCCACATTCTGCTAGCTACAATACATAAGTTACAAGAGGAAATGGAGAGGGTGTGAAAGGATAATGTGCGTTTGATGCAAGAACATGAGAGGATATTAAAAAGAATCTCCGATAAACGAAATCATGAAAATGAAAAGCCAAGTACTGATAGAGAGTTTTAGGAAAGAAATGAGCAACATACAAAGATCATGACACTGAAAAAATGGAAAGGAGTCAGTCTCAGCGGAGTAACAAAAATAAAAACTATAATGAAGCTGAGTCAAATAATGTATCAGATCAGAAAAAAGTTAAGAGGTAGAAGGTGGAGTTACAAGGAGATTTTCGAAAAATAAAGCCTCTTACGTTTAATGGAGTGGAAGAGGAAGTAGTTGAGGCATGTCTGATAAACATGAACAAGTATTTTCACGTGTATGAATACAACAGTAATCTTAAAGCCAGATTGGCTATTTATCAGTTAGGGGAGAAAGCCACATTGTGGTGGGAGGAGGCGAAAAATGTTCGCAGTATAGATGACCAAGATGTGACTTGGGACTTGTTCCAATAGTATTTTAAAGATAAATACTTAACTGAACACTTATATGATGAAAAATCTAGAGAGTTCCATGACTTGAAGCTAGGACAAATGACGATGGATGTGTACATCCCTAAGTTTACTTCCTTACTTCGTTATGTTCCCTATTTAGGGGATGAAAAGGCTAAAGTATAACGGTTCCTGAGTAGTTTTCCTACTCATATGAAGGAACGTATTAAGTTTGTGAATCCAAATACTATGGATGAGGCAATCAGAAATGCCAGAATGTGTTACCAACAAGCTAAAGCAAAAGGTGAACAAGGTAAAAGCTGGCAGGCAAATAAAGATCATAAGGGAAGTTCTGGTTTTAAGAGAAATAGAACCAACAATTTTAAAGGTGCTACCAGAAGCTCGATTAGCAAACAGTTTGGAAGGAATCATCAAAGAATAAGATGGTCTACAGAAGATAAACCTACAGAAGCCTCTAACAAACCAGAACAAACCTAGAACTAGAAGCTGCCTTTTCAATGTTGGGGGTGTGGTGATTCACACTACTACAGAAAATGTCCACAACGAGGTAGGAGTGAGGCAGTTATAAATTTATAGGAGGCCTCAACAGTGGATGATGTCGCCAGAAACATACCCAAAATTAATGCAGCACTAGAAGATCGACAAGCGAACTACTAGCTGACGATGATAAAAATAGAAGGTAAATTGTTATCTCAATCTGTTTCTATTTTGATATATCCAGGTGCAATAAGCTATGTAAGTCCCAAAGTAATAGAAATTTGTAAATCTAAAAGCCAAAAATTCAGAAACCCATGGATAGTACAGTTAGCCACTGGAGCTAAGAGGAAAGTTAGTGCCAAAATACCGAATTGTGCACTAAAAATTAGTGAACAACAGCTAACTGTGGATTTGAATATACTACCTATGGGTTCGTATGACGTGTTACTTGGCATGGACTGGTTGGAGAAGCACTCGACATTACTAGATTGTAAGGAAAAGATAATCTACTACAGAATGCAGGATGGAACCCGCCAAGAAATTCAAGGCATAAAGAAACCTTTACAGCTGCGTCCAATCAGCGCATCTTAAATGGGTAGGTGCATGAGGAGGGATGCTAGTTGTATGCCATACAAGTGGGCTTTACCAATTCTAAAGAAAAGGCTCCAATGTTGGAAAATATACCAATAGTGCAGGAGTTTATGGATGAATTTCAAAAGGAAATACCAGGCTTACCGCCTAGAAGGGACATAAATTTTACCATTGAATTAATACCTGGAGCATCACCAATTTCGAGGGCACCCTATTGAATGAGTGTACCTGAATTAACCAAATTGAAGATGCAGTTACAGGAATTACTAGATAAAGGGTACATCCGACCAAGTGTATCCCCGTGGGGAGCACCTGTGTTGTTTATGAAGAAGAAAGACAGAACCATGTGAATGTGCATGGATTACCGCCAGCTTAATAAGCTGAGTATTAAAAACAGATATCCTCTACCGCAAATTGATGACCTGTTTGATCAGGTGAAGGGAGCGATAATATTTTCAAAGATAGATCTAAGATCGGTATATCATCAGATCCGGATAAAGGATGAAGACATACATAAAACTACTTTTCGTACAAGGTACAAACACTATGAATTTGCGGTGCTGCCTTTTGGGTTGACTAATGCACCAACAACATTTATGAGGTTGATGCATGGTGTATTTCACCCCTATCTGGATAATTTTGTGTTAATATTTATTGATGATATTTTAGTTTGTTCTAAAAATGCAGAGGAACACAAAGAACACCTGCGGATAGTGCTGGAAATGTTAAGAAAGCACCAGCTATATGCTAAGTTCAGCAAGTGTGATTTCTTCAAGGAATAAATACAGTACCTTGGTCACATTATTTCTGCTGAAGGTATTGCAGTTGACCCTGAGAAAATCAAGACTATTATGGAATGGAAAGTACCTCAAAATGTGGCAGACATCCGATCCTTTATGGGATTACTAGTTATTATCAACGGTTTATTGAAGGTTTTTCAAAAATTTCTTTCCCAATTACCTCCTTACAAAGGAAAGGAAAAGTATTTAAATGGACAAAAGAATGTTAGGACAGTTTTGAAATACTGAAACAGTTATTAACTACAGCTCCAGTATTAAGGGTAGCTGATCCTAATAAAGAGTTTGAGGTCTGCACAAATGCGTGCAAAGAAGGAGTTGGGGCCCAATTCTATCCCAAGAGGGTAAAGTGGTTGCCTATGAGTCACGAAAATTAAAAGAGCATGAGCAACATTATTCCGCTTATGACTTGGAGCTGACAACCAGTAGTGCATACACTCCGGGTATGGAGGCACTACTTGATTGGAAAAAAATTTGTACTCAGAACTGATCATAGCAGCTTAATTAGGTATTTAAGCAAGATGATCTCAATTCTCGCCAGGCAAGGTGGAATTCTTTCCTGAGCGAATTCGACATTGATATGCAACATGTAAAGGGTAAGGAGAATAGAGTAGTTGATGCAATAAGTCGAAAATTGCATGATGTTTATGAGTTGTATTATAATCAAGTTGAGTGCAGATTTTTGGAGCAAATAAAAACATAAGCTTAGAAAGATCCTGAATATAAGTTTATGTGGAAGCAAGAAAAGGAGTTCAAAGACCATGGAAAATCTATTGATTATGAAGTTAATAAGGACGGGTTGCTAAATTTCAAAAAGAGAATTTTTGTTCCAAACATAATGGTTTTGAAGGAACTGATTTTGAATGAATATCATCGAAGTAATTACATTGGACATCCTGGATATCAGAAGATGCTAACAACAATACAGAAAAATTATTTATGGCTAGGCATGAGGAGAGATATTGTGGAATACTTAAACAAGTGTTTAGAATGCCAACAAGTGAAAGTGGAGCACCGACATCCAGCTGGGCTAATGCAGCCTATACCAGTACCAGAGTGGAAGTGGGAGGTGATATCCTTAGACTTTATCACTAGATTACCCAAGTCAAAGAAACATAATGATTCCATAATGGTAGTGGTTGATAGATTAAGAAAATCAGCATAATTTATACCAGTGCAGTTTACTTACAAGACGGTGCAGATAGCGGAAATATTTATGCGTGAAATCTTTAGACTGCATGATATCCCAAAGATTGTCATATTTGACAGGGATGTAAAGTTTACATAAGCATTCTGGAATACATTGTTCACGGGATTGGGGACTCAAATTAACTTCAGCACTGCTTACCATCCATAGACGGATGGACAAACAGAACGATTGAATCAGATCTTGAAGGATATGTTACGAATGTATGTAATGCAACATCCAACTAGGTAGGAAGAATATCTGCACCTAGTGGAGTTTTCTTACAATAACGACTATCAGGAATCCCTTAAGATGAGTTCTTTTGAAGCCTTGTACGAATGACAATGCAGAACTCCTATTAATTGGAGTAGCCAAGAAACCAAGTTCATGCTTGGACCGGACATGCTAGCTGAAATGGAGACAGAAGTAAAGAAGATCGGACAAAATTTGAAAGCAGCTCAGGATAGGCAAAAAGTGTATGCAGATAAGAAGAGGACCTACTGTGAGTTTGAGGTGGGGGACCACGTGTACATAAGGATCAAGCTAAATAAAAGCACTTTAAGATGGTCATCTTGTGCCAAGTTAGCTCCCAGGTTTTGTGGCCCTTTCCAAATATTGGAAAGGGTAGGACCCGTAGCTTACTGATTGGCACTACCCAATCATATCCGTGTACACAACATCTTTCATGTATCGTTATTGAAACGATACATTCACGATCCAAAACACATAATCCACTGGCATACTATTCGGGTAGGATATGAATACCAGACTGATTAAAGATGTTAAGATTTATGAGTAAAACTAATTCAAGCTCATTGTTTGCAGGTCGAGATGGACGACGAGTTTCTGGTCGAGCCTCAATGTATAATTGACCAGAGGAAAATCATGCTCCAAAAACGAGCCATTGCCCATGTTAAAGCGCAATGGAAGCACTTTGGCCTGGAGGAAGCTACGTGGGAAGAAGAAGGTTTTGTACGGGAAGCCTACCTTGAACTTTTTGCTAGAGCAGAATGAGAACACTAGGGACAGTGTTCACTTCTAGGGGGGAAGTTGTAACCATTGATTTAATTGTTAACTGTTGGTTAAGTTATTTGTTAAAGACTTTAAAACATTTCTGGTTATTATTTTGAAAATAATACATTATGATCAGAAATTAAATTTGATTAAATAAAATTGGTTATGGAGTTGGTTCCATAGAGTGAAAGACTGATGGTAAAATATTTATTCCAATTGAAAAGTAGTTGAAGGAAAAAACAGTTTTGGTTAGTTACTCTTCCTCTGAGGATAAGAGCAACATCCCTGTGAGGAAGGGGGGTTCTGACTTATGTGTGAAAAAGTGAAGAAGGAGAGAGAATTATATTTTTTCCTGAGTTGGTAGAACCAGTGGAAAAATCTCTCAGATATCCTACACTTTCTAGAAGGTAGATTGGACCAGAGTCCCGAGATCTCTTCCGTGCATTGTTTTTCTTACTACGTAACTTAGGTTTGGAGCATGGGAGGGGGGGAGGGGGGGGGGACGTAATTGCCTCATCCATGGTAGGGAGGACAACCACAGTCAATGACAGATAAGTGAAATTTTTTTGTTATATATATATATATATATATTGTGGTTAAATGTTGTTTTAAGAAAGAATTTCAGAAAAGTCTGCAGTTAGTGAAAAGAAGAGACACTGAGTAAACTGTTAAATTTTTCTTTAACAGTTAAATATATATTAAAGATGTTGAAGATGCAGATTTTTTTTGTTATAAAGAGAAATTCTTGGAAACTCAACATGAATCATTCGTTCTTTGTTCAAGTTAATTTCATAGGAGACAATTAATATTTAGAAGAACTGTAAGCAAGAATTGTAAGGAACTTTGCCGAAAAATTAGAACCATGGGGATCAGAAATTTGTGGTATGAGTGTTCCAACCCTTAAGCTATACACGGACTGAGAATTAGTCGATCTAGTCGACTCCTGAAATTATTTATAGACATCACAGGGGAATCTGTAAATGACTAATTAGCTAATAACGCTATGTGTGGAAACATGGTAGACTAGGAACAAGAAAATACATTTAGAAAACACTATGTAGATAGAAAAGAAAAAGATACATTCTGCTAATAGTATAAACAATAAACAGAACTCTTGAAAATCTAAGCTAAGTGTACTCTTGTAAATTCATGAATTCTGGAAAATGGAGCATAGAAGAAATATTGAAGCCATTGAATTGATACGCATAATCATATGCAAATTTTTCCAAAATGAAACATTAAACTAGAGAGAACTGGTAAGTAATAATATAATATGGTTACTACTTACAAGAACAGAAAGCACGTTATTCTTGGCAAGATTTCTAGAGAAATTATTGTGGTGATTTCATTAACAAAACACCTCAGATTGAATTAACTTTTGTGAAAATATACTTATATTTATTTAATCAAGTGTTACAGGAACCCAAAAATTTTCAAATTAACAAAATTTACAGTCTGAGATTTTGGATAGCGGATGAAATTCCCACTTAGAACCCAAAGAGATTGGAATTTAATAAACTTAAAAATAATTATACAGTTTCTTTAATAAAGAGCCCTTACTACATGGTATAGCCATGCATATCATAGATTCACTGAAAAACTGAAAGTCAAAGGCTGAGAGGAGCTAAGCCCTCAAGCCTTATGGTTCAGAGACCCTATCCAAGCAATAGAAGGGTACCTGTTTAACCGCAGGAGAAACTATTAGAAGTGGCTAGAAGAATCTCACCACCCATAAGATTTTAACACCGATTCCAGACAGTTACCTGCGTGAAATATTAAGTATGTTTAGAATGTAATTTATTAGTCTGAATGGGAACAGAACAAAAAGAATATTGTGGAACAAATTAAACAATTTCCTCACCTGCTTTGGCATATACTAAATTTGTGTGCCGCGCTATCCTGCATTAGCCAAACAATAAAAGGGACAACGGGGATAAAATCGATCAGTATGTATAGCTAAGTAATTGATAATCTCCATCGGTGGAACAGACTAGTAAAGAGAAGGCTTACCCTTGTAGCAACGATTGTAGCTGAGGCAGGGCACAGGGTTCCACCCCAGAGGAAACCCAAAACGCATCTAGTAAGCAAAACACAAGTAATTATATTGCAAATTCTAAATTAAGAAAATTGAACTTTGTTGGATATAAAAAGAATGAACAGTCTAATGCCATGAAGAAACTGGAAAACAATTTCTCTAACAGTTCACTCAGTAAAATAAACTCGTTGGAACTGTACTGAGTGAGAAATTACTTACTATGGATTCTGAGGCTAAAACTTGTTCAAGCGGAAGAGAACCCCACTTCTTTGTGGAAGAAGCAAGACAATGAGCCGATTTGTACACCTGAATCTGTAGAGTGCTGAGTGGAGGCGCCATGAGGTCGGCCACCATAGCGACAGATGAAATGTTGAATGAATGGGAGAAGTGATTACCAAGGTAGTCATTACCTTGAAAACCTAACAAAACCCAGCTATTGTCGGATGTTGAGATAGATAAATCAACGGTAGAGCGAGGACAATCAAAGGTACAATAATTTAAATGTAGTTGCTTCGGTGGTAGCTAATCCAAGGACTCGCCATGAATTTCCACAACGCCATACCATAGAGATGACGAGTTGGTTAATCCAACACGAGATTCACAATCAATGCAGGTTCAGTGTTATAAAGACTGGCAGGTAGATTTATATTGTAAAATGAGATGACTCATACATAAAAGCCAAATAGATGTGAACTGTGTAAAAAGCAATATAAAATTACAGAGTTAATCATAACCTTCAGAACTAAAACCTGTGTAATATTGCATTAAGATGTTTAATGTTATAAAAATAAACATGTCATATAAGCTTGAAAAACTTTAAAATGCGTAGGTAGTAGGTTAAGACTAATGTTGGATGTATGTTATGTAATAGATGGGTAAATAATTGTGGATTAATGATGGATAGTATTATGATGTTTGTGGTAAAGTAGGGTAAAAGAAATTATTATTATTATTATTATTATTTTTCGTGAATAATTGTGGATGTTACATCCATGAACCCCACACATTAAAAAATATATTATAAAAATAAATAAATAAAAATACTAAAAACAAAATAAAGTATATATATAGAATTTATTATAAATATATGTTTATTAATTAAATATATATAATTTAGATTTTTTTTATGTTTATGAGAAAATATTTTTAATTTACATTAATAAAAACAAAATTGTAAAATAACAAATTGGGTATTTATTATTTTATTATTATTATATTTATTTCTTTGATAAATTAAAAAATATGAAAATATTTATTTGGTGAATTCTATTAAAAGCTTAATAGGCATAATAAAACTCTATTAAATTTATCATTTCACTGACTTGATAGGTAACAATAAGATGTTTTGAAAAATTATTTATGTGGTTATTTATTTTATTTCACTCGTAGTTGAAATTAACAAAATTAATATTATAGAAAATATTACTTCCAAATTTGTATTATTAAATTATTTTGTAATGATATTCAATATTCCCAATTTAGATGTTTGACTGAAATTCTGCCTTTTATCCTTGGAGGGAAGTCATATATGTAACAACTAGTTTATTGCTAATGATTATTATAATTTGTTGTTAAGACATTAAGACATTATTGTTATTTTTATTTTATTTTAACAATACATTATGAGCAAAAATTAATTTTGATTAAATTAATTATGGAAGTGATTTCCATAAAAGAATAGGAAGACTAATGGTAAAAGTAATTCAAGGTCTGAGAGTTAGTAGGAAAGATTCAGTTCAAACAATTACCCAACCTCTAAGGATAAAGGTTTGATCCCAGTGAGGTTTGGGGATTCTGTTCGGTAACTAAGGAAAGGAAATTGTAGAGAAGAATTCTTGAATTGGTGTTGAGCAGTGGAATACTCTGGTTTTCTGGAATATTATCTGGATTGGAAGATTGGACCGAATTGTCCTGAGGCCTCTGCAGAGTTTTCTGTCAACTCACAAGGCTCGGACTTGGAGCATGAGGGAGAGAAGAGGACGTGATTGCCTCTCTCGAGGTAGGGAGGAACCACATCAGTCAGGAAAATTTGCAGAATAGATAGGTTGCTGCCATAATATGTTTTTTTTTAATACTTATGAATGAAAAATTATACCAGTTTAAGTGCATTAACTGAAAATAATTATAGTACCTAAATCTGTTATGTGTCAGGATTGTAAATGTTATTCTTCTCAGATTATTAAGGCCAAAAAATGAGTTTAGGATTTATTCTCGGTCAACAAATGAGACAGAGAACCGTTAACTTGGAATCCTCAAGTAGAGGGCTCCGAGTTGGTCATTCCCTGTACTTAGGGGAAACACGAACAAAATGGTCTAGCCATCTTTAATCAAAAATATTTATATAAAAAAAGTAGTTTGTAAATGACTGCCGAATCAAACAAATTATGCCATGAAATAGTCAAGAAAAGAAATATGAAAATATTTATTTCAAGAACTAGAACTATATATATAAAAGCATTCTTCAGAATTCAAACTGGTAAATTATGTTTTCTATAAGCAAGAAAATAGACTTCAAACATTTCTATAGAAAATGTTAGAGAACTATAATATTTAAATCAGTCATTTTAGAGAAAATAAATAATGAACCAAAGAAGTAAATTTTTTTTTTAAAAGAATATAGTTGAGAAGAAGGGCTGTGGACAACTGGAAAACACATTATACAATCAAACAGTTGCAGAATATCATTCATTTGACAGAATAATACTTTTAGAATTACAAAAGCAGTATCTCGGTAAATAAATAATTATAAGTGTTCAGAAATTTCTGAACAGTATTAAGTTCTGAACTGTATTTTACCAAGCTCAAACAGTGCCAGGATATGCAAGCCACAAATGTAGCATTCCTTATATTATAACTTCCTCTTGTAAAAAAATGCAAGTTGTACATTCGAAATTAATTGTTTACATTCAAAGAGTTACTGAATTTTCAACTAGGAAAGACCCACAAAATTTCCTTCGAATAGTGAAGAAACCCCAAGAAAGGTCTCGAATAGACTATCGTCGAAATGCAAACAAAACCAGAGGCATAGGACATTCTTAAATATATATTAGACACTTCTGGCTACTAGATAAAAAAATTCAGTTATTACATAAAAGAGATTCTGTTACACCCATTAGGGTATTGATCGGAAGGAAATAAGATTTAGTTCAAATTAAAGATCCTAATGCCGGAAAATCTCATTATCAAGACAAAGAAGATTTCTTGCAGGCTCGACAGATTCGGTACCAATATTTCTCGTTGCAAAAGGGTACCTGTTAGGGTCGGAGAAAGATAAGCAACTGACAAACATTTATTCTTCTTTGTAGGAACGCTAATGCTCCAATAACCCTTAGAGAGCATACCTGCGGAAAGAAACGGAAAAAGAATGTAAATGGGTTATCAGAATCTAACACTTATCCAGAAAAAAGATAAGGAAAATAAACCTTGAAACATAATGAATGGGGCAGACTCACCATAGAGTATTGGCATAGAAGACCTGAGGAGGCAGCTTGAACAATAACATAGAAATTGAGGGTAAATAACCAGTGATAGTAGGAACAACATTATAGCGAAGAAGTACACAAATCTCGAATACAAGTATATGGACGAGGTATTTTACGTCGGAAATTTCTGGAAGAGGCTCAATTGAAGCTTGTAAACTCCTCGTGTCGAGGCCCTAATAATTACCGCAACTAGACATTAGACTATTGAGTATTAAGATGGGAACATAATTAAAAAAAAAGAGATCTATATTACTCAGTTTTAAGACTGTAAGACGCGAAACAAAACCCCAATAACCCTTGCGCAAGTAATTGAAATTAATTACAGAGACTGTCATATAAAACTGAAAATAAAAACACATTTACATGGCTTCTGGATTGAAGAAAATCTTGGAAGAACTGTCGCGGAGGCGGGGAGCATCTCCACAGAAACGAGGAATGAAAATGAGCGGAACAGTATGGAAAAACAATTACGGGAGAAAAGGTCATTACCAAAAACCCTAACTCTTCATCGTCGTTGGATCAATTACGGATGGATCAAGGGAAAAGAAACCACCATTTGTCCAGTGCAGTGATTGACAGCACGAAGGAGTTGATTAACCACTGGAGTTATTAACCCAAATCCCAACCAAAATCATCATGCGGAAATATCTCCCTTGAGTGCTCATTCCATGATGGATTGCGCAATCAAGGAAGACTGATTTTCCTAATTAATAAGGAGTTAATTCCCTAGGAATTGCATGCGCAAGGCAGGCTGAAGTAAGGCTGAGAATTGGCTAAGTACTAGACCGAGTTTTCCTAGATCAACAGGAGACAATATTTGACAAAGTGTTGGAGAATCTCATGAGAGATTAAGCATTGCAATATTGTTTCATGATTCCTTGACTTAATACAAAATAGAGATAGAGGGGTTTTGATTAGTGCTTTCCCAAAACACATGATGTTGTTGTGCGATTGATAATTTATTTCTCTTACTTATATGTGATTGTGCAATCGTGTTTTGTTTCCGTAAATTGTAGGAAGGATTCAGTGTCTTGTTTTAGTAGATTACACGATCAGATTGAATCTCGTTGGGTAGATTTTCTACATGGTATCAAAGCAGGATTTTTTTTGGGCGGTGAGTTTGTAGAGAATATTTGAAGATTTTGGTGTGAAATTTTCGAAAAAAAATAGAATATTTGGATTCCTTGTGAAAATCTACCCAAATGGAGAAAAAAAATCGGTCAAATCAGAGCTCGGATGAGGGAGATATCATCAATTTAAAATCAACTATTTTTTAGAAACTTTTTGTAACTTCGGGACAATTACACTGTGCGTGAGTCAAGAACCTATATGCACTTGAGGTACCAGATGCATGCAAAGCTTTAAGGAGAAAGGCAGAAGTTAGAGACTTGGTGGTTTAGAGGGAGCATAAATTACCTCTCAACATGCATCCTCATGAGAAGCAGTCTCAGAAGGTTGTGGAGTAGCTGCCACAATTGGAGAAGCAGAGAGGAGACCGAGTGGAAGCGTCCACTAAAGCAGAGACCTCCATAAGGGGGAAATTTCGAGCCAAATGGGAAGAGGGAGCAGCCATACCTTGAAGTGTAAGGTGGGGTTATGTGTAGACATAATCCCAAGATAAGAAATTTGGGCAAGGTCCATTGAGATGGCATGTCTCATGGATCGAACCTGGCTACGAGGAGCCCACAGTACAGCAGTAGTAGGAAGGATCAGTTAGATTGATGTAGTCAGATGTCAGCAAGACAGAAATCAGAGTGACAGATGTCAAATACTGGAGCACAAATAGAGTTAGCAACAGTTCAAAGGGCACAGATGCAGATGTCAACAGCAGTGCAAAGAATCCAGTACTAGATAGGTGCAGTAGCTAGCAACAGTCAGAAGACTCTGATGACAGATGCATTATACTGATTCATTTGTTTAGAGGCTATTCAGTTTCAGGATTTGCAAGTGCCAACAACACTAGAGAAGTGTAGCATGCAGAACATTCCAAAGGTACCGGATGGGGATAGATTGAATTCCTTTCTTATTGAGAGGGAGTGTTGAAATTTGCAACAAGACACAGTGAAATTGGCGAATAGAAAGGACAAAATAAAATGCACCCACACTCGTGAGGAATTTTGATGTACCAGGAGTGAGGAATGTGAGGTGTCTGATTTATTTTTCCCTTAAATAAATTGGACAATAAATTGTAATTTCGTCTCATAAAAAATTGTGTCAATTAAATAAGTCATGATGATTGAGTTAGCTCAAGAAATTTGATTTAAGGTGATCGAGGTGGATATTGGTGGCCACCCGCCTATTCCACTTGGGCCCTCGCCATTGTCTCTTTCAGTTTTTCAGTTTCCTTAATTATAGCACAATTTACTATTTTTGTTATTTTTTTCGGGTTCTGAACTTTCGGAGCCATTTTGAGGCCCCAAATGATGTTTTTTGGGCATGAAAGATTTGGCGATTTCATAGAAATCGTATTAGCAATTTTAGTCCTCGGAGAGATCTTTATAACGAGGTATCATGTGTGTCAAACGAAGATCATATGACCAAGTTACGACCCTAGGAAGTTGGCTGCCCAACTAAACCCAACGAGGCCCATAAACTCTTGGTGTTACATCTCCTCAGGTTATGGTTTTGGTTGTTTAGGGTTTTATCTTATTTTAGAGAATAAAAAGACCCTTGATCCTTATTGTAACACAATTCAGAGGAACATAACTATCAGTTGTATTTATGGAAAATTTCCCATGTGCAATTATAAAGTCATTGGGATGCCACGATGGATTGCACAATCAAGGAAGGTTGATTTTCCTAATTAATATGGAGATAATTCCATTTGAATTGCGTGAGCAAGGCATGCTGAAGGAAGGCTGAGAATTGGCCAAGTACTAGACCGATTTTTCCTAGATCAACAGGAGACAATTGGCAGAGTGCTGGAGAATCTCAAGAGAGATTAAGCATTGTTTTGTTTCATGATTCCTTGACTTAATACAAAATAGAGATAAAGGGTTTTGAGCAGTTGCTTCCCCAGATACATCTTGTGTTGTGCGATTGATAGCTTGTTTCTCTTACTTATATGTGATTGTGCGATTGTGTTTTGTTTCCACAAATTGTAGGAAGGATTCGGTATATTTTTTTAGTACATGATTAAAAGATTAGATTGAATCTCGTTGGTTATATTTTCTACATGAAATAGAAGAGAGGGTTGATACCATCTTGCCTTGTGGTGGTTAGTAGGTTTCAAGGTCTGTGATAAAGACCAACATAAATGGAGGAGGGCTTGCACTGTAATTTAGAGCCATAACAGAAGTTGACGCAGGCGTAATATTGACTGATTTAACCCTAGTTTGAGGGTCTACATTCAGATCTGAAGTTCATATCAAGATTCAGTCAAAGAAATGCCCAAAATCTATGGATCCATATGAGCTAGGTCGAGTCCCTTATGGAGGCAAGAGTCGTGTTTTTTCTATGTGTGGATAGGGTTTGTTCTACAACAATTAGAAGTACATAAGTATAATTCCCTAGTTAGGACAATTTCCTAGCATGTTTAGTTCATAAGGTATGACCTTAAGACTGTGACAAATTTGCGTAGAAGAAGATGGGTTGTGACCCTTAGAGCGAGGTTTATTTTTGCAATAAAGACCACAGATATGGAAGATGGTTTGTAGATTTAGTATGTGTGGAGACAACAGATCAAAAGGAGGGTGGAATCTGAGCAAAAGATTGAGCATGCAGAAGAAATGTGCCATATGAATAATGGATTAACATGCAGAGGAGTTGATTTTGGTGGACTTTCCATAGAGTTTTAGACAAAGATCTGAAGAAACCTATAAAAAATTAGTAAATGGACTGTTAGTGGTTGATTTTTGACCCAAGTTCAGTCATCTACAGATTGTTAGAAGTATGATAAGAGGAGTAGTTCATATTTGTTCATAGATTGGACAACAAAGATCAAATTGTTGATACACAAGAACAATGATCTTGAGAGGACTCAAACCATTGTTAGGTGGCATATTTTAAGAGCCCTAGATGAAGACAATATTGTGGGCCCTAGATCAGTAAAAATAATTGACTGTGGTTGGGCAGATTGATGGTAGGCCAAGTATAGTTGGAGGGTTGTTAGGTTACTGTCAAAGAAGAGCCCTGACTCTTGTTCTGGTGAAGGACAACAAAATTGGTAGAAGAGCAGGTGTATAGGGCCTAAGGATGTGAAAAATTTGAAGGACTAAAGTAACAGTCAAGTGGGCGAACCAACTAGCCCTAGTTCACTATATTGTAGATGATTGATTCAGTGAGAAGAACGGCAACCTCCATAGCCCTGGACTTCTCATCTTGGACCTGCAGTATGGAAAAATTGGGCATACCAAAGAGTTGTTCACAAATGGAATTGTGAACAACTTGTTACCACTCAAAATAGTAGTGGATCTAAAAGGGGTTCCTAAGAGGGCAACTGCTAGGATAAGGGAAATGATGGAGGCTTAGCCCATTGTCACCATAGCTAAGGATCCTTTCTCTTCACGGACTTTCATTGATGGGTGGAGTCCTGGTAGTTTAGGAATTCACTTGTAGAGTATAGGTCAATGAATAGGTGGGAAGTGACCCTCGAAACACTTTATCTAAGATAAAATAAAGAGTGGGACTTTCTTTCCTTTTAAGAAAGGGAATTATCTTCTAGGGAGAGAGGAGGGGGATTGAAGGGTTGAGGGAGAAGAATAAGACTTATGAAGGAAGTTCTCAATTGCTAAAATCCTTTGGGAACTTGTATTCCCAAATGGTCCTTAATGAAAGGCCTTTGACACCAAATCAGACCACACGGGGCCAAGTGGACCCAACCCAGGTTTGGGGATGGAATTTAGCAACCAATGATGTTCCTATCCTGGACAAGGTGAATATGGGAAAGGATCAGACAAGTGTTTTTACTTCGATAGGTAAAATTGATCCTAGTAGGTTCTATCCTTGGGAACACCTAGGCAAAACTTGATCCTAGAGCTAGGGCTTGAGGTATCCGGAGATTCCACCATCGGAATTGGCCCAAGTTCTGAGGAGAGTGAGGGCACCCATCAACGCAGCTGCCTCTAGGAGATAGAAGTTTTCCTCTAGCTAGATTCCTGGGAAATTGCTGCCCTAGGTGACCTAATGGGGCTAGACCTAGGGAATGTGAAAACTTCTTAATATAAGAAACCCTATTGCAGTATCTTGATTTACTTCTCCTACTCGAATTAAGTTACAAGTTAATTTCTAAAATATTCAATAAAATAGCGAAGTAAATAGTAAATACAATTAGCAACCTACACATACATATAAAATACTGAATAACATGCTCATAGAAAAAGTGACACACGGATTTTTTGGACAACTATCCCCAGAAAACACCTAATGTGGGAAAACCGGTGCAGCTAGCTCTGGAGGGTTTTCAATATTATGCAGAATCTAAGTACAACAATCCTGGGCACC
Organism: Pinus albicaulis; assembly: GCA_034641835.2. Lineage (NCBI taxonomy): Eukaryota > Viridiplantae > Streptophyta > Pinopsida > Pinales > Pinaceae > Pinus > Pinus albicaulis. The sequence continues at coordinate 134,842,619 of CM076570.1, read as the reverse complement.
AAAACTGGTTCACCCAACAGAGAAATAAAAACGGTAGTAATATGCTGCTCTGAATCCCTCTACGTCAGCCTAACTAGCCTGCGTCGGCCTCTGCGCTGCTCAGTAAGGGCCTGCGTCACACCTGAAGGGCTTACACTGCCCCTGCGCTACCCTGACTAGGCCTGCGTCAGCCCTGTGTGGCTCCTGCTGCCTTTGCGATGCCCCTGCTGGGCTCTGGCTGGACTGTGTGGCTCCTACTGCCCCTATTGCTCTGGCTGGCTGGAATGCTTAAGCAGAAAAAGCATAGGTAAGAAAGAAGGCATTGGCCAAAGGTAACACATAACAGCCTGAAAATTTGAAGAAATGAAATGAAAATAGATCAATGTCCACAAATAACTAAAATAGCTCAATGGGACTAGAGAGTAAAATCTTTGACAACAAAAATAAGTGCTTATAGAATCATCTAAGAGAACAGAGGAGACTAGTTCATGAGGTTAAAATGTTTTATAATTGTTGGCACAGGAAAACTGTAGAATTGTTAGAGTAAATCTCTGCAAGTACCATTAGTTGGTGATCATCGATAATCATTTCATTTCATCAAATACCCTGATGAATGGGCCTTACAAGCTATTTGCGTAGACAAACCCCACAAAAGCTGTGTGATGGAAAAATATTCACACTATATTGAAGAAAGCACCTACCAAATAAGGATGACATTTCAAATGGGGCAAGAAAGAATAGAGAGATAGACATCGAAAAAGTTAAAATGCTAGGGCAATAGGAAAGCAACTAAGTAGCATGGTAGAAAGCACAACAAAGAAAATTATAAAAATGGAAAACCCTACAAATTAGCACCCATCCAAACATCACCACGATTTTTTCTTTAACTCTAAATCTCCAAATTCATCAAATTATATCCTATATTCAAACATGATCCTCTCTGTTAACCATTCTGAAGATAAGGTTGAGAACTTACTACAGAATCATCACCTACATGTAGTGATCTTATTTTGTGACTAGACAACCTACTTTCGTGAAGACACGAAAAGGTAAACACTCTCTGCCAAGATTTTCCATACAACCCAGGTTGAGCAACCACGCATACATCACCAGTTTCTTCTCTTCAGATTTGTAACTTAGAAGAGCTTTGTCTGACCACCTCCGGGTTGCTCCCAGAGTCACCCAGGCAAGCCCTCTCAACATCATCCTCTTTCTGTAGTACCTAATTATTAATTTAATGAACCATAACAGTGTCTTGATCATGCAAGTATTTCAATTGCATTGCCAATAAGCATAAAGCTTTCATGTTAAACAATCAGGTCAAAAGACTAGACTATGATGCAAAAAATACAAAGAAACCTCACCAACACTCAAAGGACAAACAAAGTCAAACCTCTACAAAGTATAAATAGATATATGATAAACTTCATTCCACCACAAAAATGTGCTCAACTAAAGAAAATTCTAATTACTGTGCTTTCAAGACAAAGCTTTCAAGGGCAGTGATGTTATAAACATACCCCTACACCTCATGAACAATCAATGTGTATAAATATACCATCATATGTCTCATTTTAAACATCATTATTATCATTTTATAAATCATTTTTATTAAATCAACAAGAAGCAAGCAACAATTGCATTCAGTTCCACTGAGGCAAAGTATATGGCAGTTTCATATACTTATTATGAAGCTATCTAGATTTGCAACTTGATTGTAGAGTCAACCAATCAGTTATTGAAGCCCAATATTGTCTCTTGTGAGAATCAAAGTTACATCAAGCTCTATGAAAATCCAATGTGTCATGACCATTTCAAACACATTGATATTCAATACAATTTCCTAAGATTCCAAGTTCATTAGGGAGTTGGTAGTGTTGGACCACATTCTGACAAAGTTGCATATGGTTAATAGTTTGAAAAAACTCCTAACAAAGGGGAAGTTTGACAAGTTGGGGGAGAATCTTGGGTTATTGGAAAAAAAAAATTCTCAAGAGTGTTAGATTACCTAGTTTGTCCGAGTTGGTCTCACCTCAGCCTTGAGAACTTGAGCAACACCAGGATTGCAAAGCTAGATTGTGGTACACCAGTCAGAAAGATTCTTAAATACAACTAGAAGCTTATAACGACACCTTCGAGGATAGACGAATTAGTTGTTGGGTCACACCCACCAAGTATGGCACACTAGTTGATTATAACGAGTTCATGATATTTTATAGAAAGTTGCAAAATCCAAGTACAAGTAGATACAAAATCCATTTGGATCCACATAAGTTTCAGGTTGATGACGAGTTATGGTTGGACTTGCATAAAGAGCAATTGAAAAACTCCTAGAAGAAGCTCATACCATTTTGATACGAGCCTTACACCATCACTAAATGCTATGGGTGAGAATTCTTTCGAGGATAGTCATAGGATGATTTATACTACTTCAAATGTATATGTTAGGATGATTTATACTTGATGGGGTGCATGTCTAGAAAGAGTTCCTTTAAGATAATGAAAAATATGATCGCACGATTACTTACATAAGTAATTGTGATATCTAATCGAATGACATGAGGTAACTACATAAGAGATTTTAAAAGTGAAATTTTAAAGGTTTTTTTTTATATCAAGGTATGTGGATCATTATGTTTTTTTTTCCAAAGCATTTACATATGACTAAATTTTTTAAGTAGTACATCACTCTAATATTATTTCTCTTACATGCTCCTAGGTTATAATTCAAAGCATCATAGGTACTAAAATTCATGAAACTCTTGTTTTTTTGCTCTAAATAACTAAAACTCCCAAGTGTGCTACTCTTAATATTCAAACTTGCTATATTGTTAATACTACTTCCTCTAATTGTTATTTTTCCTCCATAAGTAAGTTGACTACGAGGTGGAATTGAACCATTATTAACACGCTAGTGTAGTGTTACCTATTTGTATTTAAGAAGCATAAGGGGCGGGGTTGGTATAAGGCTAGCTTTGCTATTGTTTAGTGCCATGCCCACTACTAGGTTCTCATCCTCTGTTGGCCTTAGGATATGGTTTCCCATTAGTTCATTTATTCTTTCTCATTCGCAATCTCATCCTACATTGCATCCAACCTGCTACTTTGTAATCACATATCTCTCATAACCTCACTCCAGTGTGTTCATTAGACCTCATTGAGGTGCATTGACTACCACTCTTTATTGAGCTATATTTTATCATCAACCCTTTGTTTCACAACCATCCATTCACCAACTCACCTTTCTCATTGAAATTCTCCCACTCTCTCATCCTCACTTCACTACTCTCTTCCTAGTTAATCTACTTTTGCAAATCCTCATTGCCTTCTTCATTTGCTCACATCAAGTTCAACCACCACTCATTAATTATCTCTACTTCCTCAAAACTTATTCAACTTAATTTTTGGCTTTTATATCCTTCATAGCCATTTAGTCTTTTGAACTCTAAAATTTTTCAACCCCACTGTAATCCATTACTTTATTACTTAATGCAAAATTTTACACCATCATACCATAATCAAAAAGTTAGTAGTAGGAAACAACTTTTCCTAATATCAATTTTTTTTGAATATCAAAATTTATAGTTTCCCTCGCCTATTTCCCTCCCTCGCGTTGCAGGGTTTGTCCAACGAAGGAGGAAGGGCACGTCCATGCTATCCAACTATGATTTGATACACTGGTTGAACTCAAGAAATTGGAATCCCAGGGTGATTTCTATCCCGAGACTACCACGGAAAGCTCCATTAGCTCCATTACACCGAGGGGTTCAAGTGCGCTAATCAGAAGAGGCGTGGATGGCCATGATCACGATCACTTCCTGCAAGATGAACTACCTAGTTTTTCGTTACCTCCATGAATCAGGTGAGAGTTAGTATTCAACCCATTTCAGTGAAACCGTTTTATTTTATATGAACATCGCATGTAAAATTGTTTTTCAATGAAATTGTTTGAAGCTTTCCATGTAAGTGCCAAAGCTTTTGAAATTTAGGGTAATGACAGACTTAGTATGCTTCTTACTCTTCTCTGTAAGATTCGAAGCCTCTCCGCACTGGTGAAAGAGTTGTGTATATCATGTAACCAGAAATACTCTGTAGCTTAACATAGAAGTGGAGGACTTGAGCGAATTCGAAGTGTAAATCACAGCAAAGACATAAATATATCTAAAACCCTAAGCGGAATTGAAGGTATTATATCGTGGTTATAATCCTAGAAGGAAAAATTCGTAGTTCCACAGCATTGATTGAAACTCCTGCGTGCTAAATATTTTGATTCGACCTTTTTTTTAAGGATGAAAAAAACGTTGTTATGAACCCCATGAAGAGGCAAACCAAATCCATCATAAGAACAGTACAAAGGCCATAAAGACACATAAAAACTCCACATACCAACCACAGAAAACCCAGCCAATATGTAACTGAATAGAACATCACTGAGCCCAGATACATACCGAGGGTCAGTGGGAAAATCATCTGATTGAAAACAACATAAAGGAGAACATGGAGAAAGGCAAAAAACAGAAAAGGATCTGGTATGTACAATGAAGATATAGCCTATAAAAGCAGCATAAGAAAAAAGGATATCCTGCTTGCTTGCAAATGTATTCTAGCTCGCTTGAGAAGATCAGGCTTGCTTGATGTAGATTATGGCAGAGGAAAAGATTGAGAGTCCAATAGAGTGGAAGCCCTGTAATGTATGATCTGAATAGCACCATATGTGGAATCCATCCCTCTTTTGGAGAGAAGGTCAACATGCGTATTTTTCTCCATATGTATGTGCTGAATAGTGTAGGCTTGAAACTTTCCTAATAGATACTTGATCCACTGTACCCAACCAACGCTATTGCTGCATTGCATTCCACATCTGTCGCTGATCCCATCAATGGTGTACTTCGAGTCTCCATATATGTGAATTGAAGGGAGATTTAGATTATAAGCAATCAGTATCCCACTCCATAACTCCATAATTTCCGCCTTATTGTTTGAGCCAACACCTCTATTCCAAAACATGTGATATCGGTCCTTGTTTTCAAGCTTTATCCAAGCCCCACAGCCACATAGGCCATCCTTATTTGCACCATCAAAATATAAAGTCGGAAGCTCAATATTGTCAAGCCGGATTCTATTAGAAAGATCCTTAATAGCAGGTGGGGTACAAGGACGATCATTAATCCATAAAGCAATATTCCCTGTAATCTTGGAGTGTTGTGGGGGAACCCCTTTGAAAATCCAACGATTCCGAGCATTCCAGATTTCCAAAAACACATAAAAGGGTAAAGATTTGTAAGAGAAACTTATAGCAACCCAAGATTTGATAACTTGAATACAGTCAGAAGGATGCCAAGAAGGGTCACCTATAAGCCCAGCAAAATGCTGCCAAATAGAAAGAGAGAAGGTACATGTGAAGAAAGTATGAGAAGCAGTCTCTTCATGTTGGAGACAAAATGGACATCTTCCAGGACCATAAAATCCCTGTTTTCATAATACCTCCCAAGTTAGTACTCTGAATTTCCACAATAACCATGCAAATAATATTATCTTTGTAGGGATTTTAAGATTCCATGTAATATAAAAAGGAGACAAAGTAGGGTCAGGAGTCATTTTATTCATTTGATTTTCATACTCATCCTTAACGAGTAATCCCGCACCCTTGAATTTTCCATTCCAAACCAGAATGCCACCTTCCCCTTTGAAAGATAATCCCATTGCGTGGAAGAGCTTTATGGCATTCCCAGCTGTGTGCTTCACTGCCCTGTAACCCCAGCATCTCTGCAAATTTCCATATGGGAGCCCCTAGGTTCCAGCATTATATAAGATCAAAGAGAGAGAATGCCACTGTGATGAAGTCTGTGAAGTAGGTGTGAATCAAAGAGAATTGCATTTTCAGACGCGAGCATTCGGTCGACTCCAAATAGAATATTTTTTCCTTTACCGAACTCCCAAACTAGTCTTTGTCCCAAGATGTGCATCACTCTTTGGAAACTACGCTAGATGGCTGAAGCCTTTTGTATAGATCTTACACATCCCAAGTATATAGATCGAATAGAATCACCCTAAAAATATTTGTGTGTAATTATTTTATACCATACTCTGTCGCCCTTTAGAGCACGCCATAAATATTTTACCAGCAGCGCATTTGAGAAAAGTTTGAGATTTAATAGACCCCAACTGCCAGATATTTTCGGGATAGAGATTGCCTCCAATTTACAGATATGGATTTTAGTGTGATCCGAGGAACCTCCCCACAGAAAATTTGCAATAATGGAATTAATTTTGTTAACAGTGATTGCCGGGAGAAAGTACAAGTTAGACCAATAGACCACATATTGAGATAAGACAACTTGTATGAAGATATATCTACCATCTAGCGAAAGGAACCTACTCGTCCATTTATGTATCTTGTTTTTAAATTTCTCGATCAGCCAAGTCCAATCATTGCTATTGTATGAAAAAGGTTTGAGTCTAAATCTGAGATATGTTATGCCCAACATTATATGACTTATGCCAGTCCCTATAAACTCAAAAATAAACTTAATTTCCTCCACATCTCCCGAATCATACAGACGGAGAGATTTACCTTTTTTAATGCATAAACCAGAAGCATCTCCAAAGTGATTGAGAATGTAGTGCATATAAAACCATTGGTTCGTAATAAGTTTACCAAAGACCATAAAATCATCAACAAATAATGACTGTGTGACACATACCGTAGGAGAGAAAGCCAGTCCATCAAAGTAGCCCTTTTCCTTTACCATCTTCATGAGGTTCCTTAAGCAATCCATAATAAGGATGAATATGAGCGGGGATAAAGCACAACGCTGTTGAAGCCTTCTTTCGGCCAAGAAAAAGTCAGTCGGTAGTCCATTAATGAGAACATCATATCTTACTGAAGTTATGTACGCCATTATCCATCTAATAGACCGAATAGGTAGCCCAATATTTAGGAGAATTAGCCTAATGAAAGACCAATATGCAGAATCATATGCCTTATGGATGTCGATCTTCATAATTAGAGCCTCAGTTTTGTTTTCATGAATGGAGTGTAAAGCCTCATGTGTTATAGCAATGGCACTATGTATAGACCTGCCACTTAAAAACCCGAATTGTTACTTAGAAATGTATGTTGATAGGATCCCCCGAATCCTATTTGAAATAATTTTAGAGGTGATTTTGTACACAACATTACATAGTGAAATAGGCCTAAAATCTAAGAACTATTCAGGATCTGATGACTTAGGAATGATTGTCAAGAAGGTCAAATTTATATCGCCAGGAACAAAACCTAGAATTCTAATCTGTTCCACAACCATAAGCAGCTCGTACTCCAACATATCATAGAAGTGTAAATAAAATTCAGCTGGCCATCCATCCGGCCTTGGACTTTTGTCATGTGAAAAATATTTTAATGCAGCTTATAACTCCTTAGATATCTCCACCTCCATAACATTGTTTGCATCTAGGTCTAACATGGAGGGCATATGTTGTAGTACCCAAGCTTGGCTTTGATGATCAATTTCATGGTCAACTTTATAAAAATTAGTAAAATAATTGAGCGCTTCAACCTGGATGTCCTACGTTTTATGTTTCATAGAGCCATCTGCAGCGTTTATTCTCCAAATTGAGTTCATGTTCCGGCGGCGATTTGCACAGTTATGGAAAAACCTTGTATTCAGATCACCTTCCTGCAACCATTGAACTCTACTTTTTAATTTCCATGTAGTTTCAGCTCCGAGACCCCTCTTATATTACCATATAGAAAAATACCTCCAAAGAATTTATAGGCCTTTAGACTGTACACTAAAGGGTCCTAAGTGGCCAACATTCCACCCGCCCAACCCACTGCATCCACTCCCACTGCATGCTAACTCGAGCGTATACTTAAAATGGTCTCAATAGCAACAATCCAATTACAAAGAGTTTCCTGGAGAAATAACATTGATGGATTTATTTCTGGGAACATCTGGCAAAGGCGAAGATTTTTAGAGGGTCCACCCAACCCTCTTACATTCAGAGATACCATAGTCATCATTTAGGTACTTCATTGGGGCTACCTGCTCTAAGGCCCTGAATATCACCAATTTTAGTAATAGAAACATCATGCAAATCATGCAGATCCCCTTGAAATGATGATTTTTTCCTGAGCCGACCACGAAAATGCCTTGATCCCTTTTTATTAGTCTTCCTGATAGTGATGTTTGAAGTTGACTCAAGAGCTATATGAGGAAAGGGTTTTGAAAGTCCTTTATCAAAGACAGTAAGTGCAGCCATATCTTGCATCGGGTTTCCTAGAAGTGCATCTAAATCACTACCCACAGTATTCCGCGGGGAATCTGGGCATTGTGGGGGATCAGTTTCATGAGAAGATAATGGAGAAGCCCATTCCAGGGGGGGCATCAATGGTGAAACCACTAGTGGTTCAGAGGGATGTGGACATGGTGATAAGGTAGGATTTCCTGTATAAACAGTTCCTTAGGGGTCATCTATTGGTTTATTGGAGTGCAGCAAGGTTGACTCGTGGGAAATTTGAGAGAATTCTTGATTGTAGTGAGGGGAACCTGTGTTTTTATGTAAACATGGGGCTTTTGCAGTACGTATAGTTAACAAAGGTAAATCCAAAGATTAATATCTGACATTGTTATAAGAGGGGGGAATTGACTTACCCGAGTCGGACCCAGATGCATGCGTTGACTTATTTCCATGTTGGCGACCAAAAGACATGTCTTTGCGGCGTCCTCTCCTCCATTGTCGCATAGGACAGATTCTTTGCAAGTGACTAGTGTGGTGACATATGAGACAATGGAATGGCACACCCCAGTAGTCTAGTCTCTGTCAGTGTATTCGTTGTCCCCAAATTAAATCAACATCACTCAGCAACCCACCTTGGAATGAAACTTCAACTAAAATCCAGGCAATCCGCTTGTCCGCAGTACCAATACATCTAGGATTTTGGTCGTTCCAATGGAATTTCCAATAGCCCGAAGTGTTTTCAAGGTCCAGAACTCCAAGGGTAAGCCTGGTAATTTCACCCAAATTAGTTTACTCTTTGGGGCATCATTTACAGGATTGAAACCCAAAAACCATGGGAGGAGCTGCATGAAACTCCTGCCCCGGACCCAAGTTCAAGTCATAATCTTCCTACAATATTCCTCATGCAGAAAATGCTCGCTGAACCAGTGCCGCATCATTTTACTTACTTTAGGAATGTATCCCAGAATTGGACACTAGAAAGTTTTTACCCACTCCGGCAGATCAAAAATTAAATCCTCTAGGTACAACCATCTTCCTATCAGTGCCCGCTTTTGCAAGCTTGCAACTTTGTCCCAGAGGTCGTTATGTTCCAAAATTACTTGTTTGACATTAGATGCAGGTTTATAGCAACGGTCCTTGTAATGAATCTTCCTCCTGTATAAACCCGACTGTGATTCAGAGTGTGCCTCATTCCTGTGTGAAGAAAAACCTTGCCTCTTCTCATTCTGGAGCTCGTTGGAAGTATGTTCCAGTACATGATTCAGGTTATGATCAAAGTCCACCATTTTTCCATCCTGGAGAGTCTTTCACAGCCGCTCCTTTTCATCACGTAAGGTGGCAGCAATCAAATCCTCATGGGCGGATGTGTCGGAAGAAAGGATATAGTACACTTGTGGCAAGTGTAATATTGTCAAAATTGCTTTAATCTTTTCATCAAACATTTCACCAAGGAAAGCCCTCTTTTAGATTTATCGAAACCCTATAAATAGTTTTATATATTTGAAAATATTGATCGGACCACTGTTGAAAACTTGGCTGGGGTAACCAGGTCAGAGTACCGTCGGATTTGCAGTCGAAAACTTGGTTCACAAAGAGGGCATTTGGTTGGCCCGCTTATAACTCTTTTCCTTATGTTGTCTTGTGAGAGAATTTTCTTGTGGTTTAGCTGCCAGATGAAGTAATCTACTTTGGGTATAGCATTTGGTATCCAGATCCGATTCCATATCCCACTTTTAGGGAGAACCTGTTCCTCAAAGAGATGTGTGTAGCCTTCTTTGACTGAGTATCTTGTGTTCTTCCAGCACCATTTGTCTGGTTTATCTCTCGCTATTGGAGAACATCCCTCAAGAAGATTTAGGAGTTATTTTTTTTGCTCATTTAGCTCATTGGGGAGATCCGACAGTAGCCACCCTTCCCATTTCCTCTTTTCATCCCACACTAAAATTTGTGACAAGGTTGTAATTCTGATCGACTTGAACTGATCTCAGAGGGGTTTCAGCTGTTCCAAATCTACTAGTGGAGCATTATTCATTATTTTGTCTTCCCAAATTTTAACTGTCAGACCATTTCCAGGAATTCTACTGATGTTTTGAGTAATTAAAGGAGATGAGGATAGAAGAATATGCCAAATTGGGGAGCCTTGAGTGGTTGGAATATACCCATTTTCCTGTTCTTGTTGCTTGAAATACTTTCCTCTTATTACTTGGGCCCACCATTCCTAGCCCCCACTATAATTTGGCCCCAATTGCTGGGTTAGTTAATCTTGGGTCTCGAATTCCTAGTCCTCCATGTTGCCTAGGTGCTGTAACAGTGTTCCAGTTTACCATGTGATATTTTCTTGTTGTTTGTTTCCCTCCTCCCCATAAGAACTTCCTTATAAAATTGCCAAGCTGCTGCAGGACATACCTCGGAGCCTGGAGGACCGCGAACTGATATAAAGGGAGAGAAGACAACACTGATTTGATAAGAATGAGACGACCTGCTGGATTTAACCAAATCTGTCCCCAATTGGTTATTTTTTGTTTCATTTTGTTAATCATGCCTTGCCAGGCCTTAGGACTGGTCCTTTTCAAGAAAATTGGGACTCCTAAGTATTTAAATTCCTTCCAGTCTATTTCTACCTTAAATCCCAATATTTCTTCTAATTTATTGGCCTTTCTAATGGATATATTCCATGCATATATTCTACATTTGGCATCACTTTTTTTCCCTCCAGATGCTTCTTGGAATTTGTGCAAGTAAGACTTGAATATTCTAGTTATGACTAGAGAGGCCCCACCTAGAAGAGTTTTATCATCAGCAAATTTCCCGTGATTTATGCTTTGATTCCTTCTTTGAATCTGATTCCCGGGATGTGATGAGAGATCCTTGCTGCTTCAAGGTTGCGACTAAGAGCCTCTCCGACCAATCTATATAAAAAGGGTGAGAGGGGGCACCCTTGTCGGAGACCTCTTGAAGCTTGGAAGAACCCATCCCCCCTACCATTAATCAGAGGAGAGATCCAGGGCCTAGCAATGCATTTCTTTATCCATCCGATGAAGGTCTCTTTAAATCCCATCTTCATTATGTCGAGGAGGAATTTATGCTAAACCCTGTCAAATGCATTGGCCATATCTAGTTTAATGACCATTCCTTGCTCCTCACGTCTCCAACTTGAGTTAATGGCTTCCTGGATTAAGATTGTATTGTGTCATAGATTTGTTTTCCCGAGACGAATCTGCCTTGATTAGGAGAGATGAGGAGAGGCAGGAGGGCTTTCAGTCTAAGGGCTAGGATTTTGGCAGTAATTTTATAAGAGAAGTTACAGAGGAAAATTGGCCTAAATCTCGAGAAAGAGGATGGATTTTGTTCTTTTGGTATCAGGGCTAAAAAGGCTGAATTTATTCCACCGCCGATGTATGAGATCTTTAGGGAATACTCATTCATTCGGCATAAATCTCTTTTTATTAGATGCCAATAGGTTTGATAAAACCTACCAGTGAAGCCATCAAGCCTAGGGGCCTTATCTGGAGAAAAGGAAAAGACTGCATTTTGAATTTCTTGAGGATCAGGCAGAGTAGCAAGGATTTCATTGGCTTCAGTAGTCACCAAAGAAGGCATCAAGTCCAAGAAGAAGGCTTCACTAATGGGGGCTGGCGGTTGGTCATCATGTTACAAGGCAGAGAAGTGATATATTTCATCGACCTTAATCTCATGAAAAGAATCGAGAGTTTGAGATCCATGCTGAATTTGGGTAATGCCATTTTTTATCTCTTGAAATTTTGCTTGCTTGTGAAATTATTTTCTATTCCTGTCTGCAGAGCTGAGCCAACTATTGCGAGATTTGAGCTGCCACATATCTTCCTCTTGTCTCAGGCTTGCGTGGTATGTTTGGAACATTTTTATTTCTTCTTGGAAGTCCACCTTCTCCACTTCATTGTTTTCTATTTGAGCCTACTTTTTTGCAAGATTGTCTTCTGTTGTTTTGACATTTAGGGATAGATTTGCATTATATGTTTTCAGCCATTCTTTGATGTCGGCTTTTAACCTTTTAACTTTACTTTCCCACATGGCTATAGGGCTTCCATTTACCCACTGAGCCTAGGATGCAACGATCATTTCAGAAAATCCAACTGATTCGATCCATAATGGGGAGAATTTGAATGGGATTGGCACATAGTTTACTGGAGGAGAAACAAGAAGTGTGATCGGTCAGTGGTCTGATCCAAACCATGGTCGGATCTCTGAAGTTATAGTGAAGGACGTTGATAGTAGAATATCTGAAGCTAAAAACCTGTCTAACCTTGTTGCTATGTGCCCCGGTCCCACCCTCTTATTGTTCCATGTGTATTTAAATTTGCTTGGCTTCACATCGAAGAGATTTGACTGCATTAGCAGGTCTTTTAAGTCTTTCTGGTGAATTTCTCTTACCACTATCCCTCTTCTCTTTTTGTCTTGTTTTAGAACTCTATTGAAATCTCCCCCTAGAATGCAATTCGTGCCATACTCTGTGTGCTTGAGGTCTTGTAGGGACTTCCAGCAATCTTTCTTTTTAGCATAAGTGTTTGGCATGTATATATTTATAATTGTAATGGTGTAATTTAGTTTTTTGACAATTTTTTTTAATAATAATAATAAAATTATTATAAAGCCTTGCCTCATGGGTTTCATGAGCAAGTGATTTTATTTTTAGTTTTCTCTCACTTGAGAGCATTAGGATTGGTCATTTAGAGTCAAAAGAATTAGTGTCATGTATGAAGTAGCCCTTCTTGTTCATTTGTCAAATGTATATATGATTAGAAAGTTCTCCAAAAGACAAGTGCTAGCTCTCTTCCTCATGTTTTTATGCTTTTTATATCTAATTTATCATTCTACATACTTTTGTTGACATATATGCATCAAAATATAGAAAAATTTGATACCAACCTGGGAGCTTTTGAAAATGTCGCTCCCCGCTCCCGCTTCTGCTCCCACTTCCTACTCCCGCTTCCCACTCCTGCTCCTGCTCCTGCTCCCAAGAAACCTTGGTATGCACAAAATCATGAATATGTTGCTCAATGTTCTAGATCAATGAAAAATGCAGACATATGTTAGCACTGTTTGAATATGGTTGTAAATTAAGTAGCCTAGGAAGTTGATCATGTCTGGAACATTTTCTGACTATATTCTCTTATTAACTTCATAGTTCAGTCATGGAAATTGATATAGTAATATGTTCAGTACAATGGTATGACCCAAGCAAATGTCATTGCAATATTTGTCTTTTCAGGTCTGCTGATGATGCCAATTTATTTCTTGTAAATGACATTCAAGATCCGCTTCAGATAATTACCTTCTGAGGCTATACCTTAAATCTCATTTTGTGTCTATAGTTTTAATCTCTGGTTTGTCTTGAGATTCATTTTTGCTAAAAGGAAATTCCATGTCATAAGTTGAATTTTGCAATGTCTGGATTGTTGTTTAGCTGCAGAGAAGTCTAACATATTTGGAACTACCTCGAGCACTTCCAGTTGCAAACATTAGATCTTCTCTTCATATAAAAGGACCAGCTCCTTCTATTCAGAACACAACGGATACTTCCAATCAAAACTACCAAGATAAAATTTATGGTGGTTTGAAACATGGTGGGGTTCAAAATGAGCGCTTGAGGGAGCCTGCTCATGAGATTTTGATTCATGGTTTGGAAAAATTCTCCATGGTGACAAAATTTGCTCGTGAGACTACTGCCCATATCTTTGGTGAAAATCATTTATTGAGCAGCATAGACAGTCCAGAAGAGAATTATTTACATACAGATAATGGCAAGCATGGTAGTGGTCAAGCTATAAAACCAGAAAAAGAAATGGACAACTCAGTAGAAAGTCAACTAGCTGTTTCTTTGGATGCTTTACAGGTCAGTACATTATTTCCTGAAATATTACTCAATGTGTAATGATTCTAATGAGTTTGTTCCACTATTTCATTAATCCAAAGGGAAACCAATTATTGAAATATTTTGGATTGAGTATGTAGTTTTTTTGTCCTTCTGAATTTTTTTGAATTTCAATAGAAAGAGGTAATGGTACATTTTGTAATGGTCATAGTTGACTTTGGACTGAAATATCCAGGATGCTCTTTTCCTCGGGAAGGACTATAAAAGAGTCTACTGATAGGCTGGGCATTTACCCATTATTATCATAGAAAATTTCCTTTTGAACATTACTTCAAGAACTATATTGATATATAAACTTTTATGGAGTTACCAATATGCAATATACAAAATAGAACATGATTAGATGTCAATCTGCCTGTGGGTAAGAGAGAAGACCCCATCTCCTTTTTGTCAGTTCATCAGCTCTGGAGTTGCTCTGCCTAAAAACAAGTGTGAAGGAGCATATTCTGGTAGGCTGCCATAACTATATGTGATCTTGTGTAGCATCTGTGAGGGGGAAACAACAATATCTTGGAATATAACTTTGTTCATGGAAATCCATATTGACCAAAGAACTACTGTAGGAAGGGCTGGGCGTTCACTCACCTATCTATCATCTACCCACTTGCAATGCATCCTCAACATTTTCACTTGTCCAATTCCCTTTTTCCTTTGTTATAAACTCACAACATCCCAGACTGTTTTGGAAAAATTTCATTTAAGGAACAAGTGGTTTACAGTTTCTCCCCGTTATTTGCACAACAAACATATGCTAGATTATAATTTATCCATCATATTTATATACAGAGTTTAACCCTATGAACCTCAACTAGTTTCATGCCACAATGACTTATAAAAAATGAAATAGCATCTCTACACCAAATCTGTCTATATCAGGAGAATTTTCTAAAACAATTTAGCTATTTGCAAGAACAGTAGGATAACAATCATCGGCCAATGAATTGATACATAGTAGAAATAATTGATGCACATTTTAAACCCTAGTGCCATTCTTAGACACATTCCTTTCTTCACAAATTCCTTTTTTGTGAAACTGAATATTATGATTTATAATCTTGAAACTTCCTTTGTACTAGTTGGCTTGGTTGTATTATTACATTATTAGTCCCTGGAATTTTGTCCTATTCCATTACCTCTTATCATCTAAGCAGGACTTGAATAGGATTATTGTATATGAAATTTATAGATAGAGTACATTACTTCTCCTCCGGTGGGCCTTAGAAGTTATATGCTTTTCCAAGAAATAATATTTGCTTCCAATCGTCAGTAGTATCTCTATTAGCATCAATATTTTCAATCAATGTGTTCCTGGATTGAACCAATCAGCTGCAGGTACTACGATATCATAACTCTTCAAAAGCTTGCTATAGGATATTGCCCTATATTGGTCAAATTTTATTCTTGATCACAAGCTTCTTTGGTGTTTCTTTCAAACTTCAAGTAGTATAGTATCCATTAAGATCTAACTTCTCCTTCCTTTTGTTTTTCATTTAATCTGCTTATTTTTTCCTCCTTAATCTTCATGATTTTCCATGTTCTTCCAATTCTTCCAATTGCTAATCAAGCTTAGATAGATCTTGTCTTGACTTGCAGGATTTGTTAGAACTTAGAAGACTATGAAAGAAAAAAAATAGGCAAAGTATAAAGATAATAGTAACAGATGTAATCAAGGAGATGTAAAATGCTTATATTTTGAAGAAGGGTTAGCTCCCTCTTAATCTTGGACCTGTTCACCAACCTAGTTCTTACATTAGCATGGTGTCATTATTAACAAGAGTTAGATCTACTTTTTACAACGGAAACGATTAGATAGGGTTTTGTTCATAGGGTTCATCTTAGTTCAAACTAGTGAGTTAGCTGCAAAGCCCTAGAGTCTTTATTGAGAATCCTTCTATACATGAGATTTTCATTCCTTGATCATAAATAAATTAGCAAAGAAAGACTTCAAATGTTATAATAACAGTGATTTCTAAAATATATCTACAAAAACCCTTATTACTATCTTTCAAGAGATTATTATCTTAGCATTACTACTATTGACATTGAGCATAGTGTACATTTATCTCTTTTAACTTCCCCTGTTCTCCATTATTTCCTTCGAGTATGGTACTACTATATTGTAAGTTGTAACTTCTTGAGGCTACTTCAAAAGATATGCTTACGCTAAATTCGAACTTCTCTGTCCATATAGTTCTGCAACTTTGTCTTCACATTGATTTCACTAATTGGTCCTTCAACCTTGGCTATAAGCCATAGATATATCTTTGAACTGCTTTCAGTGTCCTTTATCTTTCAATATCAAATAGGTAGGCTTCAAGAATTTAATTCGTCTTTCTTTTATGTATGAGAAGGGTGCTATTTTCACAAAATTGTGTCACGGATCCCCTATACCCCCACATTCCTTATGAAGAGATATAATGCTACTACATATTCTAGTGTCACAGAGATGGGCCTTATATCATCATGATAAATTCTGTCACGAAGTAGCATCCCTCAGGTTTTCGCAGAGGATGCCACTAAACTCTGATTCTTGATGATTCAAAAAGTTTTGTATGTCTCTGTATAGTTCAGATCGCAAATATACATGTTCTACTTGTCATAGAGATGCTCATACTTTTCACAAATGTAAATTATGTCATTAAGTGTAGCTTCAGACTTGGAATTGATCAGAATCTTGGATTTTATTCACAGTGATGATTTTGGTCCCTTCTATAGACTATGTACCTTAGTCTTTTGGTCCTGTAGCACAGAGTAGATCACATACTTTTGATTCATTTTGCACAAAGGTATAGAGATGTTCAGTCCTTTATGTCATAGATAAGACTTGTTCTGCATGTCTTTAAGTTCATCATTTGTACATTTAAATGCCTCAGAGATGATCCACATGGTTTTGGTTTCTTTTAACTTCAGATCACAATACACTTCTATCCTTCGTCTCACAGTGCCACATATTTGCATGGATTACAAAGATGATGGTATTTTTAGATGTCAAAGATAGATAGTCTCCCAAATGAGTCGAGCTGCCTTATATAGTGTTAGATAGACTTTGTATCGTTTCATGTTGGTGTCATCATTGATGCCTTGAATCTTAAAATATTTTTTGCTATAGTAAGCTTCAGATACCTCATAGAAGTGTCACAAAACCTTTTTGTATTGATCGAAGAACAGTACCTCAGATATTTGTGTTTTCCCAAACAAACTTGCTTCAATCATTATGGCAATTTTGGACTTGTTCATACTCTCAGACTAACCTTTGAACTCAGCAGTAATAGATGTCAGCTACAGTATTTTGGGTACTCAAAATATACAAATATCATGAATACATTTGGTCTTTTTGATTCAGAAAGGAGCGCACAGTCATGCTCAGATTGCCACTACTATTATCCATAGTTTTAAAAACCGGCTGGTTTGAACCGGTAACCGGTCAAACCGGCCGGTCAGCATGCTCACCAGTTCAAACCGCCCATGCAACCCGGTTTAACCTTGCCTTTGACCAAGATTTTCTGGTTAACTGGTGCTAACCGACCGGTTAAGGACGGAACCTGCCGATTTATCCATAAACCGGCTGGTTCTGTCCTTAATCGGTCGGTTAGCACCTAGGTTGCTGTACGTTCCTATAGCTGTTCTGAAGTAATCAAAAAAAGTCAAACATATATTTGAAGGGTATTTTTTGGCCAGTTAGGTTCATTGTATTAGTGCAAGATTTAAGCCCATCCAAAAGGCGGACCTGCAATTCACATGAATCCTTCAAGTATTAATGCACCTTTGAATTTTCTGAGCATTCCAGGATTTGCTCTAAAGTTAACTCTGCATCATCTCTGCCTTCATGGACTAATCAACAACATGATAGAATCTAATTCAATGTTTCAATTATCATTGTATTTGGTTGTAGCAAGGAAGTCTAACAAGGCTTTGACAAACTTGCTCGATCTTGTTCAGTATGTTTTTGATCTTCCTAATTGAAGCAACAAGCATTGGAACATATAGTTTGGTAGCATCACTAGAAAACTTATGCACTAGTTCAGTTACATATGTGCTAGGGCATGACTTATCCGCCTTGTGCCTGGAGAAGGATTTGATGAATATATTGTTGCTAATAAGCAGTGATACTTTAATGTTGGCTTATCTGAATAATGCTAGGGTTGACAGTAACATTTATCGAAAGGTTGCAGGATAGTTGTGTCATACAAAGGAATAGATTTATGACTAAGTTGAAATTGAATGTACGCATGTATATTTTGTGTATTGTTGATGAGCTAGGCCCTTCTCGCTCGTGATGTTTTGAATACTATATGTTGTGATGATGAATTGTGCAGTTGTTGATAAACTGTACTTCAATGGAAGTATTATGACATTAAACAAAAGTGAAAACAATACATCAACAAGTAGTAATTGTTTAGAAGCAGTAAAGCAGAGTCACTAACAGCATGATATTGATGTTCATGATATATTGAGCAGTGTTATTGGCATAACTACCGCTAATGTTTACAACTTTCCATTGTCAGAACCTTTCGTAACATCACTGAATATTTTGCAGAATTTGATCCATAGTATGTATTGGGTCTCTCTGAACTATCTAAATTCCAGAATATGGAAGAAGATGTCAGTGTCAGTGCTAGTAAGGGCCAAGACTCTAAATCATGGTTACTTAATTTTAAGCAAGCTACTCAACTTGTTAGATCTATTAGAAGAAAGTAATAAAGGTTACAATATGAGCAACCTTAGAAGCCTACACAAATCCAAACTTTTTGCTAGCTTGGCAACACTCATTACAGCAGGGGAAATACTACATCTTTCTAGGCACTAATGACTTTTCCTGTAAGAAAGCCTCTAAACATATATATAATTAGAAATAATCATGTCTTGCTTTTTCGATGGAAACCCAGATTTGAAGACTTCAAGTAGAATTTCAAGATAATGTGTATCATACTTTTCTAATTCCTTCTGTGACCAATCTATAAAGACTTGAACCATTGTACATGTATTTGATATCAAAATTGATTTATCTTCTGTGATAGAAACCTCTTTACTCACACTCTTTTCATCTACTAATCATAGGTGAAAATCCAAATTGATATATTCACCTTTGCATGGTATATAAATGAGAAAAATTTGAATATTTTGTCTCTATTGGCTTGGAATCATGGTTGCAAATCTTAAAAATAGTTTTTTTTTAATTAAAAAATAATTATTTAATGTATTTTTTTTTAAACCGGTTCATTGAGATCTGACCGCTACTGGTTAGACCGGTTCCAGTTCGAAAACCGGTTCATTAGGTCCACCGGTCCGGTCATCGGTTCCATTTTTTAAAACTATGCTATTATCATTGAGCATAGTTTACATGTACCTCTTTTAACTTCCCCTGTTCTCCATTATTGCCTTCGAGTATGGTACTACTATATTGTAAGTTGTAACTTCTTGGGGCTGCTTCAAAAGATATGCTTACACTAAATTCGAAATTCTCTGTCCATACAATTCTGCAACTTGGTCTTCACATTGATCTCACTAATTGGTCCTTCAAGCTTAGCTATAAGCCACAGAGATGTCTTTGAGCTGCTTTTAGTGTCCTTTATCTTTCAATAACAAATTGGTCGGCTTCTAGAATTGAATTCGTCTTTCTTTTATGTATGAGAAGGGTGCTATTTTCACAAACTTGTGTCACAGATTCCCTATACCCTCACAGTCCTTATGAAGAGATATAATGCTGCTACATATTATATTGTCACAGAGATGGGCCTTATATCATCATAATAAATTCCGTCACGAAGTAGCATCCCCTCAGGTTTTCGCACAGGACGCCACTAAACTCTGATTCTTGATGATTCAAAAAGTGTTGTATGTCTTTGTATAGTTCAGATCACAAATATACATGTTCTACTTGTCATAGATATGCTCAGACTTTTCGCAAATGTAAATTATGTCATTAAGTGTAGCTTCAGACTTGGAATTGATCAGAATCTTGGCTTTTATTCATATTGATGATTTTGGTCACTTCTATAGACTATGTACCTTAGTCTTTTGGTCCTGTAGCATATAGAGTAGATCACAGAATTTTGATTCATTTTGCACAAAGGTATAGAGATGCTCAGTCCTTTATGTCACAGATAAGACTTGGCTTGCATATCTTTAAGTTCATCATTTGTACATTTAAATGCCTCAGAGACGATCCACATGGTTTTAGTTTCTTTTAAATTCAGATCACAATACACTTCTATCCTTCGTCTCACAGTGCCACATATTTGCATTGATTACGAAGATGATGGTCTTTTTAGATGTCAAAGATGTATAGTCTCCCAAATGAGTCGAGCTGCCTTATATAGTGCTAGATAGACCTTGTATCATTTCATGTTGGTGTCATCATTGATGCCTTGAATCTTCAAATATTTGTTGCTATAGTAAGCTTCAGATACCTCATATAAGTGTCACAGAACCTTTTTGTATTGATCGAAGAACAATACCTCAGATATTTGTTTTTTCCCAAACAAACTTGCTTCAATCATTATGGCAATTTTGGACTTGTTCATACTCTTAGACTAGCCTTTGAACTCAGCAGTAATAGATGTCAGCTACAGTATTTTGGTTACTCAAACTATACAATTATCATTAATACACTTGGTATTTTTGATTCAGAAAGGAGGACATAGTCATGCTCAGATTTCCACTGAAAGTATTGTCACAGTAGGTTGTCTTCTTTTGACAGATTTCATATAAGCCATTTTCTTTTTCTTTGAGTACTTTGTAGATTATAAAGATAATGACTTGTATGATTATCATAGGAGAAGGTGCCTCTGAAATTCACATTAGTATAGGAAACTTACTTCATAAATCAACATAGAGACTCAAATATGTGTACCTATGCGAAATATTTTGTCGACAACAGAGATATGAATTTCATCCTTGATTTGCAGAGATATGCGATAGAGTCTTTGCAGAGATATGAATTTCATCTTTGATTTACAGAGATAATGTCATAGAGTCTTTGCATGTATTATAGGTCTCTTTTTCTAGCCCTTAAGTATTTCTTTCCTTCCTTTATTGATGAGCTCGGTTCACAGGAATATTGATGTCTTTCTTCAACATGAATCACAAAGGTACTGTGCCTCTTTCAATTCATATTTTAAGGAAAGGATGTCACAGAATTTGTATGATACTTTGCTTAAGGTGCCACAGGGATAAGCAAATAAGCCAACAAACTGTTATCTTCAATCTTCCTTTCCTTCAACCTAGCTCTGAAACCATGTTAAGAAATCAAGATGCTTGTAGATTAGGGTAGATTTCTCTTAACTTGATAGTTAATTGTGAATGTTTGTTGGCTTCTTGTTACTTATGTTATCTTCTTCCAAGATCCTTGAATGTACTATTTCACTGTGTATACATATTACTGTTTTGACCTTATTTTGTGCTTCGATTGTAAATACTTCACTGTACATTTCTCTGACTTCTGTTGACCATTTCTGTGAGACCCTGTTGAGGAGGTAAATCCCCTCTGCAGACAGAGGCGATCCCTACTAGCCCAGCAGGGGTCTAGCAACAAACAAACAATGCTATGACGCAAGCTCCTAGTTACGAATGAGAGACTTAGGAATATAAGCCTACCTGGATTCCAACGCTACGATCTGAAGAAGAAGTGTCCCCGTCCTTCAGTCCTGGCAGATCACAATCCTTCCACGATCTCTGCGGATGAACACCTGCACATAGAAGAAACGAACAGATACAAGCATAGGAACCAGCATGAGTAACTAAACATCGCTCAGAAAAGATATTACTCGCATTAACATAATGGAAAACGGAGTGGAACCATAATCATAGTCATCTATTAAGTAATAAACGAATAGAAGTTACAACCAAGTTCTGACGTCGCAGCCTCCTTCGAACGGGTCTCCGGTCGTCCACGTCTCGCAAAGCTCGCCAAGGAAAGGGAAAACCTCTCCAGAGTCTCGTAACAATGGTCTCCTCGCTTGAATGGGCCTTAAGGGAAAGAAGGGATTCTTTACAGCACAAAGGCACTTGGGAATAGAGAGATGCAAAGCTTCAGCACTTCAAGACTAGCTTGCCATGGATCTGAGCAAGCTTTTATAGATGGGGAAGGAGGGAGTTGGGATCCCTATTATTATGGGATTGACCCTATCAACAAGGAAGGTTCTATAGAAGGTGGCAAAACTACTTCCCTTCCATAGAACTCCCGCAGCCAAACCTCCGAACTCAAGATAGGCAGTGGTTGTGAGTTTGTTTGAACTCAACTTCCGCCATCCATATTTAAAAAACAGTCCCTAAAATGGGTGGCGCGATTGCTGCTCTATGACAGAGCGCCAAGTGGCGCGACCTCTTTACAGGATTTCCCTGATTGGCGCGAGAACTGAAGTGTCTACCCGCGCCAATGCAAAAAGAGCTGTTTTTCATGAGTTTTGCAAGGAGATGTCTCAAGGGAAAATAAAGCTCATGCTCAGAGGGATGCATTGATGATGTTTTCAAAGCATGACAATGTTCACAGGTCACGGAATGGGTCCTCCATTGTGTGGGATGGGGAATGGTAAGGACGGTGATAAATTACTGTGTAACAGATGCCCCCTAAAGTATGAGGCCCGAGAGCGAGAGGGGTGAAATGCTTTACGAGAACATGTTCAACTGAAGGCCCGCCGTCGGAAAACCTGCGCAGAAAGATACAACTGATATCTCAAGTACATGATGTATATATATGGTATGGACGCAGCCATCCGAAGCAGAGTATGCTATAATCCGGATCTAGGGTATGGGCGCAGCCATCCAACTAAGATCAAACAAATAGACTCAGGTATGGTCGCAGCCATCCCATCAATGAGTCGTGTACATAATGATAATAATCCACAATCGCAGCCTGGATTACAACAGACACAATCCAGGGTCTTGCGCTCCATCTCGACCCAACAGAGTACAAGTTCGAGCATGTGAATATGTGAGCTGATGTCGAACATGCAAGAACATCGTCTGATTACCAGCCAATGATGAAAGCTGTTAACAGACGCGAGAGAAACCACCAATAATGACAATGGTCCTCAAGGTACTACAGGTACAATCTACAGCGTGTGAATAGATGAGTTGACGTCGAACACCCGCAGAATCATTCGATCGGAAGTCAGTGATGTAAACTTCACGTCGAATGCGACGAACCTGCCATTGAGGCATGCAGGCTCCAAGGTACCATCAGGAGTCTCTAGACCAACTTCCTGGATAATGAGTTGAAGTCGACAGGAAGTGACCTTGATTGAAGGTGGGCCATAATGATTCCCACATCATCGACACGAGACAGAGGAACATAATGTTTTGTTGTGAATCAGGATCATATGAGAAACAGAGGAAGGTTGATATTTGCAGAGGCCAACTTCTCTTGAACACATGAACGGCACGACAATGGACTTGGCAGTATTTGACATCAACGGATCGAAGGTCATGGCGACGAGGCAGTGAACAGATGAGAGGTCAAAAGAGATTACCCAAACCCATGGAAGCAAAGTGAAGCAGCGAGATGAGATGTCCCCAACCCGACACGAATGCAGACAAGTGCCATGTTCAAGAGCGACATACTGCCAACGACAACGACGATGGTTCCATTTTTCCCCCACCATTTCTGGCGAGTACCCCAATTATTTTTGATAACAAGCTTGAAGGGGATAGCATATGCTTGTGATATAAGTCCGCCCTTCGGGCGAATCCATCCTAGTGCATTTAACGAGTCCTAGGAAGGAGAAACTCGGAAACCGTCATTTCGACGAAATCCCATGTCATCAGGGTTTAACGAGTCTGACAAAGGAATAACTCGGCGTCTTTTCATGTTTAGAGAGTTTGAAAAAACAGCGGAAAAGAAAACTCCAGAGGTCCCTTTTCGTAAATAGTTCCCCAGATCCGAAAAGGTAGAAAACAATATCCGGGAAAACCTCCTAGTCGCAATAGGCTAGGGTATTCCTTTTTCGTAATCAATCCATCCTAGCCCGAAAAAGGGTTAAACTTATACTGGGTGGATGTCGATTCGTGTCCATTTTAACGAGATCAAAACGACAAGGGCCTCGGCAATCTTTTCATATTTAGAGAGTCAGAAAAGTGCTGAAAGATGACTCCTCTTGGAGGAACGAGTGGTATAAAGGGTAGCAACTGGTTCCGGTAATGGTGGAACTGCTCAAAACAAATAAAGGTCAAGAGGCTGGCTAACAAGACCACTCATCGCAGCGGTTCCTCAGGAACAGGTAAAACAACCAAGTGAAATCATATGATCGGCCAAGCAGATAGTGACGATGGAGTGAGAAAACCAGGGCTCATCTGGAAAAAACAGGCTGATAAGATGACAATCACAAGGGGTAAAATGGGAAAGGTTTCATTTTTACACAAGCTTGAAATCAGGAAACTCTGCTTGAAGTTGGTTTCATTTTTACACAAGCTTGAAACAAAGATAAACTATGCTTGAAACCGGTTTCATTTTTACACAAGCTTGAAACGGAAATAAACTATGCTTGAAAAAGTTAAGCATGCCCCCAGCATGATGACTCAATTCGAGGTACATGCCCCCCAAGCTTCATTCCATACACCTGATTAAACAGATGGAGGGAGTGAAGGTTCAAGTTACGAGATCTAGGAAAGACTCGACTGGGATTTTACGAGAACTAAACAAAGACTCGAATTGAACAGGAACGTGTTTCATTGTTTTAACGAGGTTGACACATTAAAAGAACTATCCTCAGACACCCTTGTTTCATTTTTTAAGGAGCTTGACACAAGACAAGGAACTCTGCTCGGACTGGCTTGTTTCATTTTTTAAGGAGCTTGACACAAGAAAATGAACTGTGCTCCGAGATCCTGGTTTCATTTTTTAAAGAGCTTGACCCAGGGAGGAAACCGTGCTCTAACCAACTTACATCAGAATGAACAAGAAGGCGGTGCTTCCAAGAGTTCCATTCCTGATGGAAGGGAGACATCCTGGAAGTCAGGACCCAATGCCCCCAGCACATTATGCACAACGGCATCATCACTGAGCACAGGCACGGGGTAGGTAGACACATAGTTGACCTGCGGTGGAGAAGATACAACGGGTGGATAAAAACCAGGAGGGGGTGATGGCGGACCAGTTGCCACATTAGGACCAAAGAACGACAGCTGATCAATGGTCACGATCCGTCCTTCATGTGGAAAGCACATCACACGAAAGAGGGAGGAGACAAGCGCTCCCATGGCATAGGTGTAATTGCGCCCTAGGAGCAGATTGAAATCCAAAGGGCCTGGAACGACCATCACGTCCATATGGACGGTTTTACCTCCCAAAGTAACAGGTAATCTTGGAAGGATCCCCAACGGTTGACTCGTTCTTCTATTGAATGTCAACAGATTCTGCGTAACGGGCGCAAGCGGCGGCGAACCGAAAGCTTTCCAGGTAGTTGATGACAGAATACTAACAGAGGCACCTTCGTCTATAATGGTGCTGGGTACAACCAGACCAAGAGCCTGTACTGTGATCTCGAAAGGCACATAAGACGGAAGGCGAAATCCTGCAAATCGATTCCAGTCAAAGGAAGCGACCAAACTACTCGGAGGGGCTACCATCGACAAGCGAAGGTCTTCCCCTGATGTTACGGAAGCAGAAGCCTCTTCCATGATCTCCATCTCGAAGGCGGGAGGAATATCCTCCGTAGCCTCCATCTTGGGAGGCGGAGGAGCAGCTTCTTGAAGTACAGGGACAGGAGAATATTTCTCCAAGTCTGAAGAATCTGAAGAGATCAGAAGGACATGGGGGGTGTGAGATCCATTCTCGACAGAAAAGACCTGGTGTACCGCAGATGGGGCCAGTTCAACCGATCCCACGACCAATGGTTGGTCAGGGACGGATTCGTGAATTTGAATTTCTGGGGGAGTGGGATCGACCAAGGATAACTCTTGACCAGTCGTAAGATCAGCTGGCGGAGGACTCAAAGAAAGTCGATTATAACCCGGTGGAAGGTGTGGTGTAGAATCGGTCGAGTTGTCCAAAACTAGTTTGGCTTCATCCATATAAGGACAAAGGTGAATGGCATGGTGCCCTTCACACAACTTGCAGGGATTGGTGATCTTACCCTGCTTCTTAGGAGCCTTATCAGTACCAGTTGAAGACGTGCCCCCAACTTGGCTCCCGGAAGTCAAAGGCAACGACGGACGGCCGTCGGACCATGCTTCGAGCACCTTGGGGATGCCAGGGCAGTCTCGAAGAAGATGGTCTCCTGTGCACAACAGGCAAGGGAATTTGACTTTCTGTGGAGGGTTGGAAGGTTTATCAAGAGGAGATTCCTCAGAAACAGTGGCTGCACTTTTAGCCTCTCGCTTATCGGACTTCTTCTTCTTTGTCTTCTTCTTCTTCTTCTTAGCCACCTGGTTACTTGAATCCAGACTTTCACCAGGCGAAGTAGAAGAGGAGGACGCAGAAACAGGCGAAGAAGGGGAGAGGTCCACCTTGGAATCAACATGAGGTTGTTCAGGTGGAGGAACGGATTGAACGGTAGTGGAGACATTCGGGACAACAGAGGTTGAGAACAACCAAATAGGCAACCCAACCGTTAACCCAGGAAGGGACAACGTCGCCATGTAAGGAGCACCAACATTTCCAAAAGGAGGAAAATGACCAGGATTCCCTTCTGAGGGGATTCCTTGGTTGGTAAACTCTGAAAAAGTTTCCATCAAACTCAAAACCACACACGGGCTGAAAAAGAGTTTAAGACACACGATCAAACGGCCAACAAGCAATATCTAAACAGGCGTGTAATCGTGGGCGATTAATTTTACCACATTGGAAAGTAATAAATTCTACCGTTTCATGTTTTAAGAGTCGAGAAACGATAAAAGATGACTCTATCTCTTTCAGAGTTGACACAAGCGTGAAAGGACAAGCGCTTGACGGTCTTTTCAAGTTTAGGGAGTCAGAAAAGACCAAATGACTGCTCAGGAAAAACTAGGCACAAAGGGTGTACCGAATATCCGTGAACTGCAATATACACCTTGGTTTCAAATAATGAAACAGAAATCGACCAAGGACTTTCCGTACGTGCAGGTAGTCTCCCCGAATGCTGTGTTCGGTGTATCACGGCTATAGGGCGGCAGACTCGGCTTCCTGTGGATAAAGGATTGAAAACCTAGAGGGGTCTCCCTTTATATACGCGACGGTACGGGGAGCACAAGTCCGTACTAGCGCTGTCTAAAGCCAAAAGGCGAGCGACAGCTGCTAGGTTTAACGACGCCGGAACACGTCTCTAGCCTAGACTTTCTAAATATGTTTCGTTAAGTTCCAATGCTGCCTTAGGTTAATTGAATAAATTTTACAGTTGATCTTCAATTAAGTTTCAATTTCCAGGCCCTATCGTATGTAGTGTCTCGAAAGACTCCTAAATGAAAGCTATATGCCACAGTGCAACATTTCGTTCGATGAAAACTAGTTAAATAAGAGTTGAGAGCTTTTATGCAAACGAAATGAACGGAATACAAACAACAATGACTCTAATGCAACTAATGCAATTGAAAGCTTTTCATTCAAAACACTAATCACTAGCGATATGGAAAAGATCACAATTTGCACTAATTAACAAAAACAAAAGAGATTTTTTTATTTTCAATGTTTAATGGCTAATGTGCACTGAAAACAAAAGGAACAATTTGAGAAATGATATCCAAGAGAGCGAAACAAACAAAATTCACTCAACAATGCAATCAATCAGATCCCCAAATCGACCCAAAGTCTCTCTAAGCAAAGAAAAGACTCAAAAACTTCCGATGGACCGTGTGATCTAGGTCCAAAGCAAGGCAAACGATTTTCGAATGAAGTAAGGAACAATCACCCAAAAAACGCAACAAAACAATCAACGACTACTAAGAGGGTGTGGAGAATTAACCAGCAAGTTGACAGGACAATCAAGACACCAAAACTCCCAAGGAGGGCTCGATACACTAAGCCACTAGATGCCCTAGGGCTCAAAACGTGAAATCGGTAGATAGAAGCAAACAACCAAAGGACAGAGGTGAATTCCAGCCAAACAGGACTCCAACACACTCAGGCAGTCAGAAAATCAAGAAGAAAAGTATTGATCAAATCCAGAGAGCCAAAAAATAAAGAAACTCAAAAAACTCACAGGGGTGGCGCGACTGTGAGAGTGAAACTAGCGCCAGAAGCCAAGTGGCGCGGGCTAGACAAAAGCAACGTGCGCCAAGTGGCGCGACTGTCGGGTTAAAAACCGCGCCAGTAGAGTTTGGAACCATAATCATAGTCATCTATTAAGTAATAAACGAATAGAAGTTACAACCAAGTTCTGACGTCGCAGCCTCCTTCGAACGGGTCTCCGGTCGTCCATGTCTCGCAAAGTTCGCCAAGGAAAGGGAAAACCTCTCCAGAGTCTCGTGACAATGGTCTCCTCACTTGAGTTGGCCTTAAGGGAAAGAAGGGATTCTTTACAGCACAAAGGCTCTTGGGAATAGGGAGATGCAAAGCTTCAGCACTTCAAGACTAGCTTGCCATGGATCTGAGCAAGCTTTTATAGATGGGGAAGGAGGGAGTTGGGATCCTATTATTATGGGATTGGCCCTATCAACAAGGAAGGTTCCATAGAAGGTGGCAAAACCACTTCCCTTCCATAGAACTCCCGCAGCCAAACCTCCCAACTCAAGATAGGAAATGGTTGTGAGTTTGTTTGAACTCAACTTCCGCCATCCATATTTAAAAAACAGTCCCTAAAATGGGTGGCGCGATTGCTGCTCCATGACAGAGCGCCAAGTGGCGCGACCTCTTTGTAGGATTTTCCTCATTGGCGCGAGTACTGAACTGACTGCCCGCGCCAATGCAAAAAGGGATGTTTTTCATGATTTTTGCAAGGAGATGTCTCAAGGGAAAATAAAGCTCATGCTTAGAGGGATGCATTGATGATGTTTTCAAGGCATGACAATGTTCACAGGTCACGAAATGGGTCCTCCATTGTGCAGGATGGGGAATGGTAGGGACGGTGACAAGTGCGTATGCTTGATTTCCCTGTCATGATACCATCAAACTGAAATGGCATACTTCTCATCAAGATGTGATGGCACCGAACCAGTGAGACCTTTCTCACTGTGGTAGCACGAAATAGTGATATATTTTTCACTGTGGTAGTTCCAAATTGTAGTGTCATACTTATCATGTGATTGATTATATCGAGACTGTAGTTGACCTGTGATTATAACATTGAATATCTTCATTGTAATACGGATTATACTGATATCTTTTTGTCACACCGAGCCTTAACTGTAAATACACCTTTATAACTCGTTCTCCTCATTGCTGTGGTATCGAAATAATGTTATAAGAGTAGTACTGAATTGAGGCAGAGGTAATTTCAACACTGTGATGTCATTGAGACTGAGATGTTACCGAGATCCTTCTTTTCATAGTGACAGAGATTGACCTTTCTTGTGAACTTGCACCTAGCTTAATTATTGGACTGTCTTACTATGATTTGAGCCCTTTTGACATAGGTCTTTTTAGAATGTTTCGAGTCCTTTCAAACTGCCTTTGATCATAACCATATCTCTGAAACCATGTTGAGAATTTGTAGAGCTTGCGTGTAATACAAAATTCTCTTCTTAATAACTACTTGTGAGCTTGCTTATGTGTTCTTCTTTAACTTAGTTACTCCATCATCAAGTTAGTTATCAAATTACTTAGTCAAAATGTTGAAACATAATTATTTACACTCGTAACTGAATATCTTATAATGTAGTTAGGAAGGTAAATCTTTGATTTACCTTCCTCACTTACAACTCCTTTAAGATTAGCATGTCTTATTACAATGTTGTCTTGACGTTGGCAAATTCATTCAATAGATATATCTGCACTGTATACGTTTGCATCTATCCTCAGTCCAGCTCCTGTAGCTTCCACAGATTATATTCATGTACCTTTCAATTTACATCAGACTTCCATTTTAGATCTGCATGCCTCAGATCTGCATTTGGTTACCCTTCTTTCCATGCTGTTTGCTTCAGAATTTACCTTGATATATCCGCACTGACTCAGACCCAAAATCCCCAAATCTGTTCTTCTCTTTTAATGATGTATACTTTATTGTAATACTTGCTCCTTTTTCCACGCTGTATTAACCTGAGTGTAATCCGCAAAACTTGTTCCTTTTGCACGTTATATAACCTCAATATCATCCGCAGATATGTTCTCTTAACCGCAACATATGTAGGGTATATATAGTAGTTTTAGCCAAGTAATTAAGTTAACCTTATAGCCATTAAGTAGGCCGACTTTAACACTTGTTTGTAGGCTGACTTCATAGGTATATCTTCAACGTTTGTAAGCCATTCTTCTGCAAAGTCCTGGAGGGTATTCTTCACGCCTTTTACATGACTCTTAATTACACTAATGTACTTAATAGACATCAAGAAGAAGTCTATAGACCTATATTAAGAATCTTGCACATGAAACCCATGAAGCAAGTAAACCAAAAATTCATTTTATTATTATTGACTTCATCTTTACATAAGTACGTAATTACATAGTCATAATGAAGACCTCCTACCTAGTTACACTCTTCAACACTTATGAGTGAAATTTGTAACTGAATATGCGTGGAGTTACAAAGGATTTTATGATGAGAGGGACATAATTTTAGCCTTTCAGGTTACTTTGAAAATGTTTACACCACGTTTAGGCCTTGTGGGTGCTTCATGAGATGTGGGGTGCATAGTGAATGGTTGGCCAATGCTCTTTCATGATGGACTTGGACATTGGAGGTGGTTACCGTTTGCTGCTAGACCTTGTTTGGATGTTTGAAAGACATTCTTACTGTTTTCTCATGCATGAAGGGAGTTTGTGTGCGTGGAGTAGAGTTGGGTATTTCACCATGACAAAAACATCTCGAAATCAGCATGAGCACACAAAAACCCTTGACATGTGAACTCTTGGGTTGAGGGAGTGGATATGTAGGTGTGGGAGTCCTTAAGGTGAACATTACCTTGGACATGCATTGTCCTTAAGGAGACACATGACCTAGGAGATGAATTTTAGCTTAGGAGATGCATTTTAGATGGTTTGATACTCTCATACAACCTTTATCAAGTTACATGCACCCTCATTAGAAAAAAAAAGAGAATTTTGCTTGCCACGACTATCTTTCTTTGTCATTGTTGACTTAAGAAAGTCTTTTAGCTAAGAAACTAGTTTCAAGTTTATGGCATAACTTGTCATATAAATTGAACAGAAGTTATATAAAAAATGTAAACTTGTAAACTACTTCTAGTCGGTCTTAAAGCTTTCCATTTAAAATCTATCAGCTTGAACTTTGAACGAGTTGTTCCACAGACTTGAATATTAAGAGATTTTGGTGTAAGGATTAAAAATTAGCCCGTAAGGCCTCTCAGTTATTCATTTATTTTATCTAATATAACATTTACTATTAAATTAGAACCACTCGGCACAAATACGTCATAGATCAAGATCATACTTTGTAGAGTGTCGTAGAATAAAATAGGAGCAAGGACACTGAGTTCTTTCGGTTTTCCTGGTTCTTATTCCTTTGGTGTATCTTTGCACCCTTAGGGGCAATTGCTAGTTTAAAGTCTAATTATTTAAAGGGTGCTAGCTCAATGGAAGAGCACCTGCTTTACAAGCAGGAGGTTGGTGGTTCGATTCCATCGTGCCCTGATATTCATATATAGGGAATGACGAAGATCAATTTTTGGTGACGGATGCTCTTTTGACCATCACCAATGAGCTTATGGTGAAATTTTTTGACCCTCACCAAAACATGAAATGGTGACGGTCAATGAACACCACCATATATACGCATCAATAGTGACGACCATTAAAGGTCTGTCACCATAAATCGTTGTTGTTGATATGAAATGGTGAGGGTCACTTTTTGTCATTATAGCCATTATTCGTGACAGACCTTGATATCATCAATGAGTTTATGGTGACGGTCAATGAACGTCGCCATATATATGCACCAATAGTGACGGCCATGAAAGGTCCATCACAAAAAATCGTTGTTGTTCATATGAAATGGTGACGGTCACTATTCGTCATTATAATCAATATTCGTGACGGACCTTGAATGTCACCACAACACATACTTTCGGTGACACCATCTTTGGTGACATTCAGTTTTTTGGTGACGGAGGCTATTGTCCGTCACCATTGCTCATATGAAATGGTGACGGTCACTATCCGTCACTATAAATCATTATTGGTGATGGACCTTGAATGTTACCACAACACCTATACTTTCGGCGACGCCACCTTTGGTGACGTTCAATTTTTTGGTGACGGAGGCTATTTTCCGTCACCAATGCTCATATGAAATGGTGACGGTCACTATTCGTCACTATAAATCATTATTGGTGACGAACCTTGAATGTCACCACAACACCTATACTTTCGGCGACGCCACCTTTGGTAACGTTTATTTTTTGGTGACGAAGGCTCTTTTGACCCTCACTAATGAGCTTATGGTGACCATTTTCGCCCCTCACCAATGTGGTTTTTTCTTGTAGTGCCAAACAGAACGAGTAAATCAAATCCTGGAGGACATGTTACGTATGTATGTAATGCAACAACCAACTAGGTGGGAGGAATATCTGCACCTAGTGGAATTTGCATACGATAACAGATACCAGGAATCTCTTAAGATGAGTCCATTCGAAGCATTATACGGATGAAAATATAGAACTCCTATTGATTGGAGTAGCCCATAAACCAAGTTGATGCTTGGACCAGATATGTTGGCTGAAATGGAGTCAGAGGTAAGGAAGATCCGGCAAAATTTGAAGGCATCCTAGGATAGACAAAAAATATATGCAGATAAGAAAAGGACTTATCGTGAGTTTTAAGTGGGAGACCATGTGTACGTAAGTATAAAACTAAAGAAAAGCAATTTAAGGTGGGCCTCTTATTCCAAGTTGGAGGTTTTGCGGCCCTTTCTAAATATTGGAAAGGGTAGGACCTGTGGCTTACCGATTGGCCTTGCCTAGTCATATCCGAGTGCACAACGTATTTTAAGTATCGTTATTGAAACGATACATTCATGATCCAAAGCACATAATCCATTGGCAGAGTATTCAGGTAGGTTATGAATACCGGACTTAATTAGAAGTGATAATATGTATGAGAAACTAATTCAAGTTTATTGATTGCAGGTCGAACCGGACGGCGAATTCCTAGTCGAATCCCAATGTATAATTGACCGAAGAGAAATCACCCACGTTAAGGTGCAATGGAAGCACTTTGGCCTGAATGAGGCTACCTGGGAAGATGAAGGCTTTATTCGGAATGCATATCCAGAATTATTTGCTGGAGCAGAATGAGAACACCGAAGACGGTGTTCACTTACACGGGGGGAGTTGTAATAGCTAGTTTATTGCTAACTAATGATTATAATATGTTGTTAAGACATTAAGACATTATTGTTATTTTTATTTTATTTTAACAATACATTATGAGAAGAAATTAATTTTGATTAAATTAATTATGGAAGTGATTTCCATAAAAGAATAGCAAGACTGATGGTAAAAGTAATTCAAGATCTGAGAGTTAGTTGGAAAGATTCATCTCAAATAGTTACCCAACCTCTGAGGATAAAGGTTTAATCCTAGTGAGGTTCGGGGGTTCTGTTCGGTAACTCAGGAAAGGAAATTGCAGAGAAGAATTCCTGAACTGGTGCTAACCAGTGGAATACTCTGGTTTTCTGGAATATTATCTGGATTGGAAGACTGGACTAGATTATCTCGAGGTCTCTCTAGAGTTTTCTGTCAACTCACAAGACTCAGACTTGGAGAATGGGGGAGAGAAGAGGACGTGATTGCCTCTCTCGAGGTAGGGAGGAACTACATCAGTCAGGAAAATTTGCAGAACAGATAGGTCGCTGCCATGATATGTTTTTTTTTTAATACTTATGAATGAAAAATTATACCAATTTAAGTGTATTAACTGAAATTAATTACAGTACCTAAATCTGTTATGTGTGAGGATTGCAAATGTTATTCTTCTTAGATTACTAAGGTCGAAATATGAGTTTAGAATTTATTCTCGATCAAAAAATGAGACAGAGAACCATTACCTTGGAATCCTCAAGTAAAGGGATCCAAGTTGGTCATTCCCTATACTTAGGGGAAACACGAACATAATGGTTCGGCCATATTTAATAAAAAAGATTTATAAAAACAAATTAGTCTGTAAATGACTGCAGAATCAAAAATATTATGCCATGAAATATTTAAGGAAAGAAATATGCAAATATTTATTTCAAGAACTAGAACTATATAGATAAAATCATTCTTCAAAATTGAAACTGGTAAATTTTGTTGTCTATAAGCAAGAAAATAGACTTCAAACATTTTTATAGAAAAATTCAGAGAACTGTAATATTTAAATCTGGCATTTTATAGAAAATGAATAATGAACCAAAGATGTAGTTTTTCTTAAAAGAATATAGTTGAGAAGAAGGGTTGTAGACAACTGGAAAATACACTATACAATCAAACAATTGCAGAATATCATTCATTTGACAGAATAGTACTTTTAGAATTACAAAGAAATATCTCAGTAAATAAATATTTATAAGTTTTCAGAAAGTTCTGAACTGTATTTTACCAAGCTCAAACAATGCTAGGATATGCAAGCCATAAACGTAGCATTCCTTATATTATAACTTCCTATTGTAACAAAATGTGCGGCTGTACATTCCAAAGTAACTGTTTACATTCAAAGAGTTACTAAATTGTCAACTAGGAAAGACCAACAAAATTTCCTACCAATAATGAAGAAACCCCAAGAAAGGTCTCGAACAGACTATCATCGAAATGCAAACAAAACTAGAGGCATAAGACATGCTCAACTATATATTGGACACTTCCTGCTAGTAGATAAACAAATTCAGTTATTGCATAAAAGAGATTCTAGTACACCCATTAGGGTATTGATCGGAAGGAAATAAGCTTTAGTTCGAATTAAAATTATGATGCCGAAAAATCTCATTATAAAGACAAATAAGATTTCTTGTAGGCTCCACAGATTCGATACCGAGATTTCTCGTTGCAAAAAGGTACCTGTTAGGGTCGGAGAAAGATAATCAACTGACAAACATTTATTCTTCTTTGTAAGAATGCCAACACTCCAATAACTCTTATAGAACATACCTGCGGAAAGAAACATAAAGAGAATGGAAATGTGTTATCAAAATCTAACGCTTATCCAGAAAAAAGATAAGGAAAATAAACCTTGAAACCGAACGAATAGGGCAGACTCACCTTAGGGTATTGGCACAGAAGACCTAAGGAGGCAGCCTGAACAATAACATAGAAATTGAGGGTAAATAACCAGTGAAAGTAGGAATAGCATTATAGCGAAGAAGTACAAGAGTTTGGAATACAAGTATATGGATGGGGTATTTTACATCGAAAATTTCTAGAAGATGCTCAGTTGAAGCCTATAAACTCCTCGTGCCGAGGCACGAATCATTACTGCAACTAGACATAAGACTGTTGAGTATTAAGATGGGAACATAATTAAAAAAAAAGAGAGATCTATATTACTCAGTTTTAAGACTGTAAGACGCGAAACAAAACCCCAATAACCCTCACACAAGTAATTGAAATACATTACAGAGACTGTCATATAAAACTAAAAATAAAAACACATTTACGTGGCTTCTGGATCGAAGAAAATCCTGGAAGAACTGTCGTGGAGGTGGGGAGCTTCTCTAGAGAAACGAGGAACGAAAATGAGCAAAACAGTATGGAAAAAAAGTTATGGGAGAAAAGGTCATTACCAAAAAACCTAACTCTTCATCGTCGTTGGATCAATTACAAATGGATCAAGGGCAAAGAAACCACCATATGTCCAGGGCAGTGATTGACAACACAGAGGAGTTGATTAACCACTGGAGTTATTAACCGGAATCCCAACCAAAATAATTGCGCGGAAAGATCTCGCTTGAGTGCTTATTCATTGCTTAAGTATGAATATCATAAGCTAACTTAAAGTCGATTATAAAGAATTTCAAAGAACTAGTTAGAAATGATTTTAATTCATTGTATTAATCTTGTTTAGGTTTGGATAATATAAATATATATGTGGAATATATTCTGAAAGGCCTCGATCACTATAGCAGTGTATGTTGGATGAAAATTGTATTAAAGTGGGATGATGTGCACGCTAAAGCGTGCTTAGTATATTTTGTGGCATGCCATAGTGGCAACTAAATATATTGTTTAGGCAGAGAAGGATTATTAGTTATGAAATGTAAGTTTTTTTTTTATGTTATGTAGTAGTGTAGGTTACAACATATGAGACCACTCTGCGCACTGAACCGCTAGGTGGGCATTGAAAGAGCGTATGTTAAATGGCATGCTCATGTCCAGCCCAACAGAGTCTAATGTGGCAAAAATTAATGGCAGTCAGGGATGGAATTTCGAAACCGAAAAACTTGTTATATTTGATTACCAGGCACTTTTAAGGGAAAATGTAAAATTGAAGGACTGTTGCAAAACTTTTAATATAAATATTGATCGCGAAGTAAAAAACTAAACTTCCACACATGGTAACATTGAAGAGATGGTTTAATTGTTTTATATTTTGGAAACTTCCAATATATATTTTGGATTTTGGTTAAAATTTATTCAAAATATTTAAAAGTTTTTAAAGATTTTGAATTTATTTTTGTGTTTATTATTTAGGTTTATTTGGATGGTTGAATGGAACAGCGTATGTCTTCTTTTTAAGTTCAAATTCCAGTTTCGTGAAATAAGTAAGATATAATGCCACTATTAATTTAGGTAATCTGAAAAATCAAATAATAATTTAAACATGATAATCTAAGAAATTAGATTTTTAGATAGATAAATGTTATCTGATTGTTTTATATTTTGAATTTTTTTACGAAAATCCAACTAAACCACATTTAATTAAATTGTAAAATTTTATTATTTAAAATATATTTTTCAATCACCTAAAAAACATGAAAAACAATCCAATTTGAAAGATTCACAAATTTATAATTTTACAAATTCTTAATTTCAAAATCTCAAACAAAATCAACCACCCAAGCATGTATGTAAACTCAAAACATAAAAAGAAATAAAGTATCTAGGACCATATACTTTCACAATATGCATTCGCATTATTTGTAAGCAAAGCTTATTTCTAAGTCTATCCACCCATAAATGCACCTGGGAAGTAAATGCCCACCATTACTTGCATTCACTCACTGTCCGATCATTTCTCGTTTTGTTCACATCACTTGAAAAGGTTACTTGGAAGTGTCAGTGTGTTTTTCATTGGTTGCACTAAAAGTTAATTGCAAGTGTCACATCAATTGAGTAGGTGAAATGTTTTTCGTCCTCAAACGATTTTCTTCTTTTTAATTTGTTTTTAAAAACAATTATTTTAATTTTTTTTTCAATAAATAAAAATTAAAATTTGAAATATAGAATAATTGTAAATATTCATATAAAATTAAAAATATGTCCTTAATTAACTGGTAAAGGCATGCTGATAGTGTTCGGGGGTTATTTTGAACTTTCAAATATATATTTTATTATTGATTTAATTGTTTTTGAGAAATAAAATTTAAAATTTTTAATTTAGAATAATTTTAAATATTCATATAAAATTAAAAAGATGTAAGGTGTATTATTAATTAATTTTTAAAGGTGAGTTAATAGTGTTTCAGGGTTATTTTGACTTTTTAAATATATATTGTATTGCAGCTTAATATTATGTATTGTTTAAAAATTGTAAGTAAATAAAATTAGAGTTGTCTTTAATGTGATTTTTTGAAAAAAAATCAGATTTATTTTTCCAATTTAATTTGCCTAAAATTAGGGAGGAATTCATTGAAATCACAAGTTTGATGGCTAAACTTTTCACAATTGAAGTTAGGGGTTTTGCACGGCAGTCAAAAAACTAGTTTAACACCTCAAATTTTGTTACGAGAAAATCTGCTTGATACTCCAAAAAGTCGCATTAAATACAACTCCAATAAAATTATGTATTGTCTACAAAACTATAAGTAAATAAAATTATATTATTTGGAATCAGCGAATCTTATACACTGTAAGAAGGTACCAGAAACTGGAAACAACATTGTGTACAAAATGTAAGTAAATAAAATTACATTATTTGGACTCTACCCAATCCTATACACTGAAAGAAGGTCTCAAAATTTGGAAACACTTCTAGCAAATTAGATAAATGGCTCAATTAAAACACTCATAACTCATTGTTTTGTTATTTGGCTTACTATGCCTTTTTCCACAAGGATGTGAGTATAATACAATGAAGTCGCATGACCCTTTCTACCCCTCTGTTGTTAGCAGAGCTCTGAACACCATAACAAGCTAGTAATTGAACAAGTTTGTATGTAGATAGACCCTACAAAGGGGAAAGAAAATTTTGGGAACAAAAATAAATTAGAAATAATGCACAACATTAGAAGGAAAAAGAAAGGCCTTAATTATATGCTATAAAGAGAATACATAACACTGTCTAAAATATCATCCATATTAGCCTCAAAGAAGAGGCCTTTATCAGATTGCAAAGCATTTCGAGTGACTGCAATAATTGGTGTCATAAGTCCCATTGATCTTAGTTGTCTTATAGCTTGACATAAAAGCCAATATTTTCTAGGGTAAGAATGAATTGAAATGTGAACCCACATTAAAAAGTATTTAAATATATGAGAATCAAGATGATTAAATTAAAAAATCACAAGCAGGAAAAATGAAATAGAAGAAGAAGTTAGATGAGTTGCCATGTTACTTCTAACCTTGTAATTTCTCTCTTCAATCTGTTGGTAATCCTTTTTCAATGTATCTACTCGGAAAGGAGTCTCTTTAATTGGAAATGTTGTAAGATCGTAAAAAATAGAAGGAAAAGTAGTGTGTGCTAGGTTTCCTAATTGCATTT